>QRFJ01001108.1:32185-216220 GCA_006176705.1 Cocos nucifera | reverse complement strand
ATTAAAAACCAGTCGGTCGTCTGTGCCAAACTTACCTTAGACACCAAATTGTTGAGTCAGAACCAATTGGGTTAGCCTACAATCCAGACTCTAACCTCTGAGCCTAATTAGGTCTTGCTTGATCGTGACTCGATCTTGACCCAGACTTAATCCTATTAGGCTGGTCAATTTAAGCATTGTTGATCCCATCTAACCAACTCTTGATTCGGTTTGATCAACCGCTTAGACCTAATTGAGCTACCCAAGCCCGAACCCAGTATTATGAATATGTCTTAGATCTGAAATTCTCAATTTTAGACCTAATTAATATTCCATAAACTTAATTCTTAATTAAGTAGGGTTCATAAACAAAATATGCACAATAAATCCTAGGGTTTCAGGATCTAGGGTTTTGCAGAAAGTAAGTTTTGGGTTTCTGATTAAGGACGAACACGCAGCACCCCTACACATCATAAGAACACCCCATCGAATGGGAAGAGAGGGCCTTTAAACCCTTCTTCGTTCTTATGACCGGACGGCCAAGAGGAACGCCTTAATCAGGAACATTCAATACTACAAAACAGTTATCAGATCTATATCATATATCTCATATATAAAGTAGATCTAATCATGGCATATTTTGCATACATCTCATGTATCAAATCATGCATGTTTTCAGATCTAAATTATCTCATAATAATCTAAAAAATTAGATTTAAATTGATCTAATCAAAATAAATTCTAATCTAGACAATTATGTAGAACTATTCTACAACTAGTCTAGACATGCATCAATCATATCTCATATGATATTTAAAATTAAATAATTTTTATTTGCTATTTTTTAGATGTTATTATAACACTTATAATATCAAAAAATAGTAAATAAAAAGATCTAAAATATGATTTAATCAGATTAAATCAAAAACATGCAAGACTATTCTATAGAACTATTCTATTCTAGAACTAGTCATGCATATCTTCTAATCTTAGATCCAAATCATTTAATTTTAATTTTTTCTGATTTCAGATCTGATCACATCTCATGTGACATCTGAAATCAATTATTTTCTAATTAAAATAAATTTAAAATCAGATCTAAACAATTTAGAACCATGGC
This sequence comes from Cocos nucifera, assembly GCA_006176705.1. NCBI lineage: Eukaryota > Viridiplantae > Streptophyta > Magnoliopsida > Arecales > Arecaceae > Cocos > Cocos nucifera. Next base: position 215,121 of record QRFJ01001108.1, on the reverse strand, counting down.
TCTGATACCAGTTGAAGGGAAATCCTGATTTCCCGGTCCAGGTTCGTTCAGATCTGATCAGATCAAGAGATATATTTCAAAAATTTTTCTCTTGATCCCAATCAGATCTTGATATGTTTCAGATCTGATTCTTATTATTTTAATAAATAAAATAAAATAAGATAAATTAAATCAAATTTAATTTACCTGATTTGGGTAATCCTATTACCCTGTTGATGATCCTGATTTGCAGCGGAAGGTTCTGGATCTTAGCCACGCAAGCGCCTGGCCTCTACCGGTATCCACTCGGGTTGGATCTGGAGATCCTCTTCTTCTCTATCACCTCCAAAAATCAGATCTGGATCTGATCTGGAGGATCTTCAAAACTCTTTTGAAGATGAGCAGTCGTCCTTTGCAGCAGCGCAGCCTTCTTGCTTTTGATCGCCTTTCTTTGATCTGAATCGCACCAACCAAGGTCCAAAACTCCTTTTGGACGTGGAGAGCAAGGGGAGAAGAGACTATGGCATGGAGAAGGAGGGGAGAGGCAGCCTTGGGGCGTGGGAAACTATGATCTCAATTGAATTCTTAGAATCTGAGTTGGGCGCAGGGTCTTATTTATAGACTAAGCTGTGATCCAACTCCTCTTCCTTCCCAACCAATCACAACCCTTTGTGAAATCAGATCTAAATCTGATTGGTGGGAATAGAGTCCCCTGGATTCCTCCTTAGAGGGTGCCTAAGACCAGTCAAAGTTGGTTCTTAGAAGAACTCTAATTGGAATCCAAAAAGGAGATGGAGTCCTTGTCCAACAAGGACTCCTAGGCGCCTCCAACTTGGGCACACGCCTAGGGTGGCGTGCGCCCTTCTCCTTGCCAGGTTCTGGCAGGGGGACAGGCCCCCACCAGCTCTCCAATAGGTGCATGACATGTGGTCAAAAGTCAAAGTGTCAATGGTCAACGTTTGACCAGTCAAAGGTAGACTTTTGACCAAAGTCAAAGAACAAGAAATGGCAGGTGACCAAAAATGGCAGGTAATGTCTTACAAATAAGACAACCTTTTCTGACTTGGACAACCTCCAGTCAGACCATATGAAGGCCTCTGATTGAGCACAAACTCCTTTGGCTCAGACAGGACAACTTATTTATGATAGCAAAAGAAGAACGTTAGGTTCAATCGAGTGCTAGCACGATTTCCTTGAACCTAATTGAATCTCATTCAGATCAATTGAACTAGATCAGTTCAATTGATGATCACCAGATTCAAACCCTTGTTTGTGTGACCCAGTTAGGTTCAGTTCTGTATGGTAATGGGATATGTCATGATCTCTATCATCGACATCATCGAAACTCCTTTCGATGGATCAGAACTCTTCTGATTCGAACAGCTAGAATGATCGATCATCTAAATCATTCTAATTGCTCCCAAAATCCACCAGTGACACCTAGCAGTATATGGTGGCAACCCATCAGAGCTGAATGCGAACCTCTTGGTGCAGCTACCTGTGTGATTAAGTTCTTCTATCTTGAGCCCCGATCAGATTAGGGTTAAGGTGAACTCGTCAAACCCTAGTCTCTGTCATATGATGTAATCATTCGATTCGAGTCCAATGTGAAAATCTAAATAGAAACTCTTTCTATTATTTCACTCTACCATGGCCATGGATTTCTGGACTTGATTCTCATGATCATCATAGGGCTGCTCCTCTACCACCGAGGTAGATAGATTCCATCTTGATGCAATCCAGTTCCTACAATGAACATGCTATAGCCAACATACACCTCAGGGTTCCATATGGCTAGGAGACCGAGTAATGGTGTAGTCAAACTATAACACCCTCAAGGTGAACTGCCGATGCATCTCAGGTCAAAGAACCAGACACACTACTGCAGCATCGAGTCAGTCATTGACGAGAAGGTAGACTTCCCTAATGACTACTCGAGGTGGTCACGCTCAGTGCCCTCGTTCTCTAACGAGTACCTGTACTCTCGCTCCGGTGTCTCCACACCGTAGACTCAAGACTCATCTACTAAAGAGAAGCGATTGTACACCAACCTTCCGGATCAATCACCATCCTCGTGATGATCCTATGGTCGGGAGCATTTTATGAGTTAATAATGATTATTCATGTCTTAAATTTTCAACTCTTGAAAATATGAATTATCATTACCATTAACTCAAAGGATGTATCACAGACACTAAATACACATATGTGATAGAAAATAACCCATTTTATTGATTATAGTCAAAATTATAATTTTGCCCCTAGAAGTGTATTACAAGTGTCAGCCAATTCTGGCTTCTAGGGCACATATATCTAACATACTATAATTAATTTTTCTATCACACATGTGTATTTAGTGTCTGTGATACATCCTTTGAGTTAATGGTAATGATAATTCATATTTTCAAGAGTTGAAAATTTAAGACATGAATAATCATTATTAACTCATAAACAGCTCCCGACCATAGGATCATCACGAGGATGGTGATTGATCCAGAAGGTTGGTGTACGATCGCTTCTCTTTAGTAGATGAGTCTTGAGTCTACGGTGTGGAGACACCGGAGCGAGAGTACAGGTACTCGTTAGAGAACGAGGGCACTGAGCGTGACCACCTCGAGTAGTCATTAGGAAGTCTACCTTCTCGTCAATGACTGACTCGATGCTGCAGTAGTGTGTCTGGTTCTTTGACCTGAGATGCATCGGCAGTTCACCTTGAGGGTGTTATAGTTTGACTACACCATTACTCGGTCTCCTAGCCATATGGAACCCTGAGGTGTATGTTGGCTATAGCATGTTCATTGTAGGAACTGGATTGCATCAAGATGGGATCTATCTACCTCGGTGGTAGAGGAGCAGCCCTATGATGATCATGAGAATCAAGTCCAGAAATCCATGGCCATGGTAGAGTGAAATAATAGAAAGAGTTTCTATTTAGATTTTCACATTGGACTCGAATCGAATGATTACATCATATGACAGAGACTAGGGTTTGACGAGTTCACCTTAACCCTAATCTGATCGGGGCTCAAGATAGAAGAACTGAATCACACAGGTAGCTGCACCAAGAGGTTCGCATTCAGCTCTGATGGGTTGCCACCATATACTGCTAGGTGTCACTGGTGGATTTTGGGAGCAATTAGAATGATTTAGATGATCGATCATTCTAGCTGTTCGAATCAGAAGAGTTCTGATCCATCGAAAGGAGTTTCGATGATGTCTATGATAGAGATCATGACATATCCCATTACCATACAGAACTGAACCTAACTGGGTCACACAAACAAGGGTTTGAATCTGGTGATCATCAATTGAACTGATCTAGTTCAATTGATCTGAATGAGATTCAATTAGGTTCAAGGAAATCGTGCTAGCACTCGATTGAACCTAACGTTCTTCTTTTACTATCATAAATAAGTTGTCCTGACTGAGCCAAAGGAGTTTGTGCTCAATCAGAGGCCTTCATATGGTCTGACTGGAGGTTGTCCAAGTCAGAATAGGTTGTCTTATTTGTAAGACATTACCTGCCATTTTTGGTCACCTGCCATTTCTTGTTCTTTGACTTTGGTCAAAAGTCTACCTTTGACTGGTCAAACGTTGACCATTCACCCTTTGACTTTTGACCACATGTCATGCACCTATTGGAGAGCTGGTGGGGGCCTTGTCCCCCTGCCAGAACCTGGCAAGGAGAAGGGCGCACGCCAAGGGTGGCGTGAGCCCAAGTAGGAGGCGCCTAGGAGTCCTTGTTGGACAAGGACTCCACCTCCCTTTTGGATTCCAATCAGAGTTCTACTAAGAATCCAGTTTGACTGGTCTTAGGCACCCTCTAAGGAGGAATCCAGGGGTCTCTATTTCCAACCAATCAGATTTAGATCTGATTTCACAAAGGGTTGTGATTGGTTGAGAGGAAGAAGGAGTTGGATCACAAGCTTAGGTCTATAAATAAGACCCTGCGCCCAACCCTAATCCTAAGTCTTATTGAAAGAGATTTCCCACGTCCCCAAGGCTGCCTCTCCCCTCCTTCTCCATGCCATACTCTCTTCTCCCCTTGCTCTCCACGTCCAAAAGTGTTTTGGACTTAGTTTGGTGCGATTCAGATCAAGGAAAGGCGATCAAAAGCAAGAAGGCTGCGCTGCTGCAAAAGGACGACTGCAGATCTTCAAAAGAGTTTTGAAGATCCTCCAGATCAGATCCAGATCTGATTTTTGGAGGTGTGATAGAGAAGAAGAGGTTCTCCAGATCCAACCCGAGTGGATACAGGTAGAGGCCAGGCGCTTGCGTGGCTGAGATCCAGAACCTTCCGCTGCAATCAGGATCATCTACAGGGTAATAGGATTACCCAAATCAGGTAAATTAAATTTGATTTAATTTATCTTATTTTATTTTATTTATTAAAATAATAAGAATCAGATCTGAAATTTATCAAGATCTGATTAAGATCAAGAGAAAATTTTTGAAATATATCTCTTGATCTAATCAGATCTGAACGAACCTGGACCGGGAAATCAGGATTTCCCTTCAGATATCAACTCATTCTCGATTATCTTGAGAAGGAATACGTCGAGATCAAAAGAGTCGACACTGCAGATAATGCGGTTGACCAGCTGACAAAGCCATTGAGCCAGCAGAAGATTGAAGCCCACCTTGAGAAGATGGGACTCAGATTTGTAACCAATTGGCTTTAGGTCAAGTGGGAGTTTGTTAGATATGTACCCTAGAAGTCAAATTGGCTAACACTTATAATGCACTTCCAAGGATAATTTTATAATTTTGATTATAAATTAATAAAAAAATTATTTTCATCATAGTGTGTATTTAAAGTGTCTGTGATATATCCTTTGAGTTAATAGTAATGATAGTTCATATTTTTAAGAATTAAAAATTTAAAATATAAATTTTCATAATTAACTCATAAACTGCTTTCGACCGTAGGATCATCACGAGGATGATGATCGATCTGAAAGATTGGTGTACGATCGATTTCTTAGGATAGATGTGTCTTGAGTCTACGGTGTGGAGACATCAGAGCGAGAGTATAGGTACTTGTTAGAGAATGAGGGCACTGTGCGTGGCCACCTCGAGTAGTCATAAGAAAGTCTAGCTTCTCATCGATGACTGACTCGATGCTGCAGTGATATGTCTGGTTCTTTGATCTGAGGTGCATTGGTAGTTTACCTTGAGGGTGTTATAGTTTGACTACACCATAACTCAATCTCCTAGGCATTCAAAATTCTGTGTATGTTGGCCATAGCATGTTCATTGTAGGAATTAGATTGCACCAATAGGAGATCTATCTACCTTGGTAGATGAGGAGTAGCCCTATGATAATCATGAGATTGAGTCCATAAGCTCATGGCTATGACAGCGTGAATATGATAGAAAGAGTTTCTATTAGGATTCCACATAAGACTCAAATCGAATGATTAATTCATATGACTGATATTGGATTTGACGAATTCACCTTAACCCTAACCCAGTCGGAGATCAAGATAAAATAATCCAATCACACAGGTAGCTACATTGAGAGGTTTGCTTTTAGTTCTGATAGGTTGCCACCATATACTACTAGGTGTCACTAGTAAATTTTGGGAGCAATTAGAATGATTTAGATAATCGATCATTCTAATTATATGAATTAGAAAAATTCTGGTCCATCGAAAGATATTTTGGTGATGTCGATGATAGAGATCATGACATGTCTCATTATCATACGACACTGAATTTAACTAGATCATACAAATAAGGATTTGGGTTTAGATATCATCAATTAGACTAACCAAGTTTAATTGATTTGGATTAGATCCGATTAGGTTCAAGAAAATCGTGCTAGCACATGATTAAGCCTAACATTCTCTTTTTTGTAATCACTTAGGTTCATCTCGATTGAGCCAAATTTATTTGGACTCACTCAGGAACCTTATCTTAGTCTAACTGAAGCTTGTCCAGATTAGAAAAAAGTTATCTTAATTTATTAGATTGATTTAAGGCAACACCTGCTAATTTCTGTCACCTGCTAATTCGTGTTTTTGGACATAGGTCAACTGTTGACCCTAGACACCTAGACATGGGGCCATGTGTCATCCACCTATAGGAGAGCATCTGGGGCTCTTGTCCCCCTGCTAAATGATGCAAGAGAGAGGATGCATGCCACCTTAGGTGTGCGCCCCATGTGGATAAGAGATGGAGTCCCATACAGATGGGACTCCAGGGTGTTTTTATAGGTTTAAACTCCTAGGTGCCAAATAGATTGGGTTTATCTAGTTTAGGCACCACCTATATAGATTTCAGAGGGGCTCTCATCTGATTGGATTAGATGACATCATCTAATCAATCAGATTTAGATCTGATTGAGTGAAAGCCTCTGATTGGCTGGGATGATGTGGCACTGCATGGCGCAGCAGGGTCTATTTAAACCCTAGTTGCACTTATGTTTTGTGTGCTTCTCCCATTCTCTATGCTGTAAGGCTGCCCACATATATTCCATGCCATCTTCTAATCCTCTCTCTCTCTTCTCCACACCCAAGGAGTTGGACATAGGTTCAAGTGTGATCCATGGAAGAAAGGCGTCCAGACCAGGAAGAAGACAGCACTGCTGAAAGAGACGACCACTACCTCTTCAAAAGAGTTTTGAAGAACTTCAAGATCAAATTTAGATCTAATTTTTGAAGAGTAGATTCAAAAGGAGAAGACCTTCAGATCCTACCTGAGTGGATATCGGTAGAGGCCAGGCGCTTGCATGGCTCCTTCCAGAACCTCAGGGCAGATCAGAATCATCATAGGATAATTTGATTATCCAAATACAAGGTATGAAATTAAACTAGATTTAATTTTATTTTTGATTTTAATATCAGATCTGAGATATCTCGATCTAATTATGATTTGAGAAAAAAAAATTTGAAATATTCCTTCAGATCTAATCAGATCCGAACAATCCTGTACCGAAAAATAGTATTTTTCCTTCAAATTCAACTAGCCACCTACTAGCAAAAGGCCGCCACATTTTACAACCCAAGAGTAAGAGCAGTTGTTCCATCCTAGAGAATTGGTACTCAATAAGACCAAAGTTGCTAAGCATGAATCATCAAGCAAACTAGATACAAATTAGAAAAGACCATACTGGGTCAACAAAGTAATTCACATTGGAACTTACCGACCAGGAAGCTAAATGGAGAATCCCTACCTTAAGCTTGGAATTCTAATAACCTCCAGATCTATCATCAATAAGACTTGTAATATAGAGCATTCTTGTATTTCTTATTAAAAATAAAGGTTTATTTCAGCTCAATTCCCACATGACCAAAGTGTGAATGCGTGTCTTCATTCCAAATGCTTTCTAACCAACCAAGGTGAAATCCTAGCCACAATTGGATCCCAAAAGCACAAATGGTGCCCTAACATTAGCTTGGGTAAAATCTTAACTATGGCTAAGCTTGGAGCATAACTAGTCCTAGTTGGCCAAGATCTAAATTGAAACTAGTCGAGTAGGAGAAAAATCTAGCCATGCCTAGGTCCCTTGAATAGAAGGCGATGCTCTAACATTGATAGAGAATCCTAGTCATGGTCGAACCTTGGAATGCAGGTAGTGCCCTAACACCAACCAAGATAAAATCCTAGTTATGACTAGGATCAAAACATAAGTGGTCCTATTTGTTCAAGATCCAGCCAGAAAACTAGCTAAGCAAGAGGAAAACCTAACCTTGTCTAGGTCCCTTGGATTTTTAGTAGTGAACTAAAGCTTGCAGAGGTGAAACCTTTGGCCTAACCTAGTTCTTTCTTCAACACCAAATATGATAAAAGACCTAGCTATAACTAGTGTCGATGACTTTACAAATTAGAATTCTGGATATTGGCAAGCGAAGGGCCTTAATACCTAGAACTTAATAAAGGCATCCTTTGGCATCAAAGTTGAGGAAACAAACATTGTGTCCATGGCACATGACCAAAAAAAAAAGGAGAAAAGAGTGGTACCCTTAAGCACTTAATAAAAGAAATGATAGTAGTAAAGTGCCAAACCAAAACGTTGAACTTTCATTAACCCTATATTTGGTTGGGATCATGAGAGGGAGGATGGATGAGATTGGAAGGATAGATGGCCTCCATCCATCATTTGGTTCAAAAAATTATAGAGAGGATGGTTGAGAAAGTAAGATTCCCCATCCATCTTGGTCCACCAATTTGCATCATGCCAAATTGGGAGGATGAAGGAAGGATGGATGGAGCATTGATGGATGAATTCTTGCATAGATAAAATTATCTCTCATTAATTTTTTTAACAAAATTATAATATTTCTTCATTTTTTTATTCATATTATTATTATATATTTTTATATATACTATTAATAGTATATTATTAAATTTTATTACTAATTATTTTAATTTGTGTACATAATTTTGATAATTATAATTAAATAACTAGAATTATCTTCAATTTTTCTATTTTACTTACTATTTTTAATTAATTATTTATATAATATTAATTAATTATTAAATTAGATTATAAATTAACTAGTTTTTTATATTATTAATGAAATTAATTATTAAATTAAATTATAAATTAACTAATTATTTATATAATTAACTCATTAATAATTTAATTATAAAATTATTTATTAAATTAAATTAAATTAAAATTAAATATTTATATAATTATAAATTATAATGATTATATGTTTATACATTGTATACTTATTTAGTATAAATTAGTGTTATAAATTAATAATAATAATAATTCTTTTAAAGGATAGTTTGGTAAAAATATTATATAAATATCATCCATCCTTTCTTTCATTTTTTCTATACCAAACAGAGGAAGGAATCACTTTTATCCATCATTCTATGTTTCACCAAACATATGAAAGGATGGATGGAAGATCCATCCATCCTCTCTTTCATCCATCCATCCTTCGTACCAAACAAAGCATAAAAGTAACTTTGAGTTACAAGGTATGTTTGAAATTGTATATCATGTGAAATGCCTTTAAAGGTAAGAAAAGAAAATAGACAATGCAAGATGAATTGCTGGTCGACTATGGTAAAGCCTAAGAGAGAGAGCTGAATTCTTGAAGAGATGGTGGAGAATGATCGTGGTTGGACCCGAAAAAAGAAGGCCAAGATCCAAGACAAAAAGGGCATCTAGTCAAACCAAGCCAAACTTTATGATAGCTATCCAAAGTTACTAGCCCATGATTCTACATCCTCTACCCCTAAATATAGATCGAGGCTACCTAGATCAATGCTAGGGAAGAACCACTCAACCTGGGCTATGCAGGATGTGAAGTCATCCTCATAAACTACAAAACTTTACAACACTAGATCTATCAAGAGCCTCTTGAATGCTTTGTACTCCTCTACGACCTAAGCTACCCTCTACTTGGTCACCTGCTTTGTCGCATCTTGCTCAACCGAGAGTGTGCTTAACTTAACATGCTCTTCCTTTGACTTGGCATCCAACCTATCAACCTTCTCCTTCTGTTGGTCTCCTTCAATCATTATACTATTCAAATTTCAAACCAACGAAAAGTTGCAATCATGGATGGCCATCCAAAAGTTGACATTCTATAAAGAGCATAAATGAATTGGTAATAGAGGACTTTCTTCATAACCCTTTGGTTTAGATAAGCTCACCTTAATAGCCTCCTTGAAGGCCATGCTAAGCAAAACCCCGGTGGGCCAACCCATGACCTCGTTTCAATCACCTAGAAGGAAAACCTCTTGAGCTAACTCCTACAAGATGTGGTTGTTTCGAAAGGCCACACCTACGGTCCTAATGGACCATTTAGGATTGAAAATCTTAGCATCTAGAGTGAGGGGTTGAGAAAGAGTTAGACTAATAATAGGCAAAGTAGACAAAGCCGGCAACACCATGACCCTAAGATCTTTGTCGGCCAAAGAAACCTCCACTGGGTAGGTCGGCCAAGGGGTTGCTATGCAAGGGACCCCATATAATTAACTTCTTCATCATGGGAGGAACCATTCCACTCACTACTCTCACTGGATATATGCTTATTAGCCTATTTAAGCCATGTTTTATTGATCCCCATGTCTATAAAAAAGAGGAATCATTAGTAGCACAACTTAGCATACAATAAAAATGGTGAAGAACTAAGAGACAAACAAGACTTACACTCGAATCATTCTCAGCTCAAGCCAATGTTGACCAGGGTATTTTAGCCAGAAGTTCCCATGCTAAAGAAACTTCTACTTAGCACAACTCCCCCAACACCTTCTGATCTCCATCATCCAAGCTAGGAAATCAGTTTAAGCCCTTCCTAGGCATCCCCTAAATCATGCTAAGTCACCATGGCTAGTCGGTTGATATGAAGAAGAAATAGCACTTTTAGCCATGAATAGCCAAATAGGATGACCTTTGATGAGGTATAAACTCTTCCAAGATTAGATGTACCATCATCCATGCTCAAAGTGGTGCTCTTTGACAATAGTAAAGCTTGAAAGAGCCTAAGAGAAGGTTGTATGTTGTATAGAAAGGTGTGCACTACAAAACCAATAATAGTCCTCCAAAAGTTTAGGGACCAGCTAAATAAGAGCTAAGATATAATAAATTTAAAAAGTGTAGACAAAAGGATGGAAAGGAAGCCTAAGGCCTGCTTGAAAGTATTCCTTGTATCAAAAAATATATTCTGATAGAAAGGTATCAGCCCTCTCATTGGCTAAGACAACCTAATGGAAAAGCTAGGAGGAACAAAATCGGCCTTTTCAAATACCCTAAGATCCTCCAAACCTAAGATGTACATCTCAGCACTCGAACCTATTGGCTACTTAATAGCCTTGCTCAAAAAGGAATTGCCAAGCAAAAAGGTCAAACCTAATGGGACAAGAGGTGTTACATGTTAGATGTGTGCCCTAGAAGCCAGATTGGCTGACATTTGTAATACACTTCTAAGGGTAATTTTTTAATTTTGACTTAAAAATTAACAAAGAGTTATTTTATTCTATCACATTGTGTACATAGTGTCTGTGATACATCCTTTGAGTTAATGGTAATGATAATATATATTTTTAAGAGTTGAAAATTTAAGACATGAATTCTCATAATTAACTCATCAACTACTCTTGACCGTAGCATCATCATGAGGATGGTGATCAATTCGGAAGGTCGGTATACGATCGCTTTCTTAGGATAGATGAGTCTTGAATCTATAGTGTGGAGACATCGAAGCGAGAATATTGATACTCGTTAAGAATGAGAGTACTAAGCATGACCATCTCGAGCAATCATAAGAAAGTCTACATTCTTGTCAATGACTGAGCTTGATACTATAGTTGTATATCTGGTTCTTAGATTTGAGGTACATCGATAGTTTACCTAGAATGTGTTATAGTTTGACTACACCATAACTCAGTCTCTTAGCCATTTGAAATCTTGAGATGTATATTGGCTATAGCATGTTCATTGCAGGGACTGAGTCATACCAAGATGAAATCTATCAACTTTGGTAGAGAAAGAGTAGTCCTATGATGATCATGAGATCGAGTCATTAAGCCCATGACCATGGCAGAGTGATATAATAGAAAAGAGTTTTCTATTAGGATTTCACATTGGACTCAAATCGAATGATTAATTTATATGACGGATGTTGGGTTTGACAAGTTCACCTTAATCCTAATCTTGTCAGAGGTCAAGATAGAAGAATCCAATCACATAGGTAGCTGCATCGAGAGGTTCATATTCAGTTTTGATGGGTTGCCACCATATACTGTTAGGTATCACTGATAGATTTTGAGAGCAATTAGAATGATCTTAATGATCGATCATTCTAATTGGATGAATCAGAAGAGTTTTGATTCATCAAAAGGTGTTTCAATAATGTTGATGATATAGATCATGACATGTCTCATTACCATATGGAACTGAACCTAACTAGATCACACAAATAAGAATTTGGGTTTGGATATCATCAAGTGAGCTAATCCAATTTGATTGATTTGGATTAGGTCCAATTAGGTTCAAGCAAATCATGCTAGCACATGATTGAGCCTAACTTTTTCCTTCTGTAATCTTTTTAGTTCATCTCGACTGAGCCAAATTGATTAGGACTCATCCAAGAACCCTACATGGCTTTATCTTGATCTGACTGGAGCTTGTCCAGGGCAGACGAATGTTGTCCTAATCCATCAGATGGGAATAGAATAACTATTAAAAAAATATGTCCTAAAGCCAATCATTAGCCTATTGATGGTTAAGCTATATTATAATTATAATTGATTTATTAATGAATAAAATAATATTTTGATTTTTTTCATCATAAAGTTTACATCTTCTAATGAACTCCAATATTGTGATGAAGCCCTTAAGACTATTTAGATTTGATAAAGAGAGGATTTATCAATTAGTCCTTAAAATTGTTCACGACTAAATGATATGCTGTTAATTAGAACAACAGCATCTATCAAGCATAGGTCACTATGTGCCATATAGGTTGGTTGTCCTCTTAATCAAAAAGTATGAAGATACTAGTATGGCATACAGATAAGATGTAAGGATACATTGTCATTGAACATGACCAACTTTAGAGCATTCTACTGTCAAGAATATCTTTAATGGGATATAGGTATAAGTATCCCTTAGATCTGAGATCATCTTAGTGGCTTGCAAATAATCCACTGTACTTTGGTCCCAGACTAACTTAATTTTTAATTCAATAATGAAAAATTTTTGGGTACAGTCAAGTACTTGCGAAGTTGGTGTGTGATCAAGATAAGATTGACCACTCCAAGAGTTAGAGAAAAATGTATCACTGTATTTCAATATAGCAAAACCTTGGTCAGGATAATCCATGAGATAGATTTCGTATTTTGAAATACAATATGGACAGTCTGATCAAAGTTGATAGTTGATCTCTGAGGTATCCTATGAGTATGTTGGTCAAGGGAATGAGTTATATGGAAACTATATCCACGTGGATTCTAAGGATGTTGTTCTACACATTCGACTTATCCGGCCATCGGGTATCATTACTAGATGGTCACTTTGATTGATACAAAAATTTATTTGTATGCTACCAGCTTAGATTTAGACTTATGGGATTATACACATTAGAGTTCATGACCTGATCGGATGGTTGATCAACGATTAAAAATCATTCTAGGATTAAATAATCAATACGATTAATGTTTAACCTAGTGCAAGTATTACAGGAGGATCAATTAGCAATTGGATTACTAATTGGCTTAATTTGATTAAGCTAGAGGACTGAGATTAAGTATAATTAATGATGATTTAATTAGATTTAGTTTGGACTTGATTGGATCAAGTCTAATTTATTTATTGGATAAGCCAAGTGCAAGAAAGAACTAGTCCTAGTTTAACTAGGACTTGGGTCAACCCAATTTTTTAATTTAATTAAAAAATTAAATCTAATTAAATCTAATTTAATTAGTTTCTTAATTGGATTAGAATCTAAATTAATTAAGTTAGTTTACATCTAGTTTAATTTGGTTTGAGAAACCATTTTTGACCAAGTCATATATAGAATCCTAGTAGGACTATGATTCCATCCTTGTGCCACATATACTTCATGCCCCCCACGTCGCTCTCTCTCTATTTTGGCATGGAATACCTTTCTCTTTGATATTCACTCACGCCTCTCTCTCCCTCTCCTACTTATTTGGAATAAGTTATGGACCAAGTTTTCACATGGGAAGTTTTTGTTTGTTTGGACTCTATATGATAGAATCTCAACAAACTTGGGCTCCTTCCTTTGTGCCACCCCCCACCCTGATTCTCTTCTGATTTCCATAGTAAAAGGGAAGAGTTTTTGTTCACCTACCCTGGTGTTCCAAGGCTAAAACAAAGGAGGGGGTGCCCAAGTGTTGGGCGCCCCAACAACTTGCCATATATGGTCTTGCCTAGTCAAGAAATTTGTTCCAACTAAGACACTTCCATATCTTGGGTGCCCCAACAACTTGCCATATATAGTCTTGCCTAGTCTAGGAATTTGATCCAACTAAGACTCTTCCATATCTCTTTATAAGGAGGTCCTTTTGGGCTGAATTTTGTATTGAATCTAGATAATTGAGAGGGCTCTTGGGCATGTGAAAATTAGAGAGGGAAATCTTTAGGGAATGGGGATTTCATAGGCGCCAATCTAGGTGTTTAGGTGAGAGAAAAGAGAAGAAGAAGTGGATCTTCTTCTAGGGTTCTTTTGCTCTTCCCTTCTCCTCCTCCTTCATAGAGATTTTTGAGTGTTGTTTCAGATTAAAAGTCTCTTTATTTTCTTTTAATTTTTTGGAGTATCCAAATCTTAAAGAAGAAAGCATCGGATCGACCGTCGAAGAAGGATCAGCACAGTACTAGCATATTGTGCTGATTTTTGAAGATTAAATTTTTGATCGGGATTCATGGATTCGTGTGGACATCTCTTAGAGGTTGGATGCATGTGCAGCTCCGAGCTTCATCCTCAAGCTTGGATTAGTAAGTTAGAATATCTAACTTGCATAGATAATATGGATCTGATCCTCTATTACATATCTACTCTAGATCTAGTATAGATCTGTGTTGATGTGATCAACACCTTTTTCTCTTTCTTATATTTTTAATTTTTGATTTAATCTCATATCATAATCATATAATAGGATCTTAGATTTAGGATCTTCTCTATTTTTATGAATAAATTTTGATTTATTTCATTCTTTCGCTGTCTGATCTTGAAAAAGTTTCAAGATCTAGCTCTGAAATCCTAGATCTAGTTTCTTTAATTAGTATTAGAGCCAGATTCATTATTACATGATTATATATATATATTTAGATTATTTCTTAGATTAGATCTAATTTATAATCTAATTATTAAATCTAAAATTAAAAATTATGATCACATGAACTGATTATAAGGTTATCCTGCTGTAAGATTTATCCCTTATAGTAGAGAGGTTGTCATAGTACGTGCTAATCTAAAATATTGATCATAAAATTTTAGATTAGATCTAAGAGATTTTATGATCTGATTAAAAATATTTTAGTCTAATTTTAATCATCGTAAATGTGTTTGATTTGATCTAAGGTAATTTGTGATTGATTGAGATTGAAATTATTTCAATTACATGAACCTATTTACATTAGATCTAAAATAGTTTCATGCTTATCTTATTTGCATATTGATTATGAATCAAACATGCTACTTGGTTGGTAGAGCCATGTTGTAAAAATATTTTATAAATATAAAAATTATGTTTGAAAAGTCGAATCCCAACTCTCAGCCTAAAACTTAATTAAGAATTAAGAAGTTGTTTTGATTAGAATCTAGGATTGTGAATTAAAGATCCTAAGATGCAAATTATAACACACTGGGTTAAATGGATTAGTAGGGATTAGGTTCATTAATTGGGTTAGACCTAGTATTAGATTAAAGAATGGACTTAGTTAGAGAATTGAGTAAATCTAATCAATTATTGTCTTAGATTAGATCAAGGATTCTCTAGATCAATTACAATAGTTATAGTTGGTCAAGTCCATATCTTTAACGAGATCCAAGATGGACTTGATTCTTGGATACGCGGTCTAGCACAAACTATTAAGTTAATCTAATTAAGACTAATTAAATCAGTTGGTGTCTAAGATAGACCAGATCGGTGGTCTTTAATTGGTAGCCCGCTTACCTGGCCATTTCTGATGGTGTCTAAAGCAAGCTTTTGTAGATCCTCCTATCGATCAAACTTACCTAGCCTCTTGATAAAATTATGTTTTGATCAGATCACTTGACTATTCAAGCTGACCCATGTTAGCTTGGTAAATCAGTGTGACTGATTTAGGTACTCCTAGACTAGCTAATTATTGGTTTCCCTTAAGCTGACTTGGTGAAGCTAGTAGGAGGATCATGACAAGCTGGTTTATTTGACTTTTTCTTTTTCTTAAATTAAAATTTTCTAAAACTATTAGGTCTTTAAAATGAATCAGTTATGGTGATAACTAGATCATAGCCTCCCATTAAATGGATGATAATGGGTCCATCAGTTGGATAATCATTGGAGGCCCAAAGGTCTGGTGCTTATCGGCTGATGAAATTATTATTCATAATATGATTTCTTGATCGCATCTTTCTAAATGATGGTTAGGTTGACTAACCAAAGTTGGGCTTAATCATTCATTGATTTAATGGACCAAGTATGATCATGTTAATGGTTGGATCTAATCGGACCTTTTTTAGTAGAGGCCTAAGCCTACTGATTAGGGATTGGGGCAAAATTAAATTACTAAAAATTATTTTAAAAAATAATTGATTATGAACCTACCTTTAGATGTACATGATTTGATCAATTAAAGTTAGGCTCATATGCAGTCTATGTGGATTCTAGTATCCATTAAGAAATTAGGATAATTCCTTAAATTAGAGGTAGAGGCTATTAATTCAAATAAAATAGTGAAAGAATCTTTTGATTAAAGTTTAAATTTTTAAATTTAATGAATCAATTATTAATTAGATTTTTTTGTACAAATATGGCCACTTTCCTATTACTCCGATCATTGTTGAACAATGATAAGTTGGTGGGATCCAACTTTGATAGCTGGTACCAAAAGTTGAAGATAGTCCTGGAGCATGAACAGATCCTGTATGTATTGATGGATCCTACACCTAAGAAGCCAGCTCTCAATGCACGTGAAATAGTTAGAGAACTTACCAAAAGTGGCTCAGTGATCAAACCATGGTGCGCTGCATTATGCTGGCTGCCATGAGCGATGAGTTCGATCATAGATTCAAGATGGCTTAGCCAAAAGATATACTTTAAGTGTTAGAGAATTTTTTTGGCACATCCAATGATGTTGAAAGGCAAAAGACTAGTTGTGCCATCTTCAATGCCAGAATATAGGATCTCTATCACTAATCATGTACTGTACATGATCGAGCTGATAGAGCGATTGAGCAAGCTCAGCTTTTTTTTGTATAAGCAGCTTGGAAAAGATGCAATACTGAACTCACTGCCCAAATCCTTTCTCCCATTCTTCACTCATTATAGAATGACAAAGCTTGAAGTAGACTACCATGAGTTACTGGAGTTACTTCAGAACTTTAAGAAGGATCACCAACTCTACAAGAAGTCGGTGAACTTAGTGGGAGGTTCGTCTTTTGGTTCTCAATCCTTTAGAAAAGAAAAGAAGAACAAGAAGAAGAAGGGCAAGAAGGTGCAAGTTCAGGCTGGAATATCTATGTAGAGCCAGACCAGTAAGATCAAGCCTGATAAGGGTCAAGCTAAACGCTTCTTTTGCAAGAAGTAGGAGCACTGGATGAGGAACTATCCCTAGTACATTGTCTCCTTGGATTCGAACAGGCAGAGAAAGAAGCAAGCTATTGTTGGGCAAGATATTTATATGATAACTTCTTGTAATTTCTCTATTTATGATTTTATTGACTGGATATTAGATACTGGTAGCCCTTACCACATTTGCAATTCATTGCAGGAGTTCCAGGTCAGTAGAAGATTCGAGCAAGGCGAGAGGTTTCTGAACATTTGAGATGGAAGATCAATTTTAGTTCTAGCACTAAGAATCTTGAAACTTGTATTTGAGTTTCATACTATTGTTCTTGATGATTGTCATTTTTGTCTAATTTTTTTTTAAATATCATTTATGTAGGCCTTTTGGCCATAAATAATTATAAAATTTTAATAAAAAAATAGTTTTATAATATCACTATGAATGGTATTACTATTTTCTCTAGACATTTGAACAATGATGTGTATATGTTATCACAACCTATTAACTAGTATATTTAGTTGGCAAGCATCCTAGATTAGATAGTATGTCAAATATCTACTTATGGCACTGTAGGCTAGATCATATCAACAAGAATAGGATAAACATATTGACTTAAGAGAAAATCCTCGAAGTCAGTAATTATGAATCACTTTCAACCTACGAGTCTTGTCTTCTTGAAAATATGATCAAGTCATCTTTTACTGAAAAAGTTGAGAGAGCCACTAAGCTCTTAGGTTTAGTACTACTAATGTATATCGATCAATGAGCATAAATGTCAGAGATGGATATTTTTATTTCATCACTTTCATAGATGATCTATCCAGATATGGATATGTCTATCTGATGAAATACAAATCGGATTCATTTGAAATGTTCAAATGATTCTAAAATAAAGTAGAAAAAAAATTAGAAAGAGTATTAAAACTCTTCGATCTGACCGAGGAGAGGAATACCTTGTGGTGAGTTTCTCATATATCTAGGAGAGAATAGAATTTTCTCTTAATGGACTCCTCCAAAAACATCACAGCATAATGGTGTGTCAGAAAGGAGGAATCAGACTCTATTAGATATAATCCGATCCATGATGGATTTTACCAACTTGCTAATATCCTTCTAGGAATATGCACTCGAATCAGCTTGCTATCTATTAAATAGGATTTCAAGTAAGTCTGTAGTTAAGACTCCATATGAGATATGGATAGGACGTAAGCTAGCATTTTCATACCTTAAGATCTAGGGGTGCCTGGGTTATGTCAAAGGTTAGTTACTGATAAAATTGGACCTAGGTATGACAAGTGCACATTCATAGGATACCCGAAAGAGATCAAAGGATATATTTTCTATCATACTGATGAACAAAAGATGTTCGTCAGTCTTAAGATAATATTTTTATAAAAGAAGTTTCTTGGCAAAAGAACTGTTGCCTCTAAGATTAAACTTGATGAAATTTAATAGGTAGAAAGACTGACACCTGTAGCTGAACCTGAGTCGGATTTGATTAGATTAGATTTGGAGCCCAATGTACCTACACCATTAAGGTGATCCGATAGAGTACCACATCAGCCGAATAAATACTATAGTTTATTGGTCTAGGATGATTATCCCATCAAACTTGATGAGAATGATGAGGATCCAATCACCTATATGGATACAGTGCAGAGATCTGATTCTGAGAAATGGCTCAAGATCATGAAGTCTAAAATGGAGTTCATTAAAGTCAACGATGTGTGGACATTGGTTGACTCATCCGAAGTGGTTAAACCCATTGGATGTAAGTGAGTCTTCAAAAGAAAGAGGGGCATAGACAAAAAGATGGAGACCTATAAAGCCCATCTGGTTGCTAAGAAATATCATCAATGTTATTGTATTGACTATGATGAGATGTTCTTCTCTATGGCAATGCTCAAATTCATTCAAATAATGCTTGCGATAGCTGCCCATCTAGATTATGAGATCTGACAGATGGATGTGAAGATAACTTTTTTGAATAAAGAGTTGATCAAAGAGGTGTATATGATACAACCTGAGGGGTTCACATCCATAGATGAGTCCAAGGTATGCAAGCTTCAGAGATTCATTTATGGATTGAAATAGGCATCTCAAAGTTGGAACATGCATTTTGATAAGGTGATCAAAATGTATAACTTCATTAAGAATGAAGAAAAACCCTACATTTACAAATGGGCAAATGATCCAGCAGTGATATTCCTTATCTTATACGTAGATGATATTCCCTTAATCGGGAATGACATTCCTGTACTACAGAAAATAAAAGTTTGGTTGTCATCACAATTCTCCATGAAAGACTTGGGTAAAGCATCCTACATCCTAAGAATGAAGATCTATAGGGATAGATCAAAGAGGATGCTTGGGTTATCCCAGTCCACATACATAAATACCATGCTGAAGAGGTTCAGCATGAAAAATTCCAAAAAGGGCTATCTTTCAATAGACCATGAAATTTCTCTCTCTAAAAAAAATTATCTGACAACTCCTGAAGAGAGAGCATATAAGTAGAGTCTCATATATTTTAGCAGTGGGATCTATCATGTATGTCATGACATGTATGAGATCAGATGTGGCATACTCACTAGGAGTAGTGAATAGATACCAATCTGATTCTAGAGAAAACCACTAAAAAGTGGTTAAAGCCATTCTTACGTATTTGAGAAATAAAACTTGTGGAGTTTACAGACTCCAGCTTTCAATCTGACTATGATGATGGTAGAAGCATGTCGAAATATATCTTTACTCTAAATAGTGAAGCCATTTGCTGAAGAGTTCGAAGCAGCATACTGTGGTAGACTCTTTTTGTAAGGTAGAGTACATCGCAACATTAGATACCATGAAGAAAGTCATATGGCTGAGAAAGTTCATCACCGAGCTTAGAGTAGCACCCTCTCTTGATGCTCTAATCCTGCTCTACTGCAATAGCACTAGTGCCATAGCTCAGACAAAGAAATTGAAGGCACACCAGCAGACGAAGCATATTTTACACCGCTTCCACCTCGTCCAGGAGATCATGGATAGAGGTGACATCAACCTTCAGAAGATCGATGAAAAGGAGAGTCAGGCCGACCCCTTCACTAAAGTCCTAGCAATAAAGAAGTTTGACAACCATAAGTCAAACATGGGTATTAGATACTGTGCCAAGTGGCTTTAGGATAAATGGGACTTGTTGAAAAATGTTCCAAAGCCAATCATCAGTCTGCTGATGGTTGAGCTATATTATAATTATAATTGATATATTAATAAATAAAATAATATTTTAATTTTTTTATCATAAAGTTTACATCTTCTAACGAACTCCAATATTGTGATAAAGTTCTTAGGACTATTTGAAGGAAAAACCTATTTTTTTGGCATAGGATCGTTCAGATCTGATTGGATCTGAAAGAATATTTTAAATTTTTTTTTAAAATCTTAATCAAATTTGAGACTTCTTGAATTGGATCATAGAGATCTGATATTAAAAGTTAAAAATAAAATTAAATTAGATTTAATTTTAAGTACCTAATTTGGTAATCTAATTATCTTACGATGATCTTGTTGATTCCTGAGGTTCTGGAAGGAGCCATGCATACGCCTGGCCTCTACCAGTATCCACTTAGGTAGGATCTGAATGTCTTTTCATCATAAATCTTTTCTCCAAAAATCAAATCTGGATCTAATTTGAAAAGCCTTCAAAATGACTTCTAAAGGCAGCCTGTTCGTCTCACGAATACCATTGCGTAGATGCTGAATCTTGTGCCAAAAACCTTGGACCTTCAACTTAGATTTATGCCTAACTTTTTAGACATGTAGAAGAGAGGGAGAGAAAGGATAGAGGGGGCATGGATATTAGAGGAAAGGCTCCTTTGGGTGTGGAAAAAATAAATTACTATTGAGGAAATTTTGTGAGAAGAGTTCTTATACTAGACATAGCGCCATAAAGAGTCCTCTTTTGACCAAAAACCTTATTAATTCAACCATTGGGACTCATAGACCTGATCTCCACGAAAAACCTAGATCCCATCTGGTTTTGGTGCCAAAAATTTATTTGGAAGGTGAAGGCATGAAAGGATAAGGAAGAGTCCATGTGCGTCTAGGACTCTTCCCTCAAGAGTTTGATTCAAATCAAACTCTATCAAAACCTAGTCTAGGTACCTTCAAAAATTACAAACTTTTGCACACCCAAAGTATAACTCATGCCCCATCACATATCAAAAAATTAAAGAAAAATAATATTTGAAAAAAATTTTAAAATTCTCTAATCATGTGACCCTTAATTCTCTCAATTGGGTCAACTATTGACCCTAGTCCAATTGCACTATGAATGAATTTAATTTTCATAATTAATCTAACCTGGACTTATTCCAGTCAGATGAAAAAAAACTTACTCTAGATATAGAAATGGGTCAAATCAAATTTGACTTGATTGCGATAAATTAGAAAGATTACAGAAGGAGAAAGTCAGGCTCAATCATGTGCTAGCATGATTACCTTGAACCTGATTGGATCTAATCCAAATCAATCGAACTAGGTTAGCTCAATTGATGACATCTAGACCCAAACCCTTATTTATGTGATCCAGTTAGATTCAGTTCCATATGGTAATAAGATATATCATGATCTTCATCATCGACATCATCGATACACCTTTTGATGGACCAAAACTTTTCTGATTCACATAATTAGAATGATCGATCATCAAAATCATTCTAATTGCCCCCAAAATCCACCAGTGACACCTAACAGTATATGGTGGCAATCCATCAAAACTGAAAGTGAACCTCTCAGTGCAGCTACCTGTATGATTGGGTTCTTCTATCTTGAGCTCCGATAGGATTAGGATTAAGGTGAACTCATCAAACCCAATATCCATCATATGAATTAATCATTCAATTCGAGTCCTATGTGAAACCCTTATAGAAACTCTTTTTGTCATCTTCATGTTAGATATATGTGCCCTAGAAGCCAGAATTGACTGACACTTATAATATACTTCTAGGAGCAAAATTATAATTTTGACTAAATTGACCGGCCTAATAGGATTAAGTCTGGGTCAAGATCGAGTCAGGATCAAGCAAGACCTAATTAGGCTTAGAGGTTAGAGTTTGGATTATAGGCTAACCCAATTGGTTCTGACTTAACAGTTTGGTGTCTAAGGTAAGTTTGGCACATACGACCGATTGATTTTTAATTGGGAGCTACTCGACCTGAATGCATTCTTGTATGAGTTAATGGCATATCCCTTCCACCGATCTCACTTACTTGGCCATATCTGTTGACTCAGTTCTGATTTGAGGTGGTCAATAATCTGAGCTAACCCATGCTATTAGGTTAGTCATAATTGTTAAGACTATGATAAGTCTAGTTTAATGAGACTTGAATCAATTTTCCCTAAGAAAAGATTAAGTCTGAGGTCTTCCACCATTATAGATGTGCGGACCCTTCCCAGGGTTGATTGTTTTCGACTGGATACAGTGGCTCAGTTGCATCGAAAAGATGCAACCATGTCTATTAGGCATTGGATGCTATGGGCTCGAGGATGAGTTGGGCTCAATATTCTAGATACAGTGAGAGACTCAATTAGAAATCCAGTCTGTGCAAATGGTGGGTCTGACTTAACTAAGGAGTGAATCAATATTTCAGATACGGTGAGATTCATAAATTAGAGATCAAGTTTGGGTGCACCAAGATTAGAGAATCATTGAACAAGAGTTGTTCACTCATTAGCTAACCCATCACCAATAACTATTAGGTGAGGTGATGAGTCAGTTGGTGAGACCGCACCATCCACTAGAAATCATTAATCGTGGAGATTTTTGCATCTCTATAGAGGGAGTGTAGGGATCCAAGAAAATAGTGGGAGCTAATTTGTTTAAAAATAAAATTCCTAAATAAATTGGTCAAGTCATAATTACAGTATCTAACTAAAATCTTTGACTCTCTACAGAAAAATGTCTGCGTCCAACCCATTGGCACATATCCTAGACACACATAGACTGACCGAACCCAATTATAAAGATTGGCTCAGGAACTATAAAATTATTTTGGATTTTGAGAAGTTAACCCATGTATTGGATCAGGACCCTCCTACCTTACCAGCCTATCCATCCACTGAACAGAGAGCATCTCTGAAAAAATGGATAGACGAAGATAATAAGGCCAGATATTACATGTTGGGCTCGATGTCTAATGAGCTCCAGCACCAACATGAAGATATCGGGATTGCTCACCAAATGTTGGCTCACCTGCAGAAGATGTTTGGTGAACAGAGTCGCACAACCAAGTATCAAGTCACGAAACATCTTTTTAAGGCTAAGATGCATGATGGGCAGTTAGTCCAAGATCACTGTTTGATGATGATCAAGAACTTGGAAGAGCTTGAGAAGCTCGGTGTGAAGTTAGACTTGGATCTGCAAAATGATATTATTCTGCAATCCTTGACTGATGCATATGGGCAATTCATCATGAATTACCATATGCATAAACTTCAAAATTCCTTGGCCGAATTAATGAACATGCTAGTCACTACTAAGCTTTCTATGAAAGATTCTAAAGGCTCGGTTCTTGCTATGGAATGAATTTCTTTGAAAAGAAATTCTTCTGAAAAGAAAAAGAAGTCTACAAAAAAGCAGAAGGTGGAAGGAGAAAAGTCTGAGTCACGGTAAGAAGCCAAGTCTGAATAGGGTTTCCTCTAAAACTGTTCCTACCACACCGTATGAGATATGGCACGGTAAGAAGCCAAGTCTGAGTCATCTCAAAATTTGGGGTTGTCTGACTCATGTCAAAAGACAACAAGCGGACAAGTTAGAGTTTAGATCCTTCAAAGCTCGATTCATACGATATCCTAAAGAGTCATTAGGATACTATTTCTACATTCTAGAAGACCACAATGTGATTGTGAGTCGACATGCTATCTTTCTTGAAAAATAGTTTATTCAAGATAGCAGCATTGGAAAGCAGATTAAGCTTGATGAGAAAGTCTCACAAGTAGAGATAAGGATCAATTGGAACCAAATTTGGTTGAACCAATAAGAACACTACCTCCTCCACCTCGTAGATCGGAAAGAGTTTTCCGTCCTCCTGAAAAATACTTAGGTATTATTTCAGAGGAAGTAGAGAAAATGTTCCTCGTAGGTAATGGTGCTCATGGTGATGATCCCAAAACCTACAACAAGGCAATATCAGATATCGACTCTGAGAAATAACTAGAGGCAATGCAGTCAGAAATTGACTCGATGCACTCAAACCAAGTCTAGACCTTAGTAGATCCACCAGAAGGTATAGTACCTATTGGGTGTAAATGGATCTTCAAGAGAAAGATTGGTGTAGATGGAAATATGGAGACATTCAAGGCTAGACTAGTGGCAAAAGGTTATAGTCAACGCAAAGAAATTGACTATCAGGATACCTTTTTCCCAGTGGCTATGTTAAAATCCATCCACATATTGCTTGCCGTTGTAGCCTATTTTGATTATGACATATGGCAAATGGACGTGAAAATGGTATTCTTAAATGGATATCTTGAGGAAGATATCTATATGAAACAGCCGCTAGGTTTCACATCCAGTAATACTGATCACAAGATTTGCAAGCTGTAAAGATCCATATATGTACTTAAGCAAGCATCTCGAAGCTGGAACACTCATTTCAATGATGTGATCAAAAGGTTTGGTTTCATCAAAAATGAAGAGGAATCGTGTGTCTTCAAAAAGATCAATGAGAGCGCTGTTGTCTTCCTCGTATTGTACGTAGATGACATCCTCCTTATTGGGAATGATATTCCCATGTTGACGACAGTCAAAATATGGTTGTCCAAGGAATTCTCCATGAAAGATCTAGATGAAGCATCCTTTATTCTAGGAATTAAGGATAGACCGAATAGGATGCTAGGACTTTCATAGAAGATGTACATAGAGGAAGTACTAAAGAGGTTTAGTATGGAAAACTCTAAGAGGGGATTAATACCCTTCAGACTTGGTATTCATCTTTCTAAGAAGATGTGCCCTAGCACACCTGAGAAAATAGAATGCATGAGCAAGATCCCTTATGCTTCTGCAATAGGGAGCCTCATGCATGCCATGCTATGTACACGATCTGATATAGCCCATGCTGTGAGTGTCACAAGCAGATATCAGTCAAATTCAGGTGAAGAACACTGGACTTCTATGAAATATATCCTTAAGTACTTAAGAAGAATTAAGGATAGGATGTTGGTCTTTGGTAACAGAGAACTCCAAGTCCAGGAATACACAGACTCGAATTTCATGTCCGATGTAGATGATCGAAAGTCAACATCTGAGCGTCTATTTGTGTGCAATGGTGGTGCTGTCAGCTGGAAGAGTTCCAAGCAAACCATAATAGTAGATTCCACCATGGAAGCAGAATATATCGCTGCATCAGAGGCTGCGAAGGAAGCATTCTAGTACAAGAGGTTTGCTACAAAAATTGGAGTAATGCCATCAGATGTCATTCCTCTGTATTGCGACAACAATAGCGCCATAGCCCTTGCTATGGAGACAAGGTCTCATCAGAAATCCAAGCATATTGAGTGGCAATACCACCTCATCCACGATTACCTCGAGAAGGGTTACGTCAAGGTCAAGAGAGTCGACTCCACAAATAATATGGCAGACCCACTTACAAAACCATTGGGCCAGTAGAAGATCGAAGCCCACCTTAAGAAGATGGGACTTAGATTTGTAGCCAATTGGCTTTAGGATAAGTGGAAGATTGTTAGATATATGTGCCCTAGAAACCAGAATTGGCTGACACTTGTAATACACTTCTAGGGGTAAAATTATAATTTTGACTATAATCAATAAAATGGGTCATTTTCTATCACATATATGTATTTAGTGTCTGTGATACATGCTTTGAGTTAATGGTAATGATAATTTATATTTTTAAGAGTTGAAAATTTAAGACATGAATAATCATTGTTAACTCATAAAATGCTCCTGACCATAGGATCATCATGAGGATGGTGATTGATCCAGAAGGTTGGTATACAATCACTTCTCTTTAGTAGATGAGTCTTGAGTCTACAGTGTGGAGACACCGGAGCGAGAGTATAGGTATTTGTTAGAGAACGAGGGCACTGAGCATGACCACCTCGAGTAGTCATTAGGAAGTCTACCTTCTCGTCAATGACTGACTCGATGCTGCAGTGGTGTATTTGGTTCTTTGAGCTGAGGTGCATTGGCAATTCACCTTGACGGTGTTATAGTTTGACTACACCATAACTCGATCTCCTAGCCATTCGGAATCCTGAGGTGTATGTTGGCTATAGCGTGTTCATTGTAGGAACTAGATTGTATCAAGATGGAATCTATCTACCTCGGTGGTAGAGGAGCAGCCCTATGATGATCATGAGAATCAAGTCCAGAAGCCCATGGCCATGGTAGAGTGAAATAATAGAAAGAGTTTCTATTTAGGTTTTCACATCGGACTTGAATTGAATGATTACATCATATGATAGAAACTAGGGTTTGACGAGTTCACCTTAACCCTAATCTAATCGAGGCTCAAGATAGAAGAACTTAATCACACAAGTACCTGCACCAAGAGGTTCGCATTCAGCTCTGATGGGTTACCACCATATACTGCTAGGTGTCACTGATAGATTTTGTGAGCAATTAGAATGATTTAGATGATCGATCATTCTAGCTATTCGAATCAGAAGAGTTCTGATCCATCGAAAGAAGTTTTGATGATATCGGTGATAAAGATCATGACATATCCCATTACCATACAGAACTGAACCTAATTGGATCACACAAATAAGGGTTTGAATCTGGTGATCATCAATTGAACTGATCTAGTTCAATTGATCTGAATGAGATTCAACTAGGTTCAAGAAAATCGTGCTAGCACTCGATTGAACCTAACATTTTTCTTTTACTATCATAAATAGTTGTCCTGATTGAGCCAAAAGAGTTTATACTCGATCAGAGGCCTTCACCTAGTCTGACTAGAGCCTGTCTAGGTCAGAAAAGGGTTGTCTTATTTTGTAAGACAATACCTACCATTTTTTGTCATCTGCCATTTCTCGTCCTTTGACTTTGGTCAAAGTTGACCTTTGATTGGTCAAATGTTGACCATTGATACTTTGACTTCTATCCACGTGTCACGCACCTATTGGAGAGTTGGTGGAGGCTTGTCCCTTTGCTAGAACCTGGCAAGGAGGATGGTGCATGCCACCCTTGGCGTGTACCCAAGCTGGAGGCGCCCAGGAGTCCCTGTTGGATGGGGACTCCATCTTCTTTTTGGATTCCGATTAGACTCCTCCTAAGAACCAACTTTGACTGGTCTTAGGCACGATCTAAGGAGGAATCTAAGGAACTCTATTCCCACCAATCAGATTTAGATCTAATTTCATAAAGGATTGTGATTGGTTGAGAAGAAGAGGAGTTGGATCACGCATAGTCTATAAATAAGACCCTGCGCCCAACTCAAAGAGAGTATGAATTCCCCACGCCCCAAGGCTGTCTCTCTCTTCCTCCTCCATGCCAAGCCCATCTTCTCCCTCTCCTCTCCACGTCCAAAGTAGTTTGGGATCTTAGTTGGTGCAATCCAGATGAGAGAATGGCGACAGAAAGCTAGAAGGCTGCACTGCTGCAAAGGACAACTGCTGATCTTCGAAAGCTATTTTGAAGATCCTTAAATTAGATTCAGATCTAATTTTTGGAGATGTGATAGAGAAGAAGAGGATCTCCAGATCCAGTCTGAGTAGATACTGGTAGAGGCCAGGCACTTACCTGGCTAGATCCAGAACCTTCCACTGCTTACAGGATCATCAACGGGTAATAGAATTATCCTACATCAAGGTAAATTAAATTTAATTTAATTTATCTAGATTTTATTTTTATTATTAGAATAATAAAAATCAGATCTGAAACATCTTAGATCTGATTTGGATCAAAGAAATTTTTTTTTGAAATATATCTCTTGATTCGATTAGATCTGAACAAACCTGGTCCAAAAAATTAGGATTTCCCTTCACTTCACTCTGCCTTGGTCATAGGCTTATGGACTTGATTCTCATGATCATCATAGGGCTACTCCTCATCTATCGAGGTAGATAGATCCCTTATTGGTGCAATGCAATTCCTATAATGAATGTACTATAGCTAACATACACCTCAAGATTCTGAATGGCTAAGAAATCAAGTTATGGTGTAGTCAAACTACAACACCCTCAAGGTGAATTATTGATGCACCTCAGATTAAAGAACCAGATGCACTACTGCAACATTGAGCCAGTCATCAATGAGAAGGTAGACTTTCTTATGAATGCTTGAGGTGGTCACGCTCAGTGCTCTCATTCTCTAACGAGTATCTGTACTCTCACTCCGATGTCTCAATGTCGTAGACATAAGACTCATCTACTCAAAAGAAGCGATCATACACCAACCTTTCGGATCAATCACCATCCTCATGATGATCCTACGGTCGGAAGTAGTTTATGAGTTAATTATAAAATTCATGTCTTAAATTTTTAACTCTTTGAAAATATAAATTGTCATTACCATTAACTCAAAGGATGTACGACATACACATTAAATACACACTATTATAGAAAATAATTTTTTGATTAATTTATAGTCAAAATTATAAAATTATCCTTAGAAGTGTATTATAAGTGTTAGCCAATCTAGCTTATAAGGCACACATCTAACAAACTCCCACTTAACCTAAAGTCAATTGGCTACAAATCTAAATTCCATCCTCTTAAGGTGGGCTTTAATCTTCTACTGGCCTAAAGGCTTCGTCAGTGGATCTACCGCATTATCCATGGAGTTGACTCTCTTGACCTCGACGTAACCCTTCTCGAGGTAATCATGGATGAGGTGGAATCGCCACTTGATGTGCTTGGATTTTTCGTGAGACCTCGGCTCCTTAGCTAGGGTTAAGGTGCCATTATTGTCGCAGTATAGAAGGATGGCATCTAATGGCATCACTCCAAGTTTTGTGGCAAACTTCTTACATCAAAATGCCTCCTTTGCAGCTTTTGATGTAGCGATGTACTACACTTCTATGGTGGAATCTGCTATCATAGTCTGCTTGGAACTCTTTCAACTGACAGCACCATCATTACACACAAACGAACTATCAAATATCGACTTTCAATCATCTATATCAGACATAAAATCTGAGTGTGTATAACCCTGGACCTAGAGTTCTCCATTACCAAAAATCTGAAGAAACCAGATCTAGGATTTTATAGGTAGATCGTAAAAAATTTTTTAAGATCTTACAGCGAAAGATTTAAATAAATTAAATATTTATTTAAATAAATATGTAAATATCTAGATCTCAGATCTATTATATGATCAAGGTATGATATTAAATTAAAAATTAAAATCAAATAAGAAAGTAAAAGGTTGATCAAATCAACCTAGATCTACACTACATCAAATGCAGGTATGAAGTTTATAGATCATATGTATTATCTGAGCAAGTTAGATGTTCTAACTTGCTGATCCGGGCCTAAGGATGAAGTGATGAGCTGCACATGCATCCAGCCTTTAGGAGTCATCCACATGAGCCTATGATCTCTGATCTAAAGTTCGATACAGAAAATCAGCATAGCATGCTAGTACTGTGCTGATCCTTCTTCAATGATCGATCTGTTGCTCCCTTCTTCAAAATTTGGACTCTCTAAAATATGAGAAAGAAGATGAGAGCTTACTGATCTGAGACTCTCTTAGAAAAAACTCAAAAAATAAAAAGAAGAGGAGAGATTGAAAATAAAACAGCCCTAGAAGAAGTCCCTCTTCTTCTTCTCTTTTCTCTCACCTAGACACCTAGTTTGGTGCCTATGGAACCCCCATGCCCAAGGACCCTCTTCCTCTGATTTTTGCACACCCCAAACCTCTCCCAAAGCTCTGTATTCTATAAAAAAATTAGAATAAAATTCATTCAATAAATAGAGAAAAAGAAGAGTCCAGATTAAATCAAAATCCTAGACTAGGAATGTCCAAACATGGAAAGTTGTTGGGGCACCTAACTCTTGGGTGCCTCCTCCATAATTATTGGCATGGACCTTGGGCACCTCCTCCATAATTATTGGCTTAGACCAGCAAGGGAGGGTGCACAAAAAAGGATGTTATTTTCATGAAATAAGAGAAGAATTAATTAAAAGAGGGGACGGCACTCAAGGGAAGGTGTTTTGGTCAATAAGGATTCTATCTCATAGAATTCTAAGCAAAACTAACTCCTCTTTTGACTTGGTCTTCCAACAAATTATCTTATGAGAAAAGGAGGAGAGAAAGAGGGTGTGAGAAGCCAAGGGAATGGAGATTTTTCACATAAGAAACAAAACAAAAAGGGCATAGGGTGTGAGGATTAAGTGGCATAAGTGATAGGGAGTCCTAATCACACTAGGACTCATGTTTTGACTTGGTCAAACAAGATCTTTTAACCAAATAAAATCAAGATTAAATCAACCCAATTAAATAAAGCCCTAACCCATTTAAGAACTTAATTAAATTATATTAAATTAGATTTAATTTTAATTTATTTTTTAATCAAATTAAAAAATTGGGTTAATCCGAGTCCTAGTTAGACTAGGACTAGTTCTTCCTTGCACTTGCTTGTCCAATAAATCAATTAGACTTGATCCAATCAAGCCCAAACCAAATCTAATTAAATTATATTTAATTAAACTTAATCTCAGCCTATTGGCTTAATCAAATTATGCTAATTAGCAATCCAATTGCTAATTAATCCTTCTATAACACTTGCACTAGGTTAAACACCAATCGTATTGATTGTTTTACCCTAGAACGATTCTTAATCATTGATCAACCATCCGATCAGATCATAAGCTCTAATGTGTGTGACCTCATAGGTCTGAACCTAAGTCAGTAGCATAGAAATAAATTTCTATACTAATCGAAGTGACCATCTAGCAATGATACCCAATGGCTGGATAGGTCGAAGGTGTAGAACACCATCCTTAGAATCCATGCGGATATAGTTTCCATATAATTCATCCCCTTGACCACAATGCTCGTAGGATACCTCAAAGTTTAACTATCAACTCTGATCAGGTTGTCCACATTGTATTCCAAAATATCAAATCCATCTGATGGATTATCCTGGCCAAGGTTTTGCTATATTGAAATACAGTGATATATTCTTCTCCAACTCTTGGAGTGGTCAATTCCATATTGATCATACTCTGACTTTGCAAGTACTTGACTATGCCTAGAAGCCTTCCATTACTGAATAAAAAATTTAGTTAGTCCAGTACCAAAGCATAATAAGTTGCTTGTAAGTCACTGAGATGATCTCAGAACTAAGGGATACTTATACCTATATCCCATCAAAGACATTCTCGATAGTAGAATACTCTGGAGTCGGTCACGTTCAATGATGATGTACCCATATATCTCATCTATATACCATACCAGTGTATCCATACTCCTTGGTTAAGAGGACAATCAATCTATATGGCATATAGCGACCTATGCTTGATAGATGCTGTTGTCCTAATTAATAGTCTATCATTTGGTCGTGAACAAATTTAAGGACTAATCAATAAATCCTCTCTTTATCAAAACTAAATAGTCCTAAGGACTTCATCACAATAATGAAGTTCATTAGAAGATGTAAACTTGTGATGAAAAAGATGCCAAAATATTTTTATTAATTAATAAATTAATTATAATTATAAAATAGCTCAACCATCGATAGGCTAATGATTGACTTTGGAACATAATTTTCAACAACTTCCACTTATCCTAAAGCCACTCGGCATTGTATCTAATACCCATCTTTGACTTATGGTTGTCGAACTCCTTGATCGCCAGGGCTTTAGTAAAGGGGTCGGCTAGGTTCTCCTTTTCATTAATCTTCTGAAGGTCAACATCCCCACGATCCACGATCTCACGAATCAAATGAAAGTGGTGCAAAATATGCTTTGTCCACTAGTGTGCCTTTGGTTCCTTTGCTTGAGCTATGGCGCCAATGCTATCATAGTAGAGTAGGACTGGACTATCAATAAAGGTTGCTACACCAAGCTCGGTGATGAACTTTCTCAACCACACAGCTTTCTTTGCTGCATCTGATGCTGCCATGTACTCTGCTTTGCAAATAGAGTCAACCACTGTATGCTTCTTAGAACTTTTTGAGCAGATAGCTCCACCATTTAGACTAAAGATATACCCTGACACACTTTTACTATCATCATGGTCAGATTGAAATCTAGAGTCTATAAACCCCATAAGCTTTAGATTTGATTCACCATAAACCAACCATTGGTTCTTAGTATTTCTTAAATACTTAAGGATGGTTTAAACCACCTTCCAGTGATTTTCTCTAGGATTAGACTGGTATCTACTCACCACTCCTAGTAAGTATACCACATCTGGTCTTGTACATGTCATTGCATACATAATAGATCCCACTATCGAAGCATATGAAATTTTACTCATACGCTCTCTCTCTTCAAAAGTTGTCGGACAATCCTTCTTAAAGGAAGAAATTTTTTGGCCTATCGAGAGATAGCCCTTTTTAGAATTCTCCATGCTGAACCTTTTCAGCACAATTTCTATGTACGTGGACTGGGATATACCAAGCTGTTAGATATATGTGCCCTAGAAGCCAGAATTGGCTAACACTTGTAATACACATCTAAGGGCAAAATTATAATTTTGACTATAAATAATAAAATGGATTATTTTCTATCATAGTGTATATTTGAAAGTATCTATGATACATCCCTTGAGTTAATGGTAATGATAGTTTATATTTTCAAGAGTTGAAAATTTAAGACATGAATTCTCATTATTAACTCATAAAATGCTTCTAACTGTAGGATCATCAAGATGATGGTGAATGATCCGAAAGGTTGGTGTATGATCGCTTCTTTAGGATAGATGAGTCTTGAGTCTATGGTGTAGAAACACCGAAGTGAGAGTACAGGTACTTGTTAGAGAATGAGGGCACTAAGCGTGACCACCTCGAGCAATCATAGGAAGTCTACCTTCTCATCAATGACTAGCTTGAAGCTGCAGTGGTGTGTCT
This sequence comes from Cocos nucifera, assembly GCA_006176705.1. Lineage (NCBI taxonomy): Eukaryota > Viridiplantae > Streptophyta > Magnoliopsida > Arecales > Arecaceae > Cocos > Cocos nucifera. Next base: position 181,916 of record QRFJ01001108.1, on the reverse strand, counting down.
GATTCTTTGATTTGAGGTGCATTGATAGTTCACCTTGAGGGTGTTATAGTTTGACTACACCATAACTCGATCTCCTAGCTATTCGAAACTCTGAGGTATATGTTGGCTATAGCATGTTCATTATAGGAATTGGATTGCACCGATAGAGGATCTATTTTTTTCGATAGATGAGGAGCAGCCCTATGATGATCATGATAATCAAGTCCATAAGCCCATGGCCATGGCAAAGTGAAATGATAGAAAGAGTTTCTATTAGAGTTTCACATCAAACTTGAATCGAATGATTAATTCATATGATGAAAATTATGATTTGACGAGATCACCTTAACACTAATCCGATCGAAACTCAAGATGGAGGAACTTAATCACATAGGTAACTGCATCGAGAGGTTCATTTTTAGTTCTGATGGGTTGCCATCATATGCTGCTAGGTGTCACTGGTAGATTTTGGGAGCAATTAGAATGATTTGGATGATCAATCATACTAGTTATCTGAATGAGAAAAGCTCTAATCCATCGAAAGGTGTTTCGATGATGGCAATGATAGAAATCATGACATATTCCATTACCATATGGAACTAAACTTAACTGGATCATACAAACAAGAATTTGGATTTGGATATCATCAATTAGACTAATTCAGTTCAATTGATTTGAATAAGATTCAATTAGGTTCATGAAAATCATGCTAGCAGACGATTGAGCCTGATATTCTCCTTCAACAATCATTAAAAGTTATCTCAACTGACCCAAATATATTTGCACTCACTCAAGAACCTTTACTTAGTCTGACTGGAGCTTGTCTAGGTTAGAAAAGGGTTTTCTTAATTTATAAGATAAATTTGAGACAACACCTGCCATTTTCCATCATCTGCTAAATCTTGTTCTTTGACTTTGGTCAAATATTGACCTTTGACACTTAGACATCTGCCCATGTGTCATGCATCCATAAGAGAGTAGATGAAACTTTGTCCCCCTACTAAAAGGAGGAAAGAGAGGGAGCGCATGCCTCGAAAGGCGTGTGCCTAAAGAGGATAAAGATTGGAGTCACATACGGATGGGACTCCAGTTGCTTCATGCTCTCTACTTGGGTGGCGCCAAAGACTCTTCTTTGACCAGTCTTGGCACCACCTAAGGTGGTATGTGAGGAACTCTAATCTGAATGAATTGAATGATGTCATCCCATCAATCAAATTTAGATCTAATTGCATGAAGAGCCATGATTGGTCGGTATGATGTGGCACTACATGGCACAGTAGGGTCTATATAAACCCTATCTGTGCCCAAGATTGTGAGCTTCTATCCTTTGCCCATGCCACATAGCCTCTCTCTCTCCTTCTCTAAGCCTCCTTTAGATTCTCTCTTTCTTCTCCACATCCAAAAGTTTTGGGCTTCAGTTTGGTGCGATCCAAGCAAGAGAAAGGCAACAAGAAAGCAAGAAGGCAGCACTACTGCAAGAGACAACACCCGATCTTCAAAAGGTATTTTGAAGATCTTCAAGATCAGATCCAGATCTAATCTTTGGAGTATAGATTGAGAAGAAGAAGATCTCTAGATCCAGTCTGAGTTGATACAGGTCAGGCACTTGCGTGGCTACGTCCAGAACCTTAAGCAGACATCGTGATCATCATAGGATAATAGGATTACCCATAATAAGATAGAATTAAATTAAATTTAATTGATTTTATTTTTTTATTTTTATTAGATTAATAAAATTAAATTTGAAGAGTCTCAGATCTAATTTGGATCTAAGAAAAAAGTTTTGAAATATCCATCTTGATCTAATCAGATCTGAATGAACCTGACTCGAAAAATTGGATTTTTTCTTCAACTGGTATTAGAGCCAGGTTCTAAAATTATTTAGATCTAATTTTAATATAATTTTAATTTAATAATTAAATAATTTTAGATGTAACATTAAATATTATTAGATCTAAAATCAAAAATTAAGAAAATTAAATATTGTAGATCTAAGATGTATGAGATGCATGACTAGACTAGGAATAGAATTATTCTATGTGTAGTCTCGGATGATCATAGTTTTAATTTGATTAACTATGATTTTAGATCTATTTATTTACTATTTTTTGATATTATAAATATTATAATTATATGTAAAAAAATAAAAAATAAATTTATTTAATTTTGTTCATATGAGATATGATAGATGCATGTTTAGACTAGTAGTAGAATAGTTCTATAAAGTTATCTAGAATAAATTTAATTTGATATGATTAAATATAAATTTTATTTTTTAGATGTTTATGAAATAATTTAGATCTGAAAGCATGCATGATATGATTTTTAAGTTAGATCAATTTTATAGATGTGATATATATGTAGATCTAAATAGTTTTGTAGATTCATCATATTTCTGATTAAGGCATTCTCCTTGGCCGTTTGATCATAAGAACAAAGAAGGGTTTAAAGGCCCTCTCCTTCCATTCAATGGAGTGTTCTTATGATGTGTAGGGGTGTTGTGCGTTCGTCCTTAATTAGAAATCAAAAACTTATTTTCTGCGAAATACTAGATTCTGAAACCCTAGGATTTTATTTACATGTTTTATTTATAAATCCTAAACATAATTAAGAATTAAGATTATGAAATATATTAGATCTAAAATTAAGAATTTTCAGATCTAAGACATATTCATAAAATTAGGTTCGGGCTTGGGCAGCTCAATTAGATCTAGCGGTTGATCAAATCGAATCAAGAGTCGGTTAGATGGGATCAAGAGTACTTAAATTGACCAGCCTAATAGGATTAAGTCTGAGTCAAGGTCGAGTCACATGAGTGATCGATCAAGTTAACACCTAATTAGGCTCAATAGCTAGAGTCTGGATTGTAGGCTAATCCAATTGGTTCTGACTCAATAATTTGATGTCTAAGGTAAGTTTGGTAGATATGATCGATTGATTTTTAATTAGGAGCTACTTGACTCGAATGCATTCTTACCGAGTTAATGGCAAATCCCTTCCATCGGTCTCCCTTACCTAGCCATATTTGTCAGCTCAGTCCTGATCTGGGGTGGCTAATAATCCGAGCTAACCTATGCTACTAGGTTAGTCATAATGGTTATGACTATATCAAGTCAAGTTTAAAGAGACTAAAATCAAATCTCCCTAAGAAAATATTAAGTCTAAGGTCTTCCACCATTGTAGATGTGCGGGCCTTTTTCGGGATTGATTGTTCTCGGTTGGTCACAGTGGTTCAGTTATACCAGGAAGATGCAACCATATCTATTAGGCATTAAATGCTACGAACTGGAGGATGGATTGGGCTCAATATTCTGGATACGTAAGAAACCCAATTAGAAATCTAATCTGTGAAAATAGTGGGTCTGACTTAACTAAGGAGTGAATCAATATTTCAGGCATGGTGAGATTCATGAATTAGGGACCAAGCGTGGGCGCACCATGATTAGAGAATCATTGGACAAAAGTTGTTCACTCATTGGCTAACCCATCATCAATAACTGTTAGGTGAGGTGATGAGTCAGTTGGTGGGATTGCACCACCCACTAGAAATCATTAATCATGGAGATTTCGCATCTCTACAGAGAAAGTATAGGGATTCGAGAAAATAGTGGAAGCTAATTTATTTAAAAAATTAAATTTCTAAACAAATTGATCAAGTCTTAATTACAAAATCTAACTAAAAACTTTGACTCTCTACAGAAAAATGTCTACATCCAACCTACTAGCCCATATCCTGAACACCCATAGACTGATTGGATCCAATTACAAGGATTGGCTTTGGAACTTCAAAATTATTTTGGATTCCAAGAAGTTAACTTATGTATTAGACCAGGATTCCCTGACCTTACCAACCCGTCCATCCACTGAACAGAGAGCGTCTCTTGATAAATGGATAGATGAAGATAATAAGATCAGATACTACATGTTGGACTCGATGTCTGATGAGCTTCAGTGCCAATATGAAGATATCAAGACTGCCCGTTAAATGTTGGCTCACCTGTAAGAGTTGTTTGGTGAACAGAGTTGCATAGCCAAATATTAGATCACTAAACAACCTTTTAATGCTAAAATGCATGATGGACAGTCAATCCAAGATCATTATCATCAAGAACTTAGAAGAGCTTAAGATGTTCGGAGTGAAGTTAGACCAGGATCTGTAGAATGACATAATTCTGCAATCCTTGACTGATGCATATGGGCAGTTCATCATGAACTACCATATGCATAAACTCAGAGTACTTTGGCCGAACTACTGAATATGTTGGTTATTGTTGAGCTTTCTATGAAAAGTTCTAAAGGCTCAGTACTTGTTATGGAATGGACTTCTTTCAAGAGAAAGTCTTTTGGAAAGAAGAAGAAGTTTGTGAAAAGGCAAAAGATGGAAGGTGGAAAGAAGAAGAAGGCAGAGCTGAAGAAGAAGGCCGCTGACAAAGAAAAGTATTTTCATTGTAACACAGACGGCTACTGAAAGCGGAATTGCCCTATATACCTAGCCATCCTGAAGAATAAGAAAGAGACAAGTCCTTCTAGACGTATGCTCGTTATTGAATCTAATCTTATGATTTCTTCTGCATCCAGTTGGATGCTTGACTCTGGTTCTAGAGCTCATTTGTGCACTTCCATGCAGGATCTTGAGGATAGCAGGAGGCTGAGAGATGGTGAGATGATCCTATGCGTCAAAAATAAAGCAAGAGTTGCTATTATGGTCATGGGAACCTACCCTCTTCGACTACCATCTGGCTTAGATTTAGTACTTAGGGATTGTTACTATGTACCTGTTGCAAGCAGAAATTTAATTTCTATTTCATGTTTAGCATAAGAAGGCTATGTAATTAGTTTTCTTAAGGACCATTGTAATATTCTTTATGAAAAAAATAAAATTGCAAATGGTTTCCTCATTAACGATCTCTATCAGTTACATATTGATGTATCTATCTTTAATGTCGAGCAAAATGTGAATGCCATAAGATCAAAATGATCTAGGGATAGTCCAAACGATAGATATCTATGGCACCTAAGGCTAGATCATATAGCAGAAGATAAGGTTAACAAATTAAAAAAAATCGGGCTATTGAGTCCATTGACTCTTGAGTCATATCCAATTTATGAATCATGTCTTCATGGCAAAATGACTAAGCTCCCTTTTGTGGGATATGGAAAAAGGGCCACAGATCTACTTGCTCTAGTACATACTGATGTGTGCAGCCTATTTGATGTACAGGCTAGAGGCAACTTTGTATACTTCATAACCTTTACCGATGATTTATCTCGGTATGGGTATGTGTATCTTATGAGACATAAGTCTGAAGCTTTTGAAAAGTTCAAGGAATTTAGATATAAAGTAGAAAAGTAAACTAAAAAACCCACTAAGGTTCTTCGATCAGATCAAGGAGGTGAATACCTTAGTTGAGAATTCCTTGACTATCTCAAGTAAAATAACATAATCTCTCAATGGACTCCACCTGAAACATTTCAACTCAATGGGATTTTAGAACGGAGGAACCAAACCCTATTAGATATGGTCCGATCCATGAGGAGCTTCATAGACCTTCTTGATTTTCTTTGAGGACATAGTCTGTTAACTGCTATATATATACTGAATAGGATTTTCTTTAAAATCGTTCCTACCATACTATATGAGATATGGCATGGTAAGAAATCAAGTTTGAGTCATCTCAAAATTTGGGATTGTCCGGCTCATATCAAAAGACAACAAGTGGACAAGTTAGAGTATAGGTCCTTTAGAGCTTGATTTATAGGATATCCTAAAGAGTCATTACGATATTATTTCTACATTCTAGAAGACCACAATGTGATTGTGAGTTAACATGCCATCTTTCTTGAAAAATAATTTATTCAAGATAGTGGCATTGGAAAGCAGATCAAGCTCGAGGAGAAAGTCTCACAAGAGCAACGAGCTAAGGATTCCATGGAACCAAATCAGGTTAAGCCAATACAATCACTACCTTCTCCACCTCATAGATCGGAAAGGATTTTCCGTCCCCCTAAGAGGTACTTAGGTACTATTTCAGAGGAAGTAGAGGAAATATTTCTCATAGGTAATAGGGTTCATGATGATGATCCCAAAACCTAAGATAAGGCGATATCAGATATCAACTTCGAGAAATGGTTGGAGGCAATGAAGTCAGAAATTGACTCGATGCACTCAAACCAAGTCTGGACCTTGGTAGATCCACCAGAAGGTATAGTACCTATTGGGTGTAAATGGATCTACAAGAGAAAGATTGGTGCAGATGGGAATGTAGAGACATTTAAAGCTAGATTAGTAGCAAAAGGGTATAGTCAGCACGAAGGCATTGACTATCAGGATACCTTTTCGCCAATAGCTATGTCAAAGTCCATCCGCATATTGCTTGCTATTGTAGCCTATTTCGATTATGAAATATGGCAAATAGACATGAAAACGGCATTCTTAAATGGATATCTTGAGAAAGATATTTATATGAAACAGCCACTAGATTTCACATCCAGTGATGCTGATCATAAAATATGCAAGCTGCAAAGGTCCATATATGGACTTAAGCAAGCATCTCAGAGTTGGAATACTCATTTTAATAATGTGATCAAATTATTTGATTTCATCAAAAATGAGGAGGAACCATGTGTTTTCAAAAAGGTCAGTGGGAGCGCTATTATCTTTCTTGTACTATACGTGGATGATATCCTCCTTATTGGAAATGATATTTCCATGTTGACCATAGTTAAAATGTGGTTATCAAAAGAATTCTCCATGAAAGACCTAAGAGATGCAACCTTCATTCTAGGAATTAAGGTCTATAAAGATAGACTGAATAGGATGCTAGATCTTTCATAAATGATGTACATAGAGGAAGTGCTAAAAAGGTTTAGCATGGAAAACTCCAAGAGAGGTTTGGTACCCTTCAGACATGGCATTCATCTCTCCAAGAAGATGTGCCCTAGCACACCTGAAGAGATAGAATGCATGAGCAAGATTCCTTATGCTTCAACAATAGGGAACCTCATGTATGCTATGTTATGTGCACGACCTGATATAGCCCATGCTGTGAGTGTCACGAGCAGATATTAGTCAAATCCAAACGAAGAACATTGGACTTCTGTGAAATGTATTCTTAAGTACTTGAGAAGAATTAAGGATATGTTGTTGGTTTTTGGTAATGGAGAACTCCAAGTCCAGGGGTATACAAACTCGGATTTTATGTCCGATATGGATGATCGAAAGTCGACATCTGGGAGTCTATTTGTGTGTAATGGTGGTACTGTCAGTTAGAAGAGTTTCAAGCAGACAATGAGAGCAGATTCCACCATGCAAGTAGAGTACATCACTGCATCAGAAGCTGCGAAGGAGGCATTCTAGTATAAAAAATTTATCGTAGAAATTGAAGTGATGCCATCAGATGCCATTCCTCTCTACTGCGATAACAATGGTGCCATAGCCCTTGCTAAGGAGCCGAGGTCTCATAAAAAATCCAAGTACATCGAGCGGCGATATCACCTTATCTGCGATTACCTTGAGAAGGGTTATGTCGAGGTTAAGAGAGTCAACTCCACAGACACTACGGCAGACCCACTCATAAAGCCGTTGGGCCAAAAGAAGATTGAAACCCACCTTGAGAAGATGGGACTTAGATTTATAGCCAATTAGCTTTAGATCAAGTGGGAGTTTATTAGATATGTGTGCCCTAGAAGTCAGAATTGGCTAACACTTGTAATACACATCTAAAGGCAAAATTATAATTTGATTATAAATAATAAAATGGATTATTTTCTATCATAGTGTGTATTTGAAAGTGTCTGTGATACATCCCTTGAGTTAATGGTAATGATAGTTCATATTTTCAAGAGTTGAAAATTTAAGACATGAATTTTCATTATTAACTCATAAAATGCTCCCAACCGTAGGATCATCAAGAGGATGGTGAATGATCCGAAAGGTTGGTGTACGATCGCTTCTTTAGAATAGATGAGTCTTGAGTCTATGATGTAGAGATACCGAAGCAAGAGTATAGGTACTCATTAAAGAACGAGAGCACTAAGCATGACCACCTTGAGCAGTCATTAAAAAGTCTACCTTCTCGTCAATGACTGGCTCGAAGCTGTAGTGGTATGTCTAGTTCTTTGATCTAAGATGCATCGGCAGTTCATCTTGAGGGTGTTATAGTTTGACTACACCATAACTCGATCTCTTAGTCATTCAGAACCCTAAGGTGTATGTTGGCCATAGCATGTTCATTATAGAAATTGGATTGCATTGATAGGGGATCTATCTTCCTCGATAGATGAGGAGCAGCCCTATGATGATCATGAGAATCAAGTCCATAAGCCCATGGCCATGGCAGACTAAAATGATAGAAAGAGTTTCTATTAGAGTTTTCACATCAGACTTGAATCGAATGATTAATTCATATGACGAAAATTAGGATTTGATGAGATCATCTTAACCCTAATCCGATCAGGGCTCAAGATGGAGGAACTTAATCGCATAGGAAACTGCACCGAGAGGTTCATTTTCAATTCTGATGGATTGCCACCATATGCTGCTAGGTGTCACTGGTAGATTTTGGGAGCAATTAGAATGATTTGGATGATCAATCATACTAGTTGTCTGAATCAGAAAAGTTCTGATCTATTGGAAGGTGTTTCGATGATGGCAATGATAGAGATCATGACATATCCCATTACCATATGAAACTAAACCTAACTGGATCATACAAACAAGGATTTGGATCTAGATATCATCAATTAGACTAACCCAGTTCAATTGATTTGAATAAGATTCAATTAGGTTCAAGAAAATCGTGCTAACACATGATTGAGCCTGATATTCTCCTTCAATAATCATTAAAAGTTGTTTCAACTGAGCTAAATGTGTTTGGACTCACTTAGAAACCTTTACTTGGTTTGACTGGAGCTTATCCAGATCAAAAAAGGATTGTCTTAATTTATAAGATAAATTAAGACAATACCTATCATTTTCCATCACCTGCTAAATCTTGTTCTTTGACTTTGGTCAAACATTGATCTTTGACACTTAGACATCTGCCCATATGTTGTCACCCAAAGGAGAGTAGATGAAGCTTTGTTCCCCCTACTAAAAGGAGGAAAGAGAGGGGGTGCATGCCTAGGGAGGCGTGCATCCAAAGAGGATAAAGATTGGAGTCCCATATGGATGGGACTCCAGTTGCTTCATGCTCTCAACTTGGGTGGTGCCAAAGACTCTTCTTTGACCAATTTTGATGCCACCTAAGGAGGTTTGTGAGGGACTCTAATATGATTGGATCAGATGATGTCATCCTACCAATCAAATTTAGATCTGATTGCATGAAGAGCTATAATTGGCCAAGATGATGTTGCACTGCATGGCGCAGCAGGATTTATATAAACCCTATCTGCACCCAAGATTGTGAGCTTATGCCCTTTGCCCATGCCACATTGCCCCTCTTTCTTCTTCTCCATGCCTCCTTTAGATTCTCTCTCTTCTCTCTACACCCAAAAGTTTTGGGCTTTAGTTTGGTGCGATCCAAGCAAGAGAAAGGCGATAAGAAAGCAAGAAGGCAGCACTGCTGCAAGAGACAACACTCGATCTTCGAAAGGTATTTTAAAGATCTTCAAGATTAGATCTAGATATGATCTTTGGAGTACAGATTGAGAAGGAGAAGATCTCTAGATCCAGCCTGCATGGATACCAGTAGAGGCTAGGCGCTTGCATGGCTACGTCCAGAATCTTAGGCAAACATCGGGATCATCACAAGATAATATGATTACCCATAATAAGGTAGAATTAAATTAGATTCAATTTATTTTATTTTTATTTTATTTTTATCAGATCAAAAAAATTAGATTTGAAGTATCTCATATCTGATTTGAATCTAAGAAGAAAATTTTGAAATATCTCTCTTGATCGAATCAGATCTGAGCGAACCTGATTTGGAAAACAAGATTTTTTCTTCACAAGCATCCTTTTAGATCGATCCCTATAGATCTTCATCCCTAGGATGTAGGATGCTTCACCCAAGTCCTTCATGGAGAACAGTGATGACAACCAAATTTTTATTCCTTGTAGTGCGGGGATGTCATTCTCGATTAAGAGAACGTCATCCACGTACAAAATAAGGAATACTACTGCTGGACCATTTGCCCATTTGTAAATGTAGGGTTCTTCTCCATTCTTAATGAAGTCATATATTTTGATCATTTTTTCAAAATGCATGTTCCAACTTCGAGATGCCTGCTTCAATCCATAAATGGACCTCTAAAGCTTGCACACCTTGGACTCATCTATGGATGTGAATCCTTCAGGTTGTATCATATACACCTCTTTGGTCAGCTCTCCATTTAGAAAAGTTGTCTTCACATCCATCTGCCAGATCTCGTAGTCCAAATGGACAGCAATGGCAAGCATGATTCGAATGGACTTAAGCATTGCCATAGGGGAGAATGTCTCGTCATAGTCAATACCATAATGTTGATGATATCCCTTGGCAACCAGATGGGATTTATAGGTCTCCATCTTTCTGTCTACGTCTCTATTCCTTTTGAAGACCCATTTACACCCAATGGGTTTAACCCCTACAGGTGGGTCAACTAATGTCCATACATCATTGACCTTCATGGAATTTATTTCAGATCTTATAGCTTCTAGCCATTTCTTAGAGTTGGATCTCTGCATCGCATCCATATAAGTGATCGAGTCCTCATTATTCTCATCGAGTTCGATGGGATCATCATCCTGGATCAAGAATCCATAGTATCTGTCCAGATGGCATGGTACTCTATCAGATCGTCTTAATGGTGTAGGTTCACTAGGCTTCGGATCTGATCTGATCAATTCGAACTTAGGTTCAATATTTTGTATCGGACTTTCTACCTGTTGAATTTCATGAAGTTCAACCTTAGAGGCAATAGTTCCTTCACCAAGGAACTTCTTTTTCAAAAAGGTTGCCCTAAGGCTGACGAACACCTTTTGTTCATCAGCATGGTAGAAATAGTATCCTTTGGTCTCTTTTAAGTATCCTATGAATGTATGCTTGTCAGACCTCAGTCCAAGTTTGTCAGTAACTAACCATTTGACATAAGCCGGACACCCCCAAATCCTAAGATATGAAAGTACTGGCTTACGTCCTGTCCATATCTCATATAAGATTTTAACTACAGACTTACTTGGAATCCTATTTAATAGATAACAAGCTGATTCGAGTACATATCCCCAGAAGGATATCGACAAGCTGGCAAATCTCATCATGGATCGAACCATGTCTAACAAAGTTTGATTCCTCCTTTCAGATACACCATTATGCTATAGTATTCCAGGAGGAGTCCATTGGGAGAGAATTTCATTCTCTCCTAGATATGTAAGAAACTTATCAGAAAAGAATTCTTCTCCTCGATCAGATTGAAGAATTTTAATACTCTTCCCAGTTTGTTTTCTACTTCACTTCGAAATCGTTGGAACATTTCAAAAGAATCGGACTTATGTTTCATCAGATAGACATATCCATATCTAGATAGATCATCTATGAAAGTGATTAAGTAGATATATCCATCTCTGGCACTTGTACTCTTTGGTTCGCATACATCAGTATGTACTAGACCAAAGAGCTCATGGCTCTCTCACCTTTTTCAGTAAAAGGTAACTTGGTCATTTTACCAAGAAGACATGACTCACAGATTGGAAGTGATTCATAATCATTGATTTCGAGGATTTCCTCTTGAGTCAACTTATTTATCTTGTTCTTGTTTATATGACCTAGTCTATAGTGCCATAAGCAGATATCTGATACACTATCTAATCTAGGATGCTTGCCAGTAGAATAGACTATATTAATAGGTTGTCATAACATATATACACCATTGTTCAATTGTCTACAGAAAGCAGTAACACCATTCACAATGACATTACAAACTCATTTCTTTATTAAAATTTTATAATTATTCATGGCCAAAAGGCCTACAGAAATGATATTTAAAAAAAAATTAGGATAGAAATGACAATCACTAAGAATAATGGTATGAGATTCAAATACAAGTTTCAAAATTCTTAAAGCTAGAATTGGAACTGGTCTTCCATCTCCAACATTTAAGAATCTCTCACCTTGCTCGAATCTTCTTCTGACTTGCAACCCCTACAATGAATTGCAAATATGGTAAGGGCTATCGATATCCAATACCCAGTCAGTAATATCACAAATAGAGTTGCAAGGAGTTATCATATAAATATCTTGCCCTGCAATAGCTTGCTTCTTTCTCTGCCTATTCAGGTCCAGGAAGATAATGTACTGAGGATAGTTCCTCTTTCAGAACCTTCGCTTCTTGCAAAAGAAGCATTCAACTTGACTTTTATTGAGCTTGATCTTCCTAGTCTGGCCCTGCACTGATATCCCAGCCTAAACTTGCACCTTCATTATTTTCTTCTTCTTGTTCTTCTTTCCTTTCCTAAAGGATTGAGAACCAGAAGACGAAACCTCCCACTAAGTTTACTGACTCTTTATGGATCTGGTGATCCTTCTCAAAGTTCTAAAGTAACCCCAGTAAGCCATGGTAGTTTACTTATGGCTTTGTCATTCTGTACTTAGTAAGGAAAGGGAGATAGGACTTTGATAGTGAGTTCAGTATTGCATCTTTCCTAAGTTGTTCATGTGAGGAAAAGCCGAGTTTGCTCAAGCACTCTATCAGCTTGATCATATACAGTATATGATCAGTGACAGAGGCTCCATCCCACATTCTAGCATTGAAGATGGCGCAACTAGTCTTGTGCCTCTCAACTTCATCGGGTATGCCAAAAGAATCCTCTAACACTTGGAGCATTTCATTTGGCTGAGCTGTCTCAAACCTGTAACTGAACTCATCACTCATCGCAGTCAGCATAATACAACGCACCATAGTTCGATCACTGAGCTATTTTTGATAAGTGTCTCTGACTATTCCACATGCATTGGCAGTTGGCTCCTTAGGTGCAGGATCTGTCAGCACATATAGGATCCGTTCATGCTCCAGGACAATCTTCAACTTTCAGTACCAGCTACCAAAGTTGGGTCCCACCAACTTATCATTGTCCAACAATGATCAGAGAGATAGGGAAGTGGCCATGTCTGCACAAAAAAAAACCAAAACCTCATTAGTAATTGATTCATTATATCTAAAGATTTGGACTTTAATCAAAAGATTTCTCCCACTATTTTATTCAAATTAATAGCCTCTACCTCCAATTCGAGCAACTATCCTAATTTCTTAGTGGGTACTAAAATCCACATAGACTGTACACGAGTTCAACTTTGGTTGGCCCACCATGTACATCTAAGGGTAGGATTATAACCAATTGTTTCTCCAAACAATTTCTAGTAATTAAATTTTTTCCCGGGCCCAGATCAGTTGTCTTTGGCCTTCTCAGAAAAGGGTCCAGTTAGGTCCAACCATTAACATGACCATACTTAGCCCATCCAACCAATGAATGATCAGGCCCAACTTTAGTTGGCCCACCTGACCACCATTTAGAAAGATGTATCCAAGACATCATATAATGAATGATAATTTCATCAATCGATAAGCACTAGGCCTTTGGGCCTCCAGTGATTATCCAACTAATTGACCAATTATTATCCACTTTAATGGAAGGCTATGATCCAATTATCAATAACTATTTCATTTTAGGAACCTAATAATTTTGGAAGATTTAATTTATAAAAGCGAGTAGGTCAGATTAACCAGCTTATCATGATCCTCCCACTAACTTCATCAAGTCAGCTTAAGGGAGACCATTAATAGGCAAGTCTAGGAGCACCTAAATCAGTCAAACTGATTTACCTAGCTGACATGGATCAGCTCAAATAGTTAAGCAATCTGATCAAAACATAATCTTACCAAGAGGTCAGGTAAGTTTGATCAGTGGAAGGGTCTGCCAGGCTTGCCTTAGATACCATCAAAAATGGCCAGGTAAGCAGGCTGCCAATTAAAAACCACTGATCTGGTTTACCTTAGACACCAACTGATTTAATTTATTTCAGTTAGATCAATCTAACAGTTCATGCTAGACCGCTAGCCAAGAATCAAGTCCATCTTGGGTCTTGTTAAAGACATGGACTTGACCAACTACAACTATTGCAATTGATCTAGAGAATCCTTGACCTAATCTAAGATAATAATTGATTAGATTTAGTCAATTCTCTAATTAAATCCATTCTTTAATGTAACCTTAGGTCTAACCTAATTAATGGACCTAATCCCCACTAACCCATTAACCCAATGTATTATGATTCGTGTCATAGGATCTTCAATTTATAATCTTAGAACCTAATCAAACAACTTCTTAATTCTTAATTAAGTTTTGGGCTGAGGGCTGGGATTTGGCTTTTCGAAAATAGTTTTCATGTTTCTTAAATATTTTTACAACATGGTTCTATCAACCAAGTTTCATGTTTGATTCATAATCAATATATAAGTAACATAAACATGAATCTACTTTAGATCTAATCTAAATAGGTTCATATAATTGAAATAGTTTCAATAATAATCAATCATAAATCTTTCTAGATCAAATCTAACATATTTATAAAGATTAAAACTAGATTAAAGTATTTTTAATCAAATCATAAAATTTCTTAGATCTAATCTAAAATTTTATTATCAATATTTTAGATCAGCACGTATTAGGACAACATATTCACTGTAAGGGATAAACCTTACAACAGGACAACCTTATGGCAGTCCGTGCAATCTAAAATATTTTATTTTTAGATCTAAAGCTATTTTTTAATTTTAAATTTAATAATTAGATTATAAATTAAATCTAATCTAAGAAATAATCTAAATATGCACAAAAATTATGTAATAATAATCTTGCTTTGATACCAATTGAAGGAACCAGATCTAGGGTTTTACATGTATACCTTGAAAACTTTTTCAAGATCTTACAGCAAAAGTCTTAAATAAATTAAATATTTATTTAAATAAATATATAAATACCTAGATCTCAGATTTATTATATGATCAAGGCATGATATTAAATCAAAAATTAAAATAAAATAAGAAAGTAAAAGATTGATCAATCAACCTAGATCTACACTAAATTAAATGCAAGTATGAAGTTTATAGATCATATCTATTACCTGAGCAAGTTAGACATTCTAACTTGCTGATTCATGCTTAAGGATAAAGTCACGAGCCGCACATACATCCGATCTCTAGGAGTCATCCACATGAGCCTACGATCTTTGATCTAAAGTTCGATGCAGAAAATCAGCACAGCATGCTAGTACTGTGCTGATCCTTCTTCGACGATCGATCCAATGTTCCCTTTTTTGAAATTTATACTTGATCCGATCCTTCTTCGAAGATGAGAGTTTACTGATCTAAGACTTTCTTAGAAAAAACTTAGAAAAAGGAGAGATTGAAAATAAAGTACTTCGTAAGTACTTGACTTGCTCAAAAGTCTTCTATTACTGAATTAAAAATTTAGTTAGTCCGATACCAAAGCACCGTGACTTGCTTGTAAGTCACTGTGGTGATCTCAGGTCTAAGGGATACTTATACCTATATCCCACCAAAGACATTCTCGATAGTAGAATACTCTGAAGTTGGTCATG
The DNA here is from genome assembly GCA_006176705.1 of Cocos nucifera. Taxonomy (NCBI): domain Eukaryota; kingdom Viridiplantae; phylum Streptophyta; class Magnoliopsida; order Arecales; family Arecaceae; genus Cocos; species Cocos nucifera. The sequence goes on along the minus strand of QRFJ01001108.1, from coordinate 166,359 downwards.
TTCAATGATGATGTACCCATACATCTCATCTGTATGCCATACCAGTATCTCCATACTCCTTAGTTAAGTGGACAACCAACCTATGTGACATATAGAGACCTATGCTCGATAGATCCTATTGTTCTAATTAACTGCCTATCATTTGGTCGTGAACAAATTTAAGGACTAATCGATAAATCCTCTCTTTATCGAAACTAAACAGTCCTAAGGACTTCATCATAACAATGGAGTTCATTAGAAGATGTAAACTTATGATGAAAAAGATGCTAAAATATTTTTATTAGTAAATAAATCGGTTACAATTATCAAATAGCTCAACCATCAATAGGCTGATGATTGACTTTGGGACACAATTCCCAACAAAACCAAGAACATCTCTTTAGTCCTTATTAAGTACTTAAAGATATATTTCACAAAAGTCCAATGCTCTTTATCTGGATTCGACTAATATCTGCTTGTGACACTCACAGCATGGGCGATATCAGGTCATGTACATAGCATGGCATACATGAGGCTCCCTATTACCGAAGCATAAGGGATCTTGCTCTTGCATTCAATCTCCTCAGGTGTGTTGGGACACATCTTCTTGGAGAGATGAATGCCATGTCCGAAGGGCACCAATCCCCTCTTGGAGTTTTTCATGCTAAACCTCTTTAGTACCTCCTCTATGTACATTTTCTATGAGAGACCTAGCATCCTATTCGGTCTATCCCTATAGACCTTAATTTCTAGAATAAAAGATGCTTCTCCTAGGTCTTTCATAGAGAACTTTTTTGATAACCACATTTAACTATGGTCAATATGGAAATATCATTTTCAATAAGAAGGATGTCATCCAAGTACAGTACAAAAAAGACAACAGCACTCCCACTGACCTTTTGAATACACACGATACCTCCTTATTCTTGATGAATCCAAATGATTTGATCACATCATTGAAATGAGCATTCTAGCTTCGAGATGCTTGCTTAAGTCTTTAGATGGATCTTTGCATCTTGCAAACCTTGTGATCAGCATTACTGGATGTGAAACCTAGTGGCTGTTCTATATAGATATCTTCCTCAAGATATCGATTTAAGAACGTCGCTTTCATGTCCATCTACCATATTTCATAATTAAAATAGACTGCAATAGCAAGCAATGTGCGGATGGATTTTAGCATGGCTACTGGCGAGAAGGTATCCTAATAGTCAATGCCTTTGTGCTGACTATATCCTTTCGCCACTAACCTAGCCTTAAATGTCTCCACATTCTCATCTGCACCTATCTTTCTCTTGTAGATCTATTTACACCCAATAAGTGCTATACCTTCAGGTGATTCTACCAAGGTCCAGACTTGATTCAAGTGTAGTAAGTAAATCTTTGACTTCATTGCCTCTAACCATTTTTCGAAGTTGATATCTAATATCGTCTCATCATAGGTTTTGGGATCATCACCATGAACCCCATTTCTCATGAGGAATATTTTCTCTACGTCCTCTAAAATAGTACCTAAGTACCTTTTAGGAGGACAGAAAATTCTTTCTGATCTACAAGGTGGAGGAGGTAGTGATTGGACTAGCTCAATCTGATTGGGTTTCATAGGGTCCTTAGCTCGTTGCTCTTGGAAGACTTTCTCATCGAGCCTAATCTATCTTTCGATGCCACCATCTTGAATAAACTATTTTTTAAAAAAGATGGCATGTCGACTCACAATCATATTATGATCTTTCAAAATGTAGAAATAATATTCTAATAACTCTTTAGGATATCCTATGAATGGAGCTTTAAAGGACCTATATTGTAACTTGTCCTCCTGTTGTCTCTTGACATAAGCCGAACAATCTCAAATTCTGAGGTGACTCAGACTTGATTTCTTACTATGTCATATCTCATACGGTGTGGTAGGAACGATTTTAGAGAACACCCTATTCAGTAAATATATAGCAGTCATTAGACTATGTCTCCAAAGAAACTCATGGAGGTCCATGAAGCTCATCATAGATTGAATCATATCTCATAAGGTCCGATTTTTTCGTTCTGAAATTTCGTTGAGTTAAAGTGTTCCAAGTGGAGTCCATTGAGAGACTATGCCATTTTCCTTAAGATAGTCTAGAAATTCTCGACTAAGATATTCACCTCCTCGATCTGATCAAAGAACCTTAATGGATTTTTCAGTTTGTTTTCTACTTCATGTTTGAATTCTTTGAACTTTTCAAAAGCTTCAGATTTATGTCGCATCAAATACACATACCCATATCGAGATAAATCATTGATAAAGGTGATGAAGTAGACATAGTTGCCTCTAGCCGGCATATCAAATGGGCTACATACATCAGTATGTATCAGGGTAAGTAGTTCTGTGGCCCTTTTCCCATATCCTACAAAAGGAAGCTTGGTCATTTTACCATGAAGGCATGATTAACAAATTGGATATGACTCGAAAGTCAACGGACTCAATAGCTTGGATTTTCTAATTTGTTAACTCTATCTTTCACTTTATGACCTAGCCTAAGGTGCCACAGATACCTATTGTTTAGACTATTCCTAGGTCATTTTGATCCTACGACATTCATGTTTTGCTCGATATTAAAAATAGAAACATCAATATGTAACTGATAGAGACCATTTATAAGAAAATCACTTGCAATTTTATTTCTTTCATAAAGAATATTACAATGATCCTTAAGAAAACTAATTACATAGCCTTCCTATGCTAAACATGAAACAAAAATCAAATTCCAGCTTGCTGCAGGCACATAAAAACAGTCTCTAAGAACTAAATCTAATCCTAATGGTAATCATAGAGGGTAGGTTCCTACAGTCACTGCAGTAATTCTTGCTCCATTTTTTATGCATAGGATCATCTCACTATCCCTCAACCTCCTGCTATCCTCAAGATCCTGCATAGAAGTGCATAAATGAGCACTAGAACTAGAGTCAAGCATCCAACTGGATATAGAAGAAACCATAAGGTTAGATTCTATAATGAGCATACCTCCAGAAGGACTTACCTTTTTCTTATTCCTTAGGCTTGCCAGGTACAAGGGGCAGTTCTGCTTCTAATAACCATCTGTGTTGTAATAAAAATATTTTTCTTTATCAGCGGCCTTCTTCTTCGGCTCTACCTGCTTCTTCTTCCCACCATCCATCTTTTGCTTCTTCACAGACTTCTTCTTCTTTTCAAATGACTTTTTCTTGGAAGAAGTCTACTCCATAGCAAGTACTGAGCCTTTAGAACCTTTCATAAAAAGCTCAACAGTAACCAGCATATTCATAAGTTCTGCCAGAGTATTCTGTAGTTTATGCATATGGTAGTTAATGATGAATTGCCCATACACATCAGTCAAGGATTGTAGAATTATATAAATCTGCAAATCCTTGTCCAACTTGACATCGAGCTTCTCAAGCTCTTTTAAGTCCTTGATCATCATCAGACAATGATCTTGGACTGACTGTCCATCATGCATTTGAACCTTAAAAAATCTTCTAGTGACTTGATATTAGGCTGCGTGACTTTGTTCACCAAACAACTATTGCAGGTGAGCCAACATTTGGTGGCTAGTCTTAATGTCTTCATGTTGGCGCTCGAGCTCATCAGACATCGAGCCCAACATATAATACCTGACTTAGTTATCATCATCCATCCACTTCTCTAGAGATGCTCTCTGATCAGCGGATGGACGGGCTGGTAAAGTGGGAGGGAGCTATTCCAACACATGAGTCAACTTCTCGAAATCCAAAATAATTTTGAAGTTCTGGAGCAAATCCTTGAAGTTGGATCCGGTCAGTCTATGGGTGTCCAAGATATGGGCTAGTGGATTGGATGCAGACATTTTTCTATAGAGAGTCAAAGTTTCTAGTTAGATTTTATAATTAGACTTAATCAATTTATTTAAAAATTTATTTTTTAAATAAATTAGGCTTCCACTATTTTTTTGGATCCCAACACTTTCTAGGTAGAGATGCAAAAATCTTTGCAATCAATTAATTTCTAGTGGATGGTACGGTCCAACCGACTGGCTCACCATCTTACCTAGTAGTTATTGGTGATGGATCAACCGATGAGTGGACAACTCTTATCCAATGATTCTCTAATCATGGTGCACCTAATCCTGATCTCTAATTTATGAATCTCATCGTGTCCAGATATTGATCCACTCTTTAGTTAAGTCAGACCCATCATTTGCATGAATTAGATTTCTGATTGGGTCCTTTACCATATCCAAAATATTGAGCCCAATCCATCCTCCAACCCATAGCATCCAATGCCTAATAGACATGGTTGCATCTTTTTGATGCAACTGAACTACTGTATCCAATCGAGAATAATCAACCCCAAAAAGGGTCTGCACATCTATAATGGTGGAAGACCTTAGACTTAATATTTTCTTAGAAAGATTTAACTTGGATCTTTTTAAACTTGACTTGTCTTAGTCATAATAATTATGACTAACCTAGTGGCATGGGTTGGCTCGAATTGTTAGCCACCTCAAATCAGAACTGGATCGACATAAATGACTAGGTAAGTGAGACCAGTGGAAGAGATATGCCATTAACTCGATAAGAATGCATTCAGATCGACTAGCTCCCAATTAAAAACCAATCGATCGTATCTGCCAAACTTACCTTAGATACCAAATTATCGAATCAGAGCCAATTGGGTTAGCCTATAATTTAGGCTCGAATCGTGGAGCTAAATTAGGTCTTAATTTGATCGAGTCACATCTTAATATGATTCAATCTTGATCCATACTTAATCTTATCAGGCTGGTCAAATCTAAGCTTTCTTTGATCCCACCTAACCAACTCTTGATTCGATTTATCAACTGCTAGACCTAATTTTACGAAAATATCTTAGATCTAAAAATTCTTAATTTTAGATCTAATTAGTTTCATAATCTTAATTCTTATTTAAGTTTGGGTTCATAAACAAAACATGTAATAAAAATCCTAGGATTTCAGGATCTAAGATTTTATAGAAAAATAAGTTTTAATTTTTTATTAAGGATGAATGCGCAACACCCTTACATGCTATAAAAATACTTCATCGAATGGAAGGAGAGGGCCTTTAAATCCTATTTTATTCTTATGATCGGATGGCCAAGGGGAATGCCTTAATCAAAAATATAGTTAAAACTACAAAATTAGTTAGATCTAGATCATATATCACATATATAATTAATGATCTAACTAATACATGCTTTACATGCATCTCATGTATCATCACTAAATTAATCATGCATATTTTTTAGATCTAAAATATCATATATAACATCTAAAAAATAGATTTAAATTTTATCATATCAAAATAAAACTATTCTAGATAATTTGTAGAACTATTCTACAACTAGTCTAAACATGCATCTTTTCATATCACATAAGAATAAATCAAAAATTAAAAAATTTATTTTTTATTTTTTAGATCTAATTATAATAATTATAATATCAAAAAAATAGAAATTAAATAGATCTAAATAAAGAAAAAAACCTATTTTTTGGATCAGGTTCGTTCAGATCTAATTGAATTAGGAGAAATATTTCAAAAATTTTTCTCTAACATCCTAATCAGATCTGAGACTCCTTAGATCTAATATTATTGATCTGATAATAAAAATAAAAATAAAAATTAAATTTAATTAAATTATACCTTTATTTTGGATAATCCAATTATCCTATGATGATCTTGATGCTTGCATGAGGTTCTAGATGTAGCCACATAAGTGCCTAGCCTCTACCGGTATCCACTAGGGTAGGATCTGAAGATCTTCTTCTTCTCAATCAATCTTTCAAAAATTAGATCTGGATCTGATCTTAAAGATCTTCAAAATGGCTTTTGAACAATAATCGTTGTCTCTTGCAACAACGCTACCTTCTTCCTTTTCTAGCACCTTTCACTTGCTTGGATCGCACCTTCTTCGTGCCCAAAGTCCCTCGGGCATGGAGAGGAGAGAGAGGACCAGAGGGTGGCATGGAGAAGGAGGGAGAGGGGCTATGTGGCATGGGCTAAAGTTAGAAGAACTAAATTCTGGGCACAGATAGGGTTTATATAGATCCTGCTACGCCATGTAGTGCCACATCATCCCGACCAATCACGGCCCTTTATGCAATCAGATCTAAATCTGAGTGATGGGATGACATCATCTGATCCAATCAAATTAGTGTCCCTCAAAACTCTCCTTAGGTGGTGCTAAGACTAGGTCAAACAAGTCTTCTTGGTGCCACCTAATTTGATTCCCTAAAGCAACTGGAGTCCCATCTGTATGAGACTCCATCTTCTATCCTCATGGGGTGCATGCCTCCCTAGGCGTGCACCCCTTGCCTATCTACTTTTCAGTAGGGGGACAAGTCTCTAGGTTCTCTCTTATGGATGGATGACACATGGGCAGATGTCTAAGTGTCCAGGGTCAACATTTGACCAATGTTCGAAGACTAGATTTAGTAGGTGATGAAAAATGGTAGATGTTGTCTTAAATTTATGTCATAAATTAAGACAACCCTTTTTTGATCTAGACAAGCTCTAGTCAGATGAAGTAAAGGATCCTGAGTAAGCCCAAACATATTTGGCTCAGTCGAGATAAGCTTTAATGATTATTAAAGGAGAACATTAGGCTCAATCGTATGCTAGCATAATTTTCTTGAACCTAATTGAATCTTATTCAAATCAATTGAACTGGATTAATCCAATTGATGATATCCAGATCCAAATCCTTATTTGTATGATCCAGTTAGGTTCAATTCTGTATGATAATGGGATATGTCATGATCTCTATCAAAACTTTTCTGATTCAGACAACTAGTATGATCGATCATCCAAATCATTCTTATTGCTCCCAAAATCCATTAATGACACCTAATAGCATATGGTGGCAACCCATCAGAACTAAAAGCGAACCTCTTGGTGCAGTTATCTGTATGATTAATTTTCTTTATCTTGGACCCCGATCGGATTAGGGTTAAGGTGATCTCGTCAAACCCTAATTTTCGTCATATGAATTAGTCGTTTGATTCAAGTCCAATGTGAAAACCCTAATAGAAACTCTTTCTATTATTTCACTCTGCCATGGCCATGGACTTATGGACTTGATTCTCATGATCACCATAGGGCTACTCTTCATCTACCGAGGTAGATAGATCAATGATTGGTGTAATCCAATTGCTACAATGAATATGCTATAGCCAACATACACCTCAGGATTCCGAATGGCTAGGAGATCGAGTTATGGTATAGTCAAACTATAACACCCTCAAGCTGAACTGCTGATGCACCTCAGGTCAAAGAACTAGACACACCACTACAACTTCGAGCCTGTCATCGATGAGAAGGTAGACTTCCTCATGACTGCTCGAGGTAGTCACGCTCAGTGCCCTTGTTCTCTAACGAGTACCTATACTCTCACTCCGGTGTCTCTACACCATAGACTCAAGACTCATCTATTCAAAAGAAGTGATCATACACCAACCTTCTAGATCAATCACCATTCTCATGATGATCTTATGGTCGGGAGCATTTTATGAGTTAATAATGAAAATTCATATCTTAAATTTTTAACTCTTGAAAATATGAACTATCATTACTATTAACTTAAGGAATGTATTATAGACACTTTGAAATACACACCATGATAAAAAATAATCCATTTTATTATTTATAGTTAAAATTATAATTTTACCTTTAGAAGTGTATTACAAGTATCAGCCAATCTGACTTTTAGGGTACACATATCTAACGAACTCCCACTTGACCTAAAGTCAATTGGCTACAAATCTAAGTTCCATCATTTCAAGGTGGACTTCGATCTTCTGCTGGCCCAATGACTTTATAAGTAGGTCTATTACATTATCTACGAAGTAGACTCTCTTGATCTCGACGTAACCTTTCTCAAGGTAATTGCAGATAAGGTGGTATCGCCACTCGATGTGCTTGGATTTCTGGTGAGACCTCGGCTCCTTAGCAAGAGATATGGCACCATTATTATCATAGTACAGAGGAATGGCATCCAATGGCATCACCTCGATCTCTATGGTGAACTTCTTGCACCAGAATACCTCCTTCGTAGCTTCTGATGTAGTGATGTACTCTGCTTCCATGGTGGAATCTGCTATCGCTGTCTGCTTGAAACTCTTCCAACTGACAGCACCACCATTACACACATACAGACTCCCAGATGTCGACTTTTGATCATCTATATCGGACATAAAATTTGAGTCTATATATCCCTAGACTTGGAGTTCTTCATTACCAAAGACAAACATCATATCCCTAGTTCTTCTTAAGTACTTAAGGATACATTTCACAAAAGTCCAGTGTTCTTCATTTGGATTCGATTGATATCTGCTCGTGACACTCACAACATGGGCTATATCAGGTTGTGTACATAACATGGCATACACGAGGCTCCCTATTGCTGAAGCATAAGGGATCTTGCTCATGCGTTCAATCTCCTCAGGGGTGTTGGGACATATTTTCTTGGAGAGATGAATGCCATGTCTGAAGGGTACCAATCCCCTCTTGGAGTTTTTCATGCTAAACCTCTTTAGCACTTTCTCTATATACATCTTCTATGAAAGACCTAGCATCCTATTTGGTCTATCTCTATAGACCTTAATTCCTAGAATAATGGATGCTTCTCCTAGGTCTTTTATGGAAAATTCTTTAGATAACCATATTTTAACTATGGTCAACATGAAAATATCATTTTCAATAAGGAGGATATCATCCACATACAGTACAAGGAAGACAATGGCGCTCCCACTGACCTTTTTGAAAATACATGATTCCTTCTCATTCTTCATGAAACCAAATAATTTGATCACATCATTAAAATGAGTATTCTAGCTCCGAGATACTTGCTTAAGTCCATATATGGACCTTTGCAGCTTGCATACTTTGTGATCAACATCACTAGATGTAAAACTTAGTGGCTGTTCCATATGGATATCTTCCTCAAGGTATCCATTTAAGAATGTCATTTTCACATCCATTCGCCATATTTCATAATCGAAATAGACTGCAACAGCAAGCAATATACGGATGGATTTAAGCATGGCTACTATCAAAAAGATATCCTGATAGTTAATTTCTTCATGCTGACTATACCCTTTTGCCATTAATCTATCTCTGAATGTCTCCACATTTTCATCTGCATCAATCTTTCTCTTGTAGATCCATTTACATCCAATAGGTACTATACCTTCAGACGGATCTACCAAGGTCCAGACTTGGTTTAAGTGCATCGAGTCAATTTCTAACTTCATTGCCTCTAACTATTTTTTGGAGTCGATATCCGATATTACCTCGTCATAAGTTTGGGATCATCACCATGAACCCTATTACCTATGAGGAACATTTTCTCTACTTCTTCTAAAATAGTATCTAAGTACCTCTCAGGAGGATGGAAAACCCTTTTCGATCTACAAGGTGGAGGAGGTAGTGATTATATTGGCTCAACCTGATTTGGTTCCATAGGATCCTTAGCTCGTTGCTCTTGTGAGATTTTCTCCTCGAGCTTGATCTGCTTTCCAATGCCACCATCTTGAATGAACTATTTTTCAAGAAAGATGGCATGTCGACTCACAATTGCATTATGGTCTTCTGAAATGTAGAAATAATATCCTAATGACTCTTTAGGATATCCTATGAATCGAGCTCTAAAAGTCCTATAGTCTAACTTATCCGCTTGTTATCTTTTGACATAAGTCCGATAACCCCAAATTTTGAGATGACTTAAACTTGGTTTCTTACCATGCCATATCTCATACGGTGTGGTAGGAACGATTTTAGAGAAAATCCTATTCAGTAAAGATATAGTAGTTAACAGACTATGTTTTCAAAGAAAATTAGAAAGATCTGTGAAGCTCAACATGGATCGAACCATATCTAATTGGACTCAGTTCCTCTGTTCTAAAATTTTGTTGAGTTGAGGTGTTTCAGATGGAGTCCATTAAGAGACTATGCCATTATGCTTGAGATAGTCCAAGAATTCTCGACTAACATATTCACCTTCTTGATCTGATCAAAGAATCTTAATGAATTTTTTAGTTTACTTTTCAACATCATGTCTGAATTTCTTAAACTTTTCAAAGGCTTCAAACTTGTGTCTCATAAGATAGAGATACCCATACCGAGATAAATCATTGATAAACGTTATGAAATAGTCAAAGTTGCCTCTAGCCGGCACATCAAATGGAATGCATACATCAGTATGTACTAGGGCAAATAGGTCCATGGCCCTTTCCCCATGTCCTACAAAAGGGAGCTTAGTCATTTTGCCATGAAGACATGATTCACAAATTGGATATGACTTGAAAGTCAATAGATTCAATAGTTTGGTTTTCTCTAATTTGTTGATCCTATCTTCTGCTATATGATCTAGCCTTAGGTGCCATAAATACCTATCGTTTGGATTATTCTTGGGTCATTTTGATCTTATGACATTCATATTTTGCTCGATATTAAAGATAGATACATCAATATGTTACTGGTAGAGACCGTTAATAAGAAAATCACTTGCAATTTTATTTCTTTCATAAAGAATATTACAATGGTCTTTAAAGAAACTAATTACATAGCCTTCTTGTGCTAAACATGAAATAGAAATTAAATTTTTGCTTGCAATAGGCACATAATAACAATCCAGTACTAAATCTAAGCCAGATGATAGTCGATGAGGGTAGGTTCCCATGGTCATAGTAGCAACCCTTGCTCCATTTTCGATGCGTAGGATCATCTCACCATCCCTCAACCTCCTACTATCCTCAAGATCCTACATGGAAGTGCACAAATGAGCACTAGAACCAGAGTCAAGCTCCCAACTGCATGCAGAAGAAATCATAAGGTTAGATTCAATAATGAGCATACCTCTAGAAGGACCTATCCCATTCATAATCTTCAGGGTAGCTAGGTATGTAGGACAGTTTCACTTTCAGTGGCGGTTAGTATTACAATAGAAATACTTTTCTTTGTCAACGACTTTCTTCTTCAGCCTGCCTTCTTGTTCTTTGCACCTTCTACCTTCTGCTTTTTCATAGACTTTTCTTCTTTCCAAAAAACTTTCTCTTGGAAGAAGTCCATTTCATAGCAAGTACTGAGCCTTTAGAACCTTTTATGGAAAGCTCAGTAGTAACCAGCATATTCATAAGCTTGATCAGAGTATTTTGAAGTTTATGCATATAGTAATTCATGATGAACTGCCCATACGCATCAGTCAAGGATTGTAGAATTATATCATTCTGTAGATCCTGATCTAACTTCACTCCAAGCTTCTCATGCTCTTCCAAGTCCTTGATCATCATCAGATAATGATCTTGGACTAACTGTCCATCATGCATTTTAGTCTTAAATAGTTGTTTAATGATCTGATATTTGGCTATGTGACTCTGTTCATCAAACAACTCTTGGAAGTGAGCCAACATTTAGTGGGTAGTCTTGATATCTTCATGTTGGCACTGAAGCTCATCAAACATCGAGCCCAACATATAGTATCTGGCCTTATTATCTTCATCCATCCATTTGTCAAGAGATGCTCTCTATTCAGTGGATGGATGAGCTGGTAAGGTGGGAGGATCCTGATCCAATAGATGAGTCAACTTCTCAAAATCTAAAATAATTTTGAAGTTCTAGAGCCAATCCTTGTAATTGGATCCAATCAGTCTATGAGTGTCCAAGATATTGGCTAGTGGATTGGATGCAGACATTTTTTTTTTTCTGTAGAGAGTCAAAGTTTCTAGTTAGATTTTGTAATTAAGACTTGACCAATTTATTTAGAAATTTTATTTTTAAATAAATTAGCTTCCACTATTTTTTTGGATCCCTACACTCCCTTCGTAGAGATGCAAAAATTTTCATAATTACTGATTTCTAGTGGATGGTGCAGTCCCACCAACTGACTCATAACCTCACCTAACAGTTATTGATGATGGGTTAGCCAATGAGTGAACAACTCTTATCCAATGATTCTCTAATCATAGCGCACCCAGACTTGGCCTCTAATTCATGAATCTCATCATGCCCAAAATATTGATCCACTTCTTAGTTAAGTCATACCCACCATTTGCACAGATTGAATTTCTAATTAGATCTCTCATCGTATCTAGAATATTGAGCCCAATCCATCCTTCAGCCCATAGCATCCAATGCCTAATAGACATTATTGCATCTTTTCGGTGCAACTGAACCATTGTGATCAGCCGAGAACAATCAACCTCAAAAAGGGCCCACACCTCTATAATGGTGGAAGACCTTAGACTTAATCTTTTCTTAGGGAGATTTGATTTAGGTCACTTTAAACTTGACTTGACATAGCCATAACCATTATGACTAACCTAGTGGCATAGGTTAGCTCAAATTGTTGGCCACCTTAGATCAAAAATGGATTGACAAACATGGCCAGGTAAGTGAGACTGGTGGGAGGGACATGCCATTAGCTTGACAAGAACGTATTTAAGTCGAGTAGCCCCTAATTAAAAACCAGCTGATCGTATCTGCCAAACTTACCTTTAACACCAAATTGTTAAGCCAGAATCAATTGGATTAGCCTACAATCTAGACTATAACCACTTAATCTAATTAGATCTTAACTTGATCGATTACTCATGTGACTCGACTTTGACCCAGACTTAATCCTATTAGGCTGGTCAATTTAAGTATTCTTGATCCCACCTAACCAACTCTTGATTCGGTTTGATCAACCGCTAGGCCTAATTGAGCTACCCAAGCCCAATCCTAATTTTATGAATATATCTTAGATCTAAAAATACTTAATTTTGGATCTAATATATTTCATAATCTTAATTCTTAATTAAGTTTAGGGTTCATAAATAAAATATGTATATAAAATTCTAGAGTTTCAGTATCTAAGATTTTGCAGAAAATAAGTTTTGATTTCTGATTAAGATCAAACGTGCAGCACCCCTATACACTATAAGAACATCCCATCGAATGGAAGGAGAGGATTTTTAAATCCTACTTCATTCTTATGATCGGACGATCAAGTGGAACGCCTTAATTAGAAACATGATAAATCTACAAAACTAGTTAGATCTACATCATATATCATATATATATAAATTAATTTAACTAAACACATATTTTGCATACATCTCATGTATCATATTATGTATGTTTTTAGATCTAAATTATCTTATAAACATCTAAAAAATAAGATTTAAATTTGATCATATCAAATTAAAATTTATTCTAAAAAATTTTGTAGAACTATTCTACAACTAGTCTAAACATGCATCTATCATATCTCATATGAAAAAATTAAATAAATTTATTTTTTTATTTTTTAGATCTAATTATAATATTTATAATATCAAAAAATAATAAATAAATATTTTTAAAAATTATAATTAATTAAATTAAAATTATGATCATTGTAGACAACACATAGAATAATTCTATTCCTAGTCTAGTCATGCATCTCATACATCTTAGATCTAGATTATTTAATTTTTAATTTTTTGATTTTAGATCTAATCACATCTAATGTGATATTTGAAATCATCTAATTATTAAATCAAAAATAAATTAAAATTAGATCTAATAAATTATGGAATCTGGCTCCGATACCAGTTGAAGGAAAAAATCTATTTTTTGGATCATATTCATTCAGATCTGATTGGATCAGGAGGGATATTTTAAAAAAAATTTCTCTAAGATCCTAATCAAATCCGAGACTCCTAAGATCTAATCCTATTGATATAATAATAAAAATTAAAATTAAAATTAAATTAAATTAAATTATACCTTTATTTTGGGTAATCCAATTACCCTATGATGATCCTGATACTTGCCTGAGGTTCTGCATGTAGCCATACAAGTGCTTGGCCTCTACCGGCACCCACTAGGGTAGGATCTAAAAATCTTCTCCTTCTCAATCAATCCTCCAAAAATCAGATCTGGATCTGATCTTGAAGATCTTCAAAATAACTTTTGAAGAACAACCGTTGACTCTTGCAGCAGTGTTGCCTTCTTCCTTTCCTGGCGCCTTTCACTTGCTTGGATCGCACCTTCTTCATCCCAAAGTCTTTTCGGCATGGAGAGGAGAGAGAGGACCAAAGGGTGGCATGGAGAAGGAGGGAGAGGAGCTTTGTGGCATGGGCTAAAGTTAGAAGAACTAAATTCTAGGTGCAGATAAGATTTATATAGATCCTACTGCATCATGCAGTGCCACATCATCCCGATCAATCACGACCCTTAGTGCAATCAAATCTAAATATAATTAGTGGGATGACATCATCTAATCTAATAAGATTAGAGTTCTTCAAAACTCTCCTTAGGTGGCACCAAGACTAGATCAAACAAGTCTTCTTGACGCCACCTAATTTGATTCCCTAAAGCAACTGGAGTCCCATCTGTATGGGACTCCTTCTATCCTTATGGGGCGCACGCCTCCCTAGGCATGTGCCCCTTGCCTATCTACTTTTTAGTAGGGGGATAAGTCTCCAGGTTCTCTCCTATGGGTGCATGACACATGGGTAGATGTCTAAGTATCCAGGGTCAACGTTTGATCAATGTCTGAAGATAAGATTTAACAGGTGACGAAAAATGATAGGTGTTGTCTCAAATTTATCTCATAAATTAAGACAACCCTTTTCTAACCTAGACAAGCTTCAGTCAGACCAAGTAAAGGTTGCTAAGTGAGCCCAAACATATTTGACTTAGTCGAGACAAGCTTTAATGATTGTTAAAGGAGAACATTAGGCTCAATCGTGTGCTAGCACGATTTTCTTGAACCTAATTAAATCTTATTCAAATTAATTGAACTGGGTTAATCCAATTGATGATATCCAGATCCAAACTCTTATTTGAGTGATCTAGTTAGGTTCAGTTTTGTACGATAATGGGATATGTCATGATCTCTATCATTGACATCATCGAAATACCTTCCGATGGATCAGAATTTTTTTGATTCAAACAACTACTATGATCGATCATCCAAATCATTCTTATTGCTCTCAAAATCCACTAGTGACACCTAGCAACATATGGTGGCAACCCATTAGAACTAAAAGTGAACATCTTGGTGCAGTTATCTATATAATTAAGTTCCTCTATCTTGAGCCCCGATCGGATTAGGATTAAGGTGATTTCATCAAACCCTAATTTCCATCATATGAATTAATCATTCAATTCAAGTCCAATATGAAAACCCTAATAGAAACTCTTTCTATTATTTCACTCTGCCTTGGCCATGGGCTTATGGACTTGATTTTCATGATCATCATAGGGCTACTCCTCATCTACCGAGGTAGATAGATCTCTTATTGGTACAATCCAATTTCTACAATGAACATGCTATAGCCAACATACACCTCAGAGTTTTGAATGGCTAGGATACCGAGTTATGGTGTAATCAAACTATAACACCCTCAAGGTGAACTGTCGATGCACCTCAGATCAAAGAACTAGACACACCACTATAGCTTCGAACCAGTCATCGACTAGAAGATAGACTTTCTCATGATTGCTTGAGGTGGTCATGCTCAGTGCCCTCGTTCTCTAATGAGTATGTGTACTCTCACTTCGGTGTCTCTACACCATAGACTTAAGACTCATCTATCCAAAAAAAACTATCATACACCAACCTTCCGGATCAATCATCATCCTCATGATGATCCTACGATCGAAAGCATTTTATGAGTTAATAATGAAAATTCATATCTTAAATTTTTAAATCTTGAAAAAATGAACTATCATTACCATTAACTCAAGGGATTATCACAGACACTTTGAATGACACACTATGATAGAAAATAACCTATTTTAATATTTATAATTAAAATTATAATTTTATCCTTAGAAGTTTATTACAAGTGTCAACCAATCTAGCTTCTAGGGCACACATATCTAACACTAAAATTATATTTAATCAAATTAACAACATGATTATACTAGACTACACATAGAACTATTCTATTTTCAGTCTAGTCATGCATCTCATACATATTAGATCTAAATAATTTAATTTTAATTTTTTAATTTTAGATCTAATTACATCTGATGTGACATCTAAAACTTTTTAATATCAAATAAAAAATAAAAAAATAAAATTATATCTAAAATAGATTCGAAGAACTACAACCTGACTCTGATATCAGTTAAAGGAAAAACCTATTTTTTCGGCATAAGATCGTTCAGATCTGATTTAAGCTGAAGAAATATTTTATTTTATTTTTAAATCCTAATCAAATATGAGACCTTAGATTTGATCATAGAGATCTGATATTAAAACTTAAAAATAGAATTAAATTAGATTTAATTTTAAGTACCTGATTTGGTAATCTAATTATCCTACGATGATCCTATTGATTCTTGAGATTCTGGAAGGAGCCACGCACGTGCCTGGCCTCTACCAGTATCTACATAGGTAGGATTTGAATATTTTCTATTCATGAATCTCTTATCCAAAAATTAGATCTGGATCTGATTTAAAAAGCCTTCAAAATGACTTCTGAGGGTTGCCTGTTCGTCTCACGAACATCATCGCGTAGATGCTGAATCTTATGCCAAAAACCTTAAACCTTCAATTTAGATTTGTGCCTAACTTTTTAATAATGTAGAAGAGAGGGAGAGAGAGGATAGAGGGGGTATAAATATCAGAGAGAAGGCTCCCTTGGGTGTGGAAAAAATAAATTACTCTTGAGGTAATTTCATGAGAATAGTTCTTATACTAGACATAGCGCAATAAAGAGTCTCTTTTTGATCAAAAACCTTATTAATTTGATCACTGGAACCTCTAGACCTGATCTCCATGAAAAAATCCAAATCTCATATGGTTTTGATGCCAAAAATCCATCTCGAAGGTGGAGTCATGAAAGGATAAGGAAGAGTCCATGTGCGTCTAGGACTCTTCCCTCAAGAGTTTGATCCAAATCAAACTCTATCAAAACCTAGCCTAGGCACCTCCAAAAGTCATAAAATTCTGCACACCCAAATTATAACTTATTCTCTATCACATACCTAAAAAATAGAGCAAAATAATTTTTAAAGAAATTTCTAAAATTCTTTGATCATGTGATCCTCAATTCTCTCAATTGGATCAACTATTGACCCTAGTCCAATTGCACTAGGAATGAATTTAATTTTCATAATTAATCTAATTTGGACTTATTTCAGTCAAATAAAAATAAACTCATTCAAGATATAGAAATGAGTCAAATTAAATTTAACTTGATTGCGATGAATCAGAAAGATTATAGAAGGAGAAAGTCAGGCTCAATTGTGTGCTAGCATGATTACCTTGAATCTGATTGAATCTAATCTAAATCAATCGAACTAGGTTAGCTCAATTGATGACATCTAGACCCAAATCCTTATTTGTATGATCCAGTTAGGTTCAACTCCATATGATAATGAGATATGTCATGATCTCCATCATCGACATCATCGAAACATCTTTCGATGGACCAAAACTTTTTTGCTTCATACAATTAGAATGATCGATCATCAAAATTATTCTAATTGCTTCCAAAATCCACCAGTGACACCTAGCATTAAATGGTGGCAACCCATCAAAACTAAAAGTGATCCTCTTAGTACAGCTACCTGTGTGATTGGATTCTTTTATCTTGAGCTCTGACAGGATTAGGGTTAAGATGAACTCGTCAAACCCAATATCCGTTATATGAATTAATCATTCGATTCGAATCCTATATGAAATCCTTATAGAAACTCTTTCTATCATCTTCACTCTGCCATGGCCATGAGCTTATGGACCTGATTCTCATGATCATCATAGGACTACTCCTCATCTACCAAGATAGATAGATCCCTTATTGGTGCAATCCAATTCCTAAAATGAATGTACTATAGCCAACATACATCTCAAGATTCTAAATGGCTAGGAGATCAAGTTATGGCATAATCAAACTATAACACCTTCAAGATGAATTATCGATGCACCTCAGATCAAAAAATCAAACGCATTACTGCAACATCGAGTCAGTCATTGATGAGAAGGTAGACTTTCTTATGAATGCTCGAGGTGGTCATGCTCAGTGCCCTCATTTTCTAATGAATACCTGTACTCTTGCTCTAGTGTCTTCACACCGTAGACTCAAGACTCATCTACTCAAAAAAAATGATCATACACCAACCTTCCAGATCAATCATCATCCTCGTGATGATCCTACGATCGAGAGTAGTTTATGATTTAATTATGAAAATTCATATCATAAATTTTTAACTTTTTGAAAATATGAATTATCATTACCATTAAATCAAAGGATGTATCACATACACTTTAAATACGCACTGTGATAGAAAATAATCTTTTTATTAATTTATAGTCAAAATTATAAAATTGCTCTTAGAAGTGTATTACAAGTGTTAGCCAATCTGATTTCTAGGGCACACATCTAACACTATTTACATTTGATAAAGAGAAGATTTATTGATTAGTTTTTAAAACTATTCATGAAAAAATGATAAGCTATTAATTAGGATGATAGCATCTATCGAGCATAGGTCATTGTGTGCCATATAGATTGGTTGTCCTCTTAACCAAGAAGTATGGAGATACTGGTACAACATACAAGTGAGATATAAGGGTATATCATCATTGAATGTGACCAACTTCAGAGTATTCTACTGTTAAGAATGTCACTGATGGGATATAGGTATAAGTATTTCTTAGACTTGAGATCACCTCAGTGGCTTGCAAGCAACTCACTATGCTTTGGTACCGAACTAACTAAATTTTTAATTTAGTAATAGAAGGTTTCTAGGCATAGTCAAGTACTTGCAAAGTCAGTGTGTGATCAAGATGGGATTGATTACTCCAAGAGTTGGAGAAGAATGTATCACCGTATTTCAATAAAGCAAAATCTTGGCCAAGATAATCCATAAGATGGATTTAATATTTTAAAATATAATGTGGATAGCCTGATCAGAATTGACAGTTGAATTCTGAGGTGTCCTATAAGCATTTTGGTCAAAAGGATGAATTATATGAAAACTATATCCACATGGATTCTAAAAATTTTGTTCTACACATTCGACCTTTCCGGCCATCGGGTATCCTTTCTAGATGGTCACTTTGATTGGTACAAAAATTTATTTCTATGTTACCAACTTTGGTTTGAACCTATTGGGGTTACATACAATAGAGTTCACAATCTGATCAGATGGTTGATCAATAATTAAGAATCATTCTAGGGTTAAATGATCAATACGATTGATGTTTAACCTAGTGAAAGTATTGCAGGAGGATCAATTAGCAATTGAATTATTAATTGAGTTAATTTGATTAAGCTAGAGGATTGAGATTAAGTCAAATAAAATATAATTTAATTAGATTTGGTTTAGACTTGATTGGATCAAATTTAGTTAAATTATTGGATAAGCCAAGTGTAAGGAAGAACTAGTCCTAGTTCAATTAGGACTTGGGTCAACCAAATTTTCTAATTTGATTAAAAAATTAAATCTAATTTAATCTAATTTAATTAAATTCTTAATTAGTTTGGGTCGAAGGGGATGTTCGAAGGAAGTTCGGCCCCTGAAGGAGTTCGACCATAGGAGCGATCCAAAAGGAGTTTGGCTCTTAAAGGAATCTGATTGAAGGAGAATTCTAGGAGTCTGACTCTTAGAGGAGTCCGACTGTAGGAGCGATCTGAAAAAAGTTTAGCTCCTGAAGAAATTCGATTATAGGAGCGATCTGAAAGGAGTTTGGCTAGGGCTCGATCATTAAGGAGTTCAGTTTCTGTAGGCATCCGACTGAAGGAGCGTGGAGAAAGTTTGGCTCTCATGGGAGTCTGACTGAAGAAGTACGGAGGGAGTTTGACTCCCGTATGAGTCTGACTGGAGTTCGGCCACTGAGAAGTTTGGCCAATTGAAGGGATTCGGCTAAGACTCGACCGTTGGGAAGTTCGAAAGAGGCTCGGAGGAGATCTTGTCTCCAGCCAAGGTAGGCTCGATTGCCCAAAGGAGATCTTATCTCCTACAGCCGAGGCTGACTCGAGCGCTTGGGAGAGATCTTATCTCCTCCAGTCGAGGTTGAAGCTCGAGGGAAATCTTATCTCCTACAGTCAAGGTTGGCTCGGGAGAGATCTTATCTCCTACAGCCGAGGTTGGACCTCGGGGGAGATCTTATCTCCTGCAGCTAATATTGGCTCGGGGGAGATCTCATCTCCTACAGTCGAGGCTGACTTAGGAGAGATCTCATCTCTTATAGCCGAGGTTGGACCTCGGGGGAGATCTTATCTCCTACAATCGAGGTTGGAGCTTGGAAGAGATCTTATCTCCTACAGCCGAGGTTGGCTTGGAGGAGATCTTATCTCCTACAGTCGAGGTTGACTTGGGGGAGATCTTACCTCCTGCAGCCGAGGTTGGAGCTCGGGGGAGATCTTATCTCCTACAGTCGAGGTTGACTCGGGGGAGATCCTATCTCCTACAGCCAAGGTTGGAGCTCAGGGAAGATCTTATCTTCTACAGCCGAGGTTGTAGCTCAGGAGAGATCTTATCTCCTGCAGCTAAGGTTGGCTCGAAGAGATCTTATCTCCTGTAGCTAAGGTTGGAGCTCAGGGGAGATCTTATCTCCTGTAGCCGAGGTTGGACCTCGAGGGAGATCTTATCTCCTACAGTCGAGATTGGAGCTCGGAAAAGATTTTATCTACTACAATCAAGGTTGGCTCGGGGGAGATCTTATCGCCTACAACCAAGGTTGACTCGAGGGAGATCTTATCTCCTATAGTCGAGATTGATTCAGGAGAGATCTTATCTCCTGCAGTCGAGATTGGCTCGGAGGGGAGATCTTATCTCCTACAGTTGAGGTTGACTCGGAGGAGATCTTATCTCCTACAATCGAGGTTGGACCTCGGGAGAGATCTTATCTCCTGCAACCGAGGTTGACTCGAGGGAGATCTTATCTTCTGTAGCCGAGGTTGGACCTCGGGGAGATCTTATCTCCTACAGTCGAGGTTGGAACTCGAGGGAGATCTTATCTCCTACAGCCGATGTTGGAGCTCGAGGGAGATCTTATCTTCTGTAGCCGAGGTTGGCTCGAAAGAGATCTTATCTCCTACAGTTGAGGTTGACTCGAGAGAGATCTTATCTCTAGCCGAGGTTGACTTCGGTCTATCATGAGAGATCTTATCTCTAGTCAAGGTTGGCTCGGTTGCTCAGAAGAGATCTTATCTCTAGTCGAGGTTGACTTGGTCTGAGGTTGGCTCGATCGCTTGGAAGAGATCTGATCTCTAGCTAAGGTTAACTCGGTCACTCAGGAGAGATCTTATCTCTGGTCGAGATTAGCTCGGTCACTCGGAGAGAGATCTTATCTCTAGCCAAGGTTGACTTTAGTCACTCGAGAGAGATCTTATCTCTGGCTGAGGTTGGCTCGATCGCTTGGGAGAGATCTTATCTCTAGCCTAAGTTGACTCAGTCTGAGGTTGGCTCGGTCGCTCGGGAGAGATCTTATCTCTAACCAAGGTTGACTTGGTTGCTTAGGAGAGATCTTATCTCTGGTCGAGGTTGGCTCGATCACTCGGAAGAGATCTTATCTCTAGCCGAGGTTGACTTCGATCGCTCGGGAGAGATCTTATCTCTGGTTGAGGTTGACTCGATCGCTTGGGAGAGATCTTATCTCAAGTTGAGATTTACTTGAGCGCTCAGGAGAGATCTTATCTCTAGCCAAGGCTGATTCGGGCGCTCGGAAAGAGATCTTATCTCTAGTCGAGGTCGACTCGATCGCTCAGAAGAGATCTTATCTCTAGTCGAGGTTGACTTCAGTTGCTCGAGAGAGATCTTATCTTTGGCCGAGGTTGGCTCGGTCACTCGGAAGAGATCTTATCTCTAGTTTAGGTTGACTTCGATTGCTCGGGAGAGATCTTATCTCTGGCCGAGGTTGGCTCGGTCACTCGAAAGAGATCTTATCTCTAGCCGAGGTTGACTCGATCCGAGGTTGGCTCGATCGCTCAGAAAAGATCTTATCTCTAACCGAGGTTGACT
The DNA here is from genome assembly GCA_006176705.1 of Cocos nucifera. Lineage (NCBI taxonomy): Eukaryota > Viridiplantae > Streptophyta > Magnoliopsida > Arecales > Arecaceae > Cocos > Cocos nucifera. The sequence continues at coordinate 144,428 of QRFJ01001108.1, read as the reverse complement.
CGACTGCTCGGAAGAGATCTTATCTCTGACCGAGGTTGGCTCGGTCGCTCGGAAGAGATCTTATCTCTAACCGAGGTTGACTCAGTTCGAGATTGGCTCGATTGCTTAGGAGAGATTTTATCTCTAGCCGAGGTTGACTCGATCGCTCGGGAGAGATCTTATCTCTGACCGAGGTTGAAGGACTTCAACCTGCTCATGTTAGGATGAGGTTCTCCTTCTATTCCTAACACGGCCACTATTGATTGCTCCTTCCCTATCATCACATAGATTTTGCACCAAGAAACAATAATATTAAAATGGAGGAATTTTATTGAAAAAAAATTACTGGCAGCACATTCCTAGATTCTATGTATTTTAGGATCGTGGGAGCGTTGTTCCTTTGAGTTTCTTTAAGCAATAAGCTTTGGGTCGGACGACCTCCTCAATCTTATGCTGGCCTTCTCAATTTGGAGCGAGCTCCTCTTGGCTCTGAGGTTGAGAGATGATGGATTGTCGAAGTACCAAGCCCCTCCCAGACGTGGCATCGATGATACGAGAGGTGATCGACCTTTTTATTATTCTCCATCATTGGTGGTTCTGGCTATGGCAGCACCCTCGATCGATCTTCTCCTATATCAGACTGGCGTTTGAGGAACCGATCCAGCTGGCTTCTCCCGATGAGCTCCTCGATTTTGTCTTAGAGCTGAACGCATTCTTCAGTGTCGTGGCCTTGGTCGTAATGGTAGAGGCAGTATTTGCTTCGATCGCGCTTGTTTGGGGGAGATCATAATTCTTCTAGTCTTGGTAGTTGGTTCTTAATTTCCATCAGAACTTAAACTTTAGGAGCATTGAGGGGGGCATAGTTACAGAACCTTCCAGCTGAAAAACTTCTTCGTGCCCTTCTGTCGGGGCTTCCTTGATGATGAGCTCGAGGAGTTCAGACTCGCTTACACCCGAAGGGAGTCCGTGAGCGCGGTTAAACTTCGCTCGACCCTCCATCGATGGTGGGTCTATTGGACTCATCTACCCACCGCTCTCCTAAGGCTTCTTCATCCTTGGCCTTAAAGGCCTCTTCAGCCCAGGCATAACCTTCAGCCCGAGCTAGCAGATCAGCGAAGTCCCTGAGATACTTTCTCTCTAGGGAGAACAGCAAGTCATTCTTCTGAAGGCTACCCTTGAGTGCGGTCATGGCAATAGATTGGTCCAGATTCCAAACCTCTAAAGCAATAGTGTTAAACTGGGTGACATAAGCCCGAATAGATTCCCCCACCTTCTGCTTGACATTCATCAAAAAATTTAAACTTCGATGCGAACGTCGACTGCTGATGAAGTGAGTCACAAACTGATGGCTCATCTGATCAAAAGAGAAGATCATACCTGACTTCAATGTCGAGTACCAATTTCTCACTGCTCCCTTTAAGATTGATGGAAAGGCTCGGCATAATATGGCATCTAGTGCACCATGGAGTAGCATCATGGTTCAAAAGGCCTCTAGATGATCAACTGGATTAGAGGTTCTATTGTAGCTTTCAAATTAAGGGAGCTTGAAGTTTAGTGGAATGGGCTCTTACATAATTCGAAGGAAGAAAGAAGGATCGATATAGACATCACCATAACAAGTCGAGGTGACATGGTGGAGTTCCTTAATCCGTCGGTCCATCTTCCACAGTCTGTGATCGAGGGCGTCATCTTGGTTGCAGATCTTGAGAGGCTTCCGACTATAAATGGAGAAGGTCTCCTTTAGAGGAGAATCATGATCCAAACACGAATCCTGTACTCTTTATTTCTCCTTCCTAGGGACGATGGGTATGCTAGCCCGAGTACTCTTTCTTGGGGTCAGTTTTTGACATCCTGATGGTGGATTTCCTGATGGAGTCACCATCGAGGGCTACTGCATGGTCCGCACCATCTCGATGAGGTCCTGAACCCACTGCATTAGCAGACTGAACTGCTCTACATCTACTATGGCTATAAGTGAAACCTAAGTTGTCGAGGTTGAACTGGGAGCAAATGGACCTGGATGGGATCGGGCCACAGAGGCCACCGATCGTCGGGTCGAAGCTCTTCTGGGAGGCATTTTCTCTCAAAAAAAACTCTAGATAAAAAGAAGGGAGATCTCTAAAGAGGGAAGAGAGAGATCATTGCTAAGCACTCCTTTAAGAATAAGGCAATCTCAAGAATAGAGGGCCCTTTCTCTAGCACCAATTCTGTTAGTGCAGAATTTGGTTAACGTCGGATCGAGCTGGAGTGGAGGAGGACGAGGTCACTGTCGGTGACCTGCAAAATAAAGTCCCATTCAGAGTCAGTGGTGGTGGCTCTGGTGGGACCCTCCGACGATCAAGTCAGCTCTTCTGACCAACAGAAATGGAGTGCTTAAGAATGAGAAGTGAGCTTTGAGCTTTAGAGGGGAGAGGAGAGCCTCGAGGAAACATATCTAGAGGGTCTCTTTTATAGATGGAGCTTGAATGATGGTGATGACCATACCGTCTGATAGTGGGCCACTCTAGGCCACATGGGGTTCGGTACAGAGAGAGAGGTGTCATCAGGCTGGTAGTGGTGGTCATGTCGTTCGAACATGGGCCGCATGGGACTGATTATGGAGAGAGTGGTATTGTCAGATTGATAGTGGTGGCCATGTCATCCAACCATGGGCTGCATGGGGCTGGTTATAGAGAGAGTGGTGTTGCCAAACTGGTAGTGACAGCCATACCATCAAGGTTTAACAGTCGTAGTTCGAGGAAGCAGGCATTGGTTGGTGAAAAACCTTAGCGTATATCCATTTTGGAGGAGGTCGAACTCCTAAGGGGGATACGTATGGAGGGGATCATCCGAAAAGAGTTTGGCCAAAGGAGATGTCTGGAGGGAGTTTGACCCCTAGAGGAGTCCGACTGTAGGAGCAATCCGGAAGGAGTTCGGCTCCTGAAGGAATCTGGTAGAAGGAGAATTCTAAAAAGAGTCTGGCTCTTGGAGGAGTCCGACTACAGGAGCGATCTAGAAGAAGTTCGGCTCCTAGAGAAATCTGATTGTAGGAGCGATTTGGAAGGAGTTTGGCTAGGGCTCGATTGCTGAGGAGTTTGATTTCTATAGACATCCGACTGAAGGAGCGTGGAGAAAGTTTGGCTCTCGTGGGAGTCCGACTGAAGGAGTGTGAAGGGAGTTCGGCTCCCATATGGATCCGACTGAAGTTCGGTCGGTTGAAGGGATTCGGCTAAGACTCAGTCGCTGGCGAGTTCGGAAGGGGCTCGATCGGCTGAAGGAGTTTGGCTAAGGCTCATCTGTTGAAGCTCTTCCATGGCTACCGTTGCATTAGGCTGAGCATCAGACTGGACTTTGGCGGGAGCAGGGTTTATCCCCAACACCCCTCTTGGAGTTTTCCATGCTAAACCTCTTTAGCACTTTCTGTATGTATATTTTCTATGAAGCACCTAGCATCCTATTCGGTCAATCTCTATAGACTTTGATTCCTAGAATAAAGGATGCTTCTCCTAGGTCTTTCATGGAGAATTCTTTAGATAACCATATTTTAACCATGGTCAATATGGAAATATCATTCCCAATAAGGAGGATATCATCTACGTACAATACGAAGAAGACAATAGCACTCCCACTGACCTTTTTGAAGATACATGGTTCCTCCTCATTTTTTATGAAATCAAATAATTTGATCACATCATTAAAATGAGTATTCCAGCTCTGAGATGCTTGCTTAAGTCCATATATGGACCTTTGCAGCTTGCATACTTTGCAATCAGCATCACTGGATATGAAATCTGGTGGCTGTTCCATATAGATATCTTCCACAAGGTATCCATTTAAGAATGTCATTTTTACATCCATTTGCCATATTTCATAATCGAAATAGGCTGCAATAGCAAGTAATGTACGAATGGATTTTAGCATAGCTACTAGCGAAAAGGTATCCTGATAGTCAATGCCTTCACGTTGACTATACCCTTTTGCCACTAATCAGCTTTGAATGTCTCCACATTCCCATCTGCACCAATCTTTCTCTTATAGATCCATTTACACCCAATAGGTACTATACCTTCTGGTGGATCTACCAAGGTCCAGACTTAGTTTGAGTGCATCGAGTCAATTTCTAACTTCATTGCCTCTAACCATTTTTCAGAGTTAATATCTGATATCGCCTCATTATAGGTTTTGGGATCATCACCATGAACTCCATTACCTACGAGGAACATTTCCTCTATTTCCTCTGAAATAGTACCTAAGTACCTCTCAAGAGGATGGAAAACCCTTTTCGATCTACGAGGTGGAGGAGGTAGTGATTGTATTGGCTCAACCTAATTTGGTTCTATTTGGTCCTTAGCTCTTTGCTCTTGTGAGACTTTCTCCTCGAGCTTAATCTGCTTTCCAATGGTGCTATCTTGAATAAACTATTTTTCAAGAAAGATGGCATGCTAACTCATAATCATATTGTGATCTTCTGGAATGTAGAAATAATATTCTAATGACTCTTTAAGATATCTTATGAATTGAGCTCTAAAGGACCTGAAGTCTAACTTGTCTACTTGTTGTCTTTTGACATGAGCCGGACGATCCCAAATTCTGAGATGACTCAATCTTGGTTTCTTACCATGCCATATCTCATACAGTGTGGTAGGAATGATTTTAGAGGAAACCTTATTTAGTATGTATATTGCAGTTAACAAACTATATCCCCAAAGAAAATCAGAAAGGTCTATGAAGCTCATCATAGATCGGACCACATCTAATAGGATTTAGTTCTTCCATTCTAAAATTCTGTTGAGTTGAGGTGTTCTAGGTGGAGTCCATTAAGAGATTATGCCATTTTTCTTAAGATAGTCAAGGAATTTTCGACTAAGGTATTCACCTCCTCGATATGATCGAAGAACCTTAATGGGTTTTCCAGTTTGCTTTTCGACTTCATGTCCAAATTTCTTAAACTTTTCAAAAGCTTCAGACTTATGTCTCATAAGATACATGTACCCATATCGAGATAAATCATCGGTAAAGGTTATGAAGTAGATACAGTTTCCTCTAGCCGGCACATCAAATGGGCCGCACACATCAGTATGTACTAGGGCAAGTAGATCCGTGACCCTTTCCCTATGTCCTACAAAAGGGAGCATAGTCATTTTGCCATGAAGATAAGATTCATAAATTCGATATGACTCGAAAGTCAATGGACTCAATAGCCCGATTTTCTCCAATTTGGTAATTCTATCTTTTGCTATATGACCTAGTCTTAGGTGCCATAGATACCTATCATTTGGATTATCCGTAGGTCATTTTGTTCTTATGGCATTCATATTTTGCTTGATATTAAAAATAGATACATCAATATATAACTAATAGAGACCATTAATGAGGAAACCACTTGCAATTTTATTTCTTTCATAAAGAATATTACAATGATCCTTAAGAAAACTAATTACATAGCCTTATTGTACTAAACATGAAACAGAAATCAAATTCCTGCTTGCAGTAGGCACATAGTAACAATCTCTAAGTACTAAATCTAAGTCAGACGGTAGTCGAAGAGGATAGATTTCCATGGCCATAGCAGCAACTCTTGCTCCATTTTCAATGCATAGGATCATCTCACCATCCCTTTGCCTCCTACTATCCTCAAGACCCTGCATGGAAGTGCACAAATGAGTACTAGAACCAGAATCCAGCACCCAACTGATTGTAGAAGAAATCATAAGGTTAGATTCAATAACGAGCATACCTCCAGGAGGACTTATCTTCTTCTTATTTTTCAGGGTGGCTAGGTATGTAGGGCAGTTCCGCTTCCAGTGGTCGTCAGTGTTGCAATGAAAATACTTTTCTTTGTCAGCGGCCTTCTTCTTCAGCTCTACCTTCTTCTTTCTATCTTTTATCTTTTGCCTTTTCATGGACTTCTTCTTTCTAAAAGACTTTCTTTTAAAAGAAGTTCGTTCCATAGCAAGCACTGAGCCTTTAGAACCTTTCATAGAAAACTCAGAAGTAACCAGCATATTCATAAATTCGGCCAGAGTACTCTGAAGTTTATGCATATGGTAGTTCATAATGAATTGCCCATATGCATCAATCAAGGATTGAAGAATTATGTCATTCTACAGATCCTGATCTAACTTCACTCCAACCTTTTCAAGCTCTTTCAAGTCTTTGATTATCATTAGACAATGATCTTGGACTGACTGTCCATCATGCATCTTAGTCTTAAAAAGTCATTTAATGACCTGATATTTGGCTGCATGACTCTGTTCACCAAATAACTCTTGCAGGTGAGCCAACATTTGGTGGGCAGTCTTGATATCTTCATGTTGGCACTGAAGCTCATCAGACATCGAGCCCAACATGTAGTATCTGACCTTGTTATCTTCATCCATCCATTTATCAAGAGACGCTCTCTATTTAGCTGATGGACGGGCTGGTAAGGTGGGGAGATCCTGGTCGAATACATGAGTTAACTTCTTAGAATCCAAAATGATTTTGAAGTTTCAAAGTCAATCCTTGTAATTGGGTTCGGTCAGTCTATGGGTGTTCAGGATATGGGTTACTGGGTTGGATGCAGACATTTTCTTATAGAGAGTCAAAGTTTCTAGTTAGATTTTATAATTAAGACTTAATCAATTTATTTAAAAATTTTATTTTTAAATAAATTAGCTTCCACTATTTTTTTGGATCCCTACACTCCCTTTGTAGAGATGCGAAAATCTCCATGCTTAATGATTTCAAATGGGTTGTGCAATCCGACCAACTGACTCATCATCTCACCTAACAGTTATTGGTGATAGGTTAGCCAATGAGTAAACAACTCTTGTTCAATGATTCTCTAATCATGGTACACCCAAACTTGGTCTTTAATTTATGAATCTCACCATGCCCAAAATATTGATTCACTCCTTAGTTAAGTCAGACCCATAATTTGCACAGATTGGATTTCTATTTGGATCTCTCACCATATCTAGAATATTAAGCCCAATCCATCCTCCAACCTGTAGCATCCAATGCCTAATAGACATGATTGCATCTTTTCGGTGCAACTGAACCACTGTGACCAGTCAAGAATAATTAACCTTAGGAAAGGCCCGCATATCTATAATGGTAGAAGACCTTAGACTTAATCTTTTCTTAGGGAGATTTGATTTAGGTCTCTTTAAACTTGACTTACAATGGCCATAACAATTATGACTAACCTAGTGGCATGGGTTAGCTCGGATTGTTAACCATCTTAGATTAGGACTGGGTCAACAAATATGGTCAGGTAAGTGAGATCGGTGGAAGGGATATGCCATTAACTCGATAAGAATGCAATCGAATCGAGTAGCTCCCAATTAAAAATCAGTCGATCGTATTTGCCATACTTATCTTAGACACCAAATTGTTGAGCCAGAACTAATCAGGTTTGCTTACAATCTAGACTCTACCCACTGAGCCTAATGAGGTCTTATCTTGATCGATCACTCATGTGGTTCGATCCTGACCCAGACTTAATCCTATTAGGCTGGTCAATTTAAGCACTCTTGATCACATCTAATCAACTCTTGATTCGGTTTAATCAACCGCTTAGACCTAATTGAGCTATCCAAGCCCAAACCCAATTTTATAAATATGTCTTAGATCTAAAATTCTCAATTTTAGACCTAACATATTTCATAATCTTAATTCTTAATTAAGTTTAGGATTCATAAACAAAACATGTAAATAAAATTCTAGGATTTCAGGATCTAGGATTTTGCAGAAAATAAGTTTTGGGTTTTTAATTAAGGATGAACATGCAGCACCCCTACACATTATAAGAACACCCCATTGAATGGAAGGAGAGGACATTTAAACCCTACTTTATTCTTATGACCGGACGGCCAAGGGGAATACCTTAATCAAAAATGTGAAAACTACAAAACTAGTTAGATCTACATCGTATATCTCATATATAAAAATTGATCTAACTATAAACATATTTTGCATACATCTTATGTATCATATCATGCATGCTTTCAGATCTAAATTATCTCATAATCATCTAAAAAATAAAATTTAAATTGATTATGTTAAATTAAAATCTATTCTAGATAATTATTTAGAACTATTCTATAACTAGTCTAAACATGCATTCATCATATCTCATATGAATAAAAATTAAATAACTTTATTTTTTATTTTTTAGATCTTATTATAATATTTATAAAATTAAAAAATTATAATTAATCAAATTAAATTATGATCATGCAAGACTATATATAGAATAATTCTATTCTACAACTAGTCATACATCCCATACAACTTAGATCTATATTACTTAACTTCTTAATTTTTTTGATTTTAGATCTAATCACATCTCATATGACATTTAAAATCACCTAATTATTAGATCAAAAATAAATTAAAATTAGATCTAAATTATTTATGAAAACCTGGCTCTGATACCAATTGAAGAAAAAATCCTATTTCTTGAATCAGATTCGTTCAGATCTGATTTGACCAAGAAAAATTTTTTTAAAAAAAAATTCTTAGATCTAAATCAAATCTGATATTTTTTAGATATGATTAGATAGATCTAATAAATAAAATAAAAATAAATTAAATTAGATTTAATTTATATCTTGTTGTTGAGTAATCCTATTATCCTATGATGATCCTGCTGATTGCCTGAGGTTTTAGATGCAGCCACACAATCGCTTAGCCTCTACTGGTATCCACTCAGGCAAGATCTAAAGATCTCCTCCTTCTTAATCTATCCTCCAAAGATTAGATCTGGATCTGATCTTGAAGGTGTTCAAAATAATTTTTGAAGATCTGGTGTCGTCTCTTGCAGCAGTGTTGCCTTCTTCCTTTCTTGTCGCCTTTCTCTTACCTAGATCGCACCAAACTGAATCCCTAGGCCTCTTGGGCATGGAGAAAAGAGAGAAGATCAGAGGTAGGCATGGAGAAGAGGGAAGAGGGGCTATGTGGCATAGGCAAGGGAAGAACTCTTAAAACCTAGGTGCAGACAAGATTTATATAGACCCTGTTGCGCCATCCAGTGCCACATCACCCCAGCCAATCACATCTCTTCGTATAATCAGATCTAAATCTGATTGGTGGGATGACATCACCCGATCCAATCAGATGAGAGTCCCTCTCAAACATCCTTGGGTGGTGCCAAGACTAGTCAAAGTGGAGTCTTAGGTGCCACCTAAGTTTATTCCATGAAGCAACCTAGAGTCCCATCTATATGAAACTTCAGGCATCATCATCCTTAGGCGCACGCCTCCCTAGGTGTGCGCCCCCTCCCTTTTCTCCTTTTAGTAGGTGGACAAAAGTCAAATCTCTCTCCTATGGGTGCATGACACATGGGTAGATGTCTAAGTGTCAAAGGTCAATGTTTGACCAAAGTCAAAAAACAAGAATTAGCAGGTGACGAAAAATGGTAGGTGTTGTCTCAAATTTATCTCATAAATTAAGACAACCCTTTTTTGACCTAGACAACCGTCAGCCAAACCAAGTAAAGATACCTGAGTGAGTCCAAACATATTTGACTCAGTCGAGACAACTTGTAATGATTGTTGAAGGAGAACATTAGGCTCAATCATATGCTAGCACAATTTTCTTGAACCTAATTGAATCTTATTCAAATCGATTGAACTAGGTTAATCCAATTGATGATATCTAGATCCAAACCCTTGTTTGTATGATCTAGTTAGGTTCAGTTTCGTATGATAATAAAATATGTCATGATCTCTATCATCGACATCAATGAAACATCTTTCGATGGATCAGAACTTTTCTGATTTAGGCAACTAGTATGATCGATCATCCAAATTATTCTAATTGCTCTCAAAATCCATCAGTGACACCTAGCAGTATATGGTGGCAACCCATCAGAATTAAAAATGAACCTTTCGGTGTAGTTACCTTTGTGATTAAGTTTCTCTATCTTGCTTCTCGATCGGATTAGGCTTCGGGTGAACTTGTCAAACCCTAATATCCATCATATAATTAATCATTCGATTCAAGTCCAATATGAAAATCTTAATAGAAACTCTTTCTATTATTTTACTCTGCCATGGCCAAGGGCTTATGGACTTGATTCTCATGATCATCATAGGGCTACTTCTCATCCACCGAGGTAGATAGATTTTCTATTGGTGCAATCCAATTCCTACAATGAACATGCTATAGCCAACATACATCTCAAAATTTTGAATGCTTAGGAGATCGAGTTATGGTGTAGTCAAACTATAACACCCTCAAGGTGAACTGTCAATGCACCTCAAGTCAAAGAATCAGACACACAACTGCAGCTTCAAACCAGTCATCGATGAGAAGGTAGACTTCCTAATGACTACTTGAGGTGGTCACGCTCAGTGCCCTTGTTCTCTAACGAGTAGCTGTACTTCTACTCTGGTGTCTCTACACCATAGACTCAAGACTCATCTACTATAAAGAAGAGATTGTACACCAGCCTTCTGGATCAATCACCACCCTTGTGATGATCCTACGGTCGGGAGCATTTTATGAGTTAATAACGAAAACTCATGTCTTAAATTTTTAACTCTTGAAAATATGAACTGTCATTACTATTAACTCAAGGGATGTATCACAAATACTAAATATACATTATGATAGAAAATAATCTATTTTATTATTTATAGTCAAAATTATAATTTTGCCCTTATAAGTGTATAACAAGTGTCAGCCAATTCTGGCTTCTAGGGCATACATATCTAACACCATGTTCCTCTCTCTCTCTCTCTCTCTCTCTCTCTCTATTTTGGCATGGAATACATCTTCCTCTTATATTCATGCATGCCTCTCTCTCTCCCTCTCCTACTTATTTGGAATAAGTTATGGACCAAGTCTTTACATGGGAAGTTGTTGTTTGTTTGGACTCTATATGATAGAATCTCAACAAACTTGGACTCCTTCCTTTGTGCTGCCCCCCATCCTGATTCTCTTCTGATTTCCATGGTAAAAAGGAGGAGTTTTTGTTCACCTACCCTAGTGGTCTATGGCTAAAACAAAGGAGGGGGTGCCCAAGTGTTGGGTGCCCCAACAACTTGCCATATATAGTCTTGCCTAGTCTAGAAATTTGACCCAACAAGAACTCTTCCATATCTCTTTATAAGGAGGTCTTTTTAGGCTAAATTTTGTATTGATTCTAGACCATTGAGAGAGCTCTTGGGCCTATGAAAATCAAAGAGAGAAACCCATGGGGCATGGGTATTTCATAGATACCAATCTAGGTGTTTAGGTGAGAGAAAAGAAAAGAAGAAGAGGGTCTTCTTCTAGTGTTTTTTTGCTCTTTCCTTCTCCTCCTTCATAGAGATTTTCGAGTGTTGTTTTAGATCAAAAGTTTTTTCCTTTTCTTCTAATTTTTTGAAGTATCCAAATCTTGAAGAAGAAAGCACCAGATCGACCGTCAAAGTAGGATCAGCAAAGTACTAGCATACTGTGCTGATTTTTGAAGATTGAACTTTTGATCGAGATTCGTGAACTCGTGTGGACATCTCTTAGAGGCCAAATATGTGTGCGGCTTAGAGCTTCATCCTTAAGCCTGGATCAGTAAGTTAGAATGTCTAACTTGCATAGGTAATATGGATCTGATCCTCTGTTACATACCTGTAGTAGATCTAGTGTAGATCTATATTGATGCGATCAACATCTTTTCTTCTTTTTTATGTTTTAAATTTTTTATTTAATCTCATGCCGTAATCATGTAATAGGATCTTAGATCTTTGATCTTTTCTACTTTTATGAATAAATTTTGATTTATTCTAGTCTTCTACTGCCTGATCTTGAAAAACTTTCAAGATCTAGTGCTAAAATTCTAGATCTGGTTCCTTCAACAATACCTGCTAATTCCTATATTTGACAGGATAAGACCTGCAAATTCTTATCACTATCGGGACATGAGATGACCTAATGCAGGAAAGAAAGGATAGTGGCATGCACCCCCTAGAGACTTTCTGAGGATGCGTGCTTTCTTAGATTTTCATGCACAAATATGTGTGCACACCCCATATTGGCATGCACAAATGGGGAAAAGAGGGAGGAGTCCCATGACGATGGGACTTCAGGGATTTTGATGAGATTAAACACCCTGGCACCAAACTGATTGTGCTTATCCATTATTGGTGCCACTTTTGGAGGTTTTGAGGGATCAATAACTTGATTGGATCGGGTGACATCACATGGCCAATCATATTAAGATCTGATTAAATCAAGTCATGTGATTGGTCAAAGTGAGGTGGCACTACATGGCACAGCAGGATTTACTTAAACCCCTACTGCACCTAGGGTTTCATTGATGCACCTAAATACCATGCCCTAAGGCTACCCCCTTAGCTCCTCTTTATGCATCCCTCTAGTCCTCTCTCTCCCTCTCCATGTCCAAGTAGTTGGGAAAATCAGCGAGCAAAATCTAAGTGATATTGGCGCCAAGATCAGGAAGAAGAAAGCCCTACATATGACATGACAGTGACATCTTTGAAAGAGTTTTGAAGGTTCTACAAATCAGATCCAGATTTAATTTTTGTAGCACTAATTCAAAAGGAGAAGATACCTAGAACCAGTCTGAGTAGATACCAGCAGAGGCCAGGCATGTGCATGGCTTGATCCAGAACTTTGAGTGCAGCATATCATCAACAGGATAATTAGATTATCCAATCAGGTACAAAATTTATATCTGATTTAATTTTAATTTTAGATTTAATATCAAATTATTAAGATCAAATTTGAGAATTCTCAAATTTGATCAAAATTTATTAAAAAAAATTTTAAAATTTTCTTATAGATCTGATCAGATTAGATCGATCCTATGGCAAAAAAACTTGGTTTATCCTTTAACTAGTATCAAAGCTACGTTAGTAGTTCTTCAAATCTAATTTTTAATTTTTTTATGATTTGATATTAAAAATTTTAGATATCACATCAGATGTGATCAGATCTAAAATTAAAAAAATTAAAATTTAATTTTCAAATGTGATATGATAGATGCATATCTAGACTAGTTTGTAGAATTATTTTATGATAATCTAGAATAGGATTTTATATGATTAAATCATTTAAAATTTTATTTTTAAGATGATATATGAGATTTATTATATCTAAAAACATGCATATTTAGTTTAATTAATGATACATAAGATGTATACAAAGCATGCATAATTAGATTTATAATTTTATATGTGATATATGTTATAGATCTATAAGTTTTGTAGTATAGTTATTATTTCTAATCAAAGCATTCCCTTTGGTTGTCCGATCATAAGAGTAAGAAGAGTTTAAAAACCCTCTCTTCCCATTCAATGGGATGCTCTTATAGTGTGTAGGGGTGCTGCATGTTTGTCCCTAATCAAAAATTCAAAAACTTAATTTCTACAAAATCCTAGATTCTAAAATCCTAGAATTTTTGTGCATGTTTTGCTTATGAACCCAAACTTAAATAAAAAATAAGTTTATGAAATCAATTAGATCTAAAAATTATAAATTTTTAAATCTAAGACATCTTCATAAAATTGGGTTCGAGTATGGATAGCTTAATTAGGTCTAGCGGTTGATCAAACCGAATCAAGAGTTGGTTAGGTGGGATCAAAAGTGCTTAGATTTGACCAGCCTAATAGGATTAAGTCTGGATCAAGATCGACTCACAGTCATATGTGGTCATTAAGTCAAGATCTAATTTGGCTCTGTGGTTCGAGCCTGGATTGTAGGCTAATCCGATTAGTTTTGGTTTGATAAATCAATATCTAAGATAAGTTTGGTAGACATGACCAGTGGTCTTTAATTGAAAGCTATTCAACCTGAATGCATTCACGATGAGTTAATGGTATATTCCTTCCACTTATCTTACTTACCTGACTAATTCAATCGATTTAGTTCTAATTTAAGGTGACTAACAATTTGAGCTAATCCATGCCACTAGGTTAGTCATAATTGTTATAACTAAGTCAAGTCGAGTTTAAGAGACCTAAATTAAATCTTTCTAAGAAAATATTAAGTCATAGGTCTTCCACCATTATAGATGTGCGGACTCTTTTCGAGGTTGATTGTTCTCAGCTGGTTAAATGGTTCACTTGCACCAAAAAGATACAACCATGTCTATTAGGCATTTGATACTATGGGTTAGAGGATGGGTGATGCATGCTAATCTATAGCTATGGCAAGTGCACTAGTCGATCAAGTAATATAGTAAGTGAGTAGAGTATCATCCCTAGAGGATTGAAAAATAAGTACTAAAAATCTCTTTTCTATGCTTTATTTAGAAGATAAATTTATAAGAATAAAAAATAAATAATAAAATAAAAAATAATTAAAAATTATAAGAAAATAAAGAGAGTATAATTATTAGGATTTCAAACTTAAGAGCAATAGGTTACTAAGATAATCGGCTCACCAACTCAGTCAATACAATATTTAAATTATTAGATTAATTTTATTTCATGTGACGATAGAGTCTCCTAGTTTATTCACTATCCTTTGGTCCAGGCATAGCAAAACTATCAATATTTATTAATTACTCGTTGGTCTAGGTGTAATTTAAATAAATATCAATGCATTAAGTTTTATGAAATTTTGTAATTAAAATATGCTGCGTCCAAAGCGCACTAAAATTTTTGCATGCATATGAATTTTGATTCAATTCATAATACAAGGTATATAATCAAGAAGCAATAACATAGATGTACTTGGTCCATATTATCTATGTTTATTAGATCAATTAGAAGATGGCCAGCAATCTAAAAGCATTAAGATCAAATTTATATACTCCTCATAAATAAAATTTAAAATTAAAAATAAATTATACTGAATATTGTATCAAAAAAGAGTGGCTACACCTTAGCCTTAGTAAAAAAAAATTTAGTTCATGATAACAAGTTCAAAAATAGCAAATAAAATAAAAAGTATGAAAAAATTAGACTGTTTATTCATTAAAATTGGTTATCCATTGCTCTTGGTGTGGAGAACTCGATGAAGAAGAAAGTCGCTTTGTGTACTGATCTATGAAAGAAGAAAAGAAGAGGAAAGAAAAATAACAAAAAAATTCTTTCCCTTCTCTCCCTAAGCACCTCTATCCCTGTTCTCTCTATTTCTCCCTATTTTCTCTATATTTTCAACTCTCTTTTTTTCTCTACCTCTTCTCTTCGGCAACAGCAGGTAGCAAGCCTTTAAATAGGCTAATCTAGGTGATCTTAGGTTGAAATCCTATTGAAATCAAGTTTAAAACTCTCAAAATAACCAAAAAAAAAAATCTGGATCAATTCTAACCATTGGATGTCAATCAAATGGGCCAAAAACCACTCAAAAATTATTTTAAAAATCCAAATCAAGTCAAAATTCATTTGGACCATTGGATCAACCTTGAAGATCAAATCTAAGCCGTCAGATTGCACCCTAAAAAGCCTTTGATTCTTAGTTTAAAATTGGTAACGCATCACCATCGTTGGATCTTGATCGGGAGCTGCATCCGTCGTTCGTCGGTGCATTGATTATCACCATTCGATCAAATTCCTGCGAACAGCATCCATCAGATCAAGCAAAATTCTTAGAATACTCTCTGTAGATCGTGCGCAAGCTCAGCGTTGCATGGACCACCGCTTCCTTCAGTCAATCGGAGCGTGCTTATCCCCATGAAATCCCCAAAATGCCGTCATCTGGTTACTGTAGCGGTCCACCATGCACCGCAAAAAATTCTGACATCAGCATGGTGTAAGCTGGGTGTCAGCGAGCGGTCAGTCTAACCACAGTTGGGTCAGACGATCTGCTGAGCCAATTTTTCTAAACTAGTTTGAACCGGACCGATCAGCTTTTTTTTTTCATTTTCCTTGAAATTCAATTTCGAGCTTGTTTGAAATCCATTTTGCTTGAAATTTATTTCATCTGATCTAGAAGAATAAGATCTTCATATTGGTGGCCTTCTTTCCTACATAAGATTAACAAAAGTATTAATTTCTTAAAAATAGATTAATTTATTTTATAGTTTAATACTTTTATTAGTATATTTTTACCACTTATCACATCCTCTAACTTAGTCATTGCTAGTCCCTTAGCAATTCTTTATTTAATATCATGTTTCAAAAAGATCATCCATCAAAAAGATAAATCTAGAGTTAAATATCAAAAAGTTTAGAAAATACCACTAACTAAGTATTGAGCTTCAGAAGTAAATTTTGTAGTCAGTATAATTAACAACTTTCTTAGATTGTATCAAAGATCTACAGCACTTGTATTCATGATGACTAACTTAGCATTTCAATGTTAATTTAAAGGACAAAAGTATTCTCTCTTATCACCTATTTTGGTTAATTTTTTATACATTTCTAATTTTATACTCATGAATTAAGGTAGCTTTCACACTACCTCATTTTTTTTTTATTTTTTTTTACCTTCCAACTTATTCTACGTTGTCTTAAAGGAGAAAGAAAAATAAAGGATGCAATAAAGGACAGGAAGGAATACACCTAATTTGGTTTAATCAGATTCTTTGAAGCTTTGAAATTTGGCTTGAGCTCTCATTGATTTTTCTCTGCAAAATTAAAAATACACACCAAAGCAATAAAAGAGCAACAATAAATTACTAAAAAATTAAAAAAAAATAATAATCAAAACTAAAAGGAAAAGAAACAACATATCTAGTAGTTCTAATTTATAGTCTTCAGCTTGACTTTCTTTGAGACTCTAGGTTCAATCAATCCTGTGCCACTTCAGTTGGAATACTTTCATATTTGATCGAGCTCTCTTTCAATTGGACATTGCTAACTTTCATAGTCTTAAATTTATTTTCTACAGAATTCTCATATACTGAATTATCAATAATATCAATTAGAAAATAAGTTAGTGTTAGATATATGTGCCCTAGAAGCCAGAATTGGCTGACACTTGTAATACACTTCTAGGAGAAAAATTGTAATTTTGACTATAATCAATAAAATGGATTATTTTCTATCACATATGTGGATTTAGTGTCTGTGATACATCCTTTGAGTTAATGGTAATGATAATTCATATTTTCAAGAGTTGCAAATTTAAGACATAAATAATCATTGTTAACTCATAAAATGCTCCCGACCATAGGATCATCATGAGGATGGTGATTGATCCAGAAGATTGGTGTATAATCACTTCTCTTTAGTAGATGAGTCTTGAGTCTATGGTGTGAAGACACCGAAGTGAGAGTACAAGTACTTGTTAGAGAATGAGGGCACTGAGCGTGACCATCTCAAGTAGTCATTAGGGAGTCTACCTTCTCATCAATGACTGACTCGATGCTGCAGTAGTGTGTCTGGTTCTTTGATCTGAGGTGCATCGGTAGTTCACCTTGAGGGTGTTATAGTTTGACTACACCTTACTCGGTCTCCTAGCCATATGGAACCCTGAGGTGTATGTTGGCTATAGCATGTTCATTGTAGGAACTGGATGGCATCAAGATGGAATCTATCTACCTCGGTGGTAGAGGAGCAGCCCTATGATGATCATGAGAATCAAGTCCAGAAGTCCATGGCCATGGCAGAGTGAAATAATAGAAAGAGTTTCTATTTAGATTTTCACATCGGACTCGAATCGAATGATTACATCATATGATAGAAACTAGGGTTTGACGAGTTTACCTTAACCCTAATCTGATCGGGGCTCAAGATAGAAGAACTTAATCACACAGGTAGCTGCACCAAGAGGTTCGCATTCAGCTCTGATGGGTTGCCACCATATACTGCTAGGTGTCACTGGTGGATTTTGGGAGCAATTAGAATGATTTAGATGATCGATCATTCTAGCTGTTCGAATCAGAAGAGTTCTGATCCATCGAAAGGAATTTCGATGATGTCGATGATAGAGATCATGACATATCCCATTACCATACAGAACTGAACCTAACTAGGGTCACACAAACAAGGGTTTGAATCTGGTGATCATCAATTGAACTGATCCAGTTCAATTGATCTGAATGAGATTCAATTAGGTTCAAGGAAATCGTGCTAGCACTCGATTGAACCTAACGTTCTTCTTTTACTATCATAAATAAGTTGTCCTGACTAAGCCAAAGGAGTTTGTGCTCAATCAGAGGCCTTCATATGGTCTGACTGGAGGTTGTCCAAGTCAAAAAAGGTTGTCTTATTTTGTAAGAAACATTACCTACCATTTTTGGTCACCTGCCATTTCTTGTTCTTTGACTTTGGTCAAAAGTCTACCTTTGACTGGTCAAATATTGACCATTGACACTTTGACTTTTGACCACATGTCACACACCTATTGGAGAGCTGGTGGGGGCCTGTCCCCCTACCAGAACCTGGCAAGGAAGAGGGCGCACGCCACCCTTGGCGTGTGCCCAAGTTGGAGGCGCCTAGGAGTCCCTGTTGGATAGGGACTCCATCTCCTTTTTGGATTCCAATTAGAGTTCTCCTAAGAACCAACTTTGACTGGTCTTAGGCGCCCTCTAAGGAGGAATCCAGGGGACTCTATTCCCACCAATCAGATTTAGATCTGATTTCATAAAGAGTTGTGATTGGTTGGGAAGAAGAGGAGTTGGATCACAGTTAGTCTATAAATAAGACCCTACGCCCAACTCAAGGAGTAATTTGAAGTGATTGAAAGGAATCACAATTCCCCATGCCCAAGGCTGCCTCTCCCCTCTTCCTCCATGCCAAACCCACCTTCTCCCTCTCCTCTCCACATCCAAAAGGAGTTTTGGAGCTTGGTTGGTGCGATCCAGATCAAAGAAAGGCGACTGAAAGCTAGAAGGCTGCACTGCTGCAAAGGACAACTGCTGATCTTCAAAAGGAGTTTTGAAGATCCTCCAGATCAGATCCAGATCTGATTTTTGGAGATGTGATAGAGAAGAAGAGGATCTCCAGATCCAGCCTGAGTGGATACCGGTAGAGGCCAGGCACTTGCGTGGCTAGATCCAGAACCTTCCGCTGCATACAGGATCATCAACGGGTAATAGGATTACCCATATCAAGGTAAATTAAATTTGATTTAATTTATCTAATTTTATTTTAATTTTAAAATAATAAGAATCAGATCTAAAATATCTCAGATCTGATTAGATCAAAGAAAAAAATTTTTTTGAAATATATCTCTTGATCTGATCAGATCTGAACGAACCTGGTCCGGAAAAATCAGGATTTCCTTCAACTGGTATCAGAGCCAAGGTTCTAAAAGTATTTAGATCTAATTTTAAATTTATTTTAATTAAAAAATAAGTGATTTTAGATGTCACATGAGATGTGATCAGATCTAAAATTAGAAAAAATTAAAATTAAATGATTTGGATCTAAGATTAGAAAATATGCATGACTAGTTCTAAAATAGAATAGTTCTATAGAATAGTCTTGCATGTTTTTGAATTTAATTTGATTAAATCATATTTTAGATCTATTTATTTACTATTTTTTGATATTATAATGGTATTATAATAACATCTAAAAAATAGTAAATAAAAATTATTTAATTTTAAACATCATATGAGATATGATTGATGCATGTCTAGACTAGTTGTAGAATAGTTCTACATAGTTATCTAGATTAGAATTTATTTTGATTAGATCAATTTAAATCTAATTTTTTAGATTATTATGAGATAATTTAGATCTGAAAACTATGCATGATTCGATACATGAGATGTATGCAAAATATGCCATGATTAGATCTAATTTGTATATGAGATATATGATATAGATCTAAAACTGTTTTGTAGTATTGCATGTTCCTGATTAAGGCATTCCTCTTGGCCGTCCGATCATAAGAATGAAGAAGGGTTTAAAGGCCCTCTCTTCCCATTCGATGGGGTGTTCTTATGATGTGTAGGGGTGCTGCGCGTTCGTCCTTAATCAGAAACCCAAAACTTACTTTCTGCAAAACCCTAGATCCTGAAACCCTAGGATTTATTGTGCATATTTTATTTATGAACCCTACTTAATTAAAAATTAAGATTATGGAAATATTAATTAGGTCTAAAATTAAGAATTTTAGATCTAAGACATATTCATAATACTGGGTTCGGGCTTGGGTAGCTCAATTAGGTCTAAGCGGTTGATCAAACCGAATCAAGAGTTGGTTAGATGGGATCAACAATGCTTAAATTGACCAGCCTAATAGGATTAAGTCTGGGTCAAGATCGAGTCACGATCAAGCAAGACCTAATTAGGCTCAGAGGTTAGAGTCTGGATTGTAGGCTAACCCAATTGGTTCTGGCTCAACAATTTGGTGTCTAAGGTAAGTTTGGCACATACGACCGACTGGTTTTTAATTGGAAGCTACTCGACCTGAATGCATTCTTGTACGAGTTAATGGCATATTCCTTCCACCGATCTCACTTACCTGGCCATATCTGTTGACACAGTTCTGATCTGAGGTGGTCAATAATCCGAGCTAACCCATGCCACTAGGTTAGTCATAATTGTTATGACTATGACAAGTCTAGTTTAATGAGACCTGAATCAATTCTCCCTAAGAAAAGATTAAGTCTGAGGTCTTCCACCATTGTAGATGTGCGGGCCCTTCCTGGGGTTGATTGTTCTCGGTTGGATACAGTGGCTCAGTTGCACCGGGAAGATGCAACCATGTCTATTAGGCATTGGATGCTATGGGCTGGAGGATGAGTTGGGCTCAATATTTTGGATACGGTGAGAGACTCAATTAGGAAACCCCAGTCTATGCAAATGGTGGGTCTGACTTAACTAAGGAGTGGATCAATATTTCGGATACGGTGAGATTCATGAATTAGAGACCAAGTTTGGGTGCACCATGATTAGAGAATCATTGAACAAGAGTTGTTCACTCATTGGCTAACCCATCACCAATAACTGTTAGGTGAGGTGATGAGTCAGTTGGTGAGACCGCACCACCCACTAGAAATCATTAATCATGGAGATTTTTGCATCTCTACAGAGGGAGTGTAGGGATCCAAGAAAATAGTGGGAGCTAATTTATTTAAAAATAAAATTTCTAAATAAATTGGTCAAGTCATAATTACAGTATCTAACTAGAATCTTTGACTCTCTATAGAAAAATGTCTGCGTCCAATCCATTAGCACGTATCCTGGACACACATAGACTGACTGGATCCCAATTATAAAGATTGGCTCAGAAACTACAAAATAGTTTTGGGTTTTGAGAAGTTAACCCATGTACTTGGACCAGGACCCTCCCACCTTACCAGCCCATCCATCCATTGAACAGAGAGCATCTCTAAAAAAATGGATAGATGAAGATAATAAGGCCAGATATTACATGTTGGGCTCGATGTCTGATGAGCTCCAGCGCCAACATGAAGATATCGAGACTGCTCGCCAAATGTTGGCTCACCTGCAGGAGATGTTTGGTGAACAGAGTCGCGCAGCCAAGTATCAAGTCACGAAACGACTTTTTAAGGCTAAGATGCGTGATGGGCAGTCAGTCCAAGATCACTGTCTGACAATGATCAAGGACATGGAAGAGCTTGAGAAGCTCGGTGTGAAGTTAGACTTGGACCTGCAGAACGATATTATTCTGCAATCCTTGACTGATGCATATGGGCAATTCATCATGAATTACCACATGCATAAACTTCAAAATTTCCTTGGCCGAATTAATGAATATGCTGGTTCACCGCTGAGCTTTCTATGAAAGGTTCTAAAGGCTCAGTTCTTGCTATGGAACGGACTTCTTCCAAAAGAAAGTCTTATGGAAAGAAAAAGAAGTCTGCGAAAAAGCAGAAGGTGGAAGGAATAAAGAAGAAGAAGGCAGAGCCGAAGATGAAAGCCGCTGGCAAAGAAAAGTATTTCCATTGCAACAGCGATGGCCATTGGAAGCAAAACTGTCCTACTTACCTGGCCATCCCTGAAGAACAAGAAGGAAGGTCCTTCTGGAGGTATGCTCGTTATTGAGTCTAACCTTACGGTTTCTTTCTACATCCAGTTGGGTGCTTGACTCTGGTTCTAGTGCTCATCTGTGCACTTCCATGCAGGATCTTGAGGATAGCAGAAGGTTGAGGGATGGAGACATGATCCTACGCATCGGTAATGGAGCAAGAGTTGCTGCAGTAGCCGTGGAAACATATCCCTCTTCGATTACCATCTGGTTTAGACTTAGTTTTGAAAGACTGTTATTATGTGCCTGCAGCTAGCAGGAATTTGATTTCTATTTCATGCTTAGCACAAGAAGGCTATGTGATTACCTTCTTTAAGGACCATTGTAACATTCTTTATGAAAGAAATAAAATTGCAAATGGTTTTCTTATTAATGGTCTTTATCAGGCTACATATTGATGTACCTATTCTAACTATCGAGCAAAACGTGAATGCCAAACGACCTAGGGATAGTCCAAACGATAGATATCTATGGCACCTGAGATTAGGTCATATAGCAGAAGATAGGATCAACAAATTGGAGAAAAATGGGCTATTGAGTCCATTGACTTCTGAGTCATATCCAACTTGTGAATCTTGTCTTCAAGGCAAAATGACTAAACTCCCTTTTGTTGGACATGGGGAGAGGGCCACAGATCTCCTTGCCCTAGTACATACTGATGTGTGCGGCCCATTTGATGTGCCGACTAGAGGCAATTTTGTCTACTTCATTACCTTTACCGATGATCTTGTCTAGGTATGGGTATGTGTATCTTATGAGACACAAGTCTGAAGCTTTTGAAAAGTTCAAAGAATTCAGACATGAAGTAGAAAAATAAACTGAAAAACCCATTAAGGTTCTTCGATCAGATCGAGGAGGTGAATACCTTAGCCGAGAATTCCTAGACTATCTCAAGGAAAAATGGCATAGTCTCTCAATGGACTCCACCAGGAACACCTCAACTCAACGGGATTTCAGAATGGAGAAATCGGACTCTATTGGATATGGTTTGATCCATGATGAGCTTCACAGACCTCCCTGATTTTCTTTGGGGACACTCATTGTTAACTTCAATTTATCTACTGAATAGGGTTCCCTCTAAAACCGTTCCTACCACACCGTATGAGATATGGCACGGTAAGAAACCAAGTCTGAGTCATCTCAGAATTTGGGGTTGTCCGGCTCATGTCAAAAGACAACAAGCGGACAAGTTAGAGTTTAGGTCCTTCAGAGCTCGATTCATAGGATATCCTAAAGAGTCATTAGGATACTATTTCTACATTCCAGAAGACCACAATGTGATTGTGAGTCGACATGCCATCTTTCTTGAAAAATAGTTTATTCAAGATAGCGGCATTGGAAAGCAGATTAAGCTTGATGAGAAAGTCTCACAAGTACAACGAGCTAGCTAAGGACCAATTGGAACCAAATCAGGTTGAGCCAATAAGAACACTACCTCCTCCACCTCGTAGATCGGAAAGAGTTTTCCATCCCCCTGAAAGATACTTAGGTATTATTTCAGAGGAAGTAGAGGAAACTTTCCTCGTAGGTAATGGTGCTCATGGTGATGATCCCAAAACCTACAATGAGGCGATATCAGATATCGACTCCGAGAAATGGCTAGAGGCAATGCAGTCAGAAATTGACTCGATGCACTCAAACCAAGTCTGGACCTTGGTAGATCCACCAGAAGGTATAGTACCTATTGGGTGTAAATGGATCTTCAAGAGAAAGATTGGTGCAGATGGGAATGTGGAGACATTCAAGGCTAGACTAGTGGCAAAAGGTTATAGTCAATGCGAAGGCATTGACTATCAGGATACCTTTTTCTCAGTGGCTATGCTAAAATCCATCCGCACATTGCTTGCCGTTGCAGCCTATTTCGATTATGAAATATGGCAAATGGACGTGAAAATGGCATTCTTAAATGGATATCTTGAGGAAGATATCTATATGGAACAGCCGCTAGGTTTCACATCCAGTGATACTGATCACAAGGTTTGCAAGCTGCAAAGGTCCATATATGGACTTAAGCAAGCATCTCGGAGCTGGAACACTCATTTCAATGATGTGATCAAAATATTTGGTTTCATCAAAAATGAAGAGGAACCGTGTGTTTTCAAAAAGATCAGTGGGAGCGCTGTTGTCTTCCTCGTATTGTACGTGGATGACATCCTCCTTATTGGGAATGATATTCCCATGATGACAATAGTCAAATTATGGTTGTCCAAGGAATTCTCCATGAAAGACCTAGGTGAAGCATCCTTTATTCTAGGAATTAAGGTCTATAGGGATAGACCGAATAGGATGCTAGGACTTTCACAGAAGATGTACATAGAGAAAGTACTAAAGAGGTTTAGTATGGAAAACTCTAAGAGGGGATTAATACCCTTCAGACATGGTATTCATCTTTCCAAGAAGATGTGCCCTAGCACACCTGAGGAAATAGAACGCATGAGCAAGATCCCTTATGCTTCTGCAATAGGGAGCCTCATGTATGCCATGCTATGTACACGACCTGATATAGCCCATGCTGTGAGTGTCACAAGCAGATATCAGTCAAATCCAGGTGAAGAACACTGGACTTCTGTGAAATGTATCCTTAAGTACTTGAGAAGAACTAAGGATATGATGTTGGTCTTTGGTAATGGAGAACTCCAAGTCCAGGGATACACAGACTCGGATTTCATGTCCGATATAGATGATCGAAAGTCGACATCTGGGAGTCTGTTTGTGTGCAATGGTGGTGCTGTCAGCTGGAAGAGTTTCAAGCAAACTGTGATAGCAGATTCCACCATGGAAGCAGAATATATCGCTGCATCAGAGGCTGCGAAGGAAGCATTCTGGTACAAGAAGTTTGCTGCAGAAATCGGAGTAATGCCATCAGATGCCATTCCTCTATACTGCGACAACAATGGCGCCATAGCCCTTGCTAAGGAGCCGAGGTCTCACCAAAAATCCAAGCATATTGAGCGGCGATACCACCTCATCCACGATTACCTCGAGAAGGGTTACGTCGAGGTCAAGAGAGTCAACTCCACAGATAATGTGGCAGACCCACTTACAAAGCCGTTGGGCCAGCAGAAGATCGAAGCCCACCTTGAGAAGATGGGACTTAGACTTGTAGCCAATTGGCTTTAGGACAAGTGGGAGATTGTTAGATATATGTGCCCTAGAAGCCAGAATTGGCTGACACTTGTAATACACTTCTAGGGGCAAAATTATAATTTTGACTATAAATCAATAAAATGGGTTATTTTCTATCACATATGTGTATTTAGTGTCTGTGATACATCCTTTGAGTTAATGGTAATGATAATTCATATTTTCAAGAGTTGAAAATTTAAGACATGAATAATCATTATTAACTCATAAAATGCTCCCGACCATAGGATCATCACGAGGATGGTGATTGATCCGGAAGGTTGGTGTACAATCGCTTCTCTTTAGTAGATGAGTCTTGAGTCTATGGTGTGGAGACACCAGGAGCGAGAGTACAGGTACTCGTTAGAGAATGAGGGCACTGAGCGTGACCACCTCGAGTAGTCATTAGGAGAGTCTACCTTCTCGTCAATGACTGACTCGATGCTGCAGTAGTGTGTCTGGTTCTTTGACCTGAGGTGCATCGACAGTTCACCTTGAGGGTGTTATAGTTTGACTACACCATTACTCGATCTCCTAGCCATATGGAACCCTGAGGTGTATGTTGGCTATAGCATGTTCATTGTAGGAACTGGATGGCATCAAGATGGAATCTATCTACCTCGGTGGTAGAGGAGCAGCCCTATGATGATCATGAGAATCAAGTCCAGAAGTCCCATGGCCATGGTAGAGTGAAATAATAGAAAGAGTTTCTATTTAGATTTTCACATCGGACTTGAATCGAATGATTACATCATATGACAGAAACTAGGGTTTGACGAGTTCACCTTAACCCTAATCTGATCGGGGCTCAAGATAGAAGAACTTAATCACACAGGTAGCTGCACCAAGAGGTTCGCATTCAGCTCTGATGGGTTGCCACCATATACTGCTAGGTGTCACTGGTGGATTTTGGGAGCAATTAGAATGATTTAGATGATCGATCATTCTAGCTGTTCGAATCAGAAGAGTTCTGATCCATCGAAAGGAGTTTCGATGATGTCGATGATAGAGATCATGACATATCCCATTACCATACAGAACTGAACCTAACTGGGTCACACAAATAAGGGTTTGAATCTGGTGATCATCAATTGAACTAATCCAGTTCAATTGATCTGAATGAGATTCAATTAGGTTCAAGAAAATCGTGCTAGCACTCGATTGAACCTAACGTTCTTCTTTTACTATCATAAATAAGTTGTCCTGACTGAGCCAAAGGAGTTTGTGCTCAATCAGAGGCCTTCATATGGTCTGACTGGAGGTTGTCCAAGTTAGAGAAAGGTTGTCTTATTTTGTAAGACATGACCTGCCATTTTTGGTCACCTGCCATTTTTGGTCCTTTGACTTTGGTCAAAAGTTGACCTTTGACTGGTCAAATGTTGACCATTGATACTTTGACTTTTGTCCATGTGTCACGCACCTATTGGAGAACTGGTGGGGGCCTATCCCCCTGCTAGAACCTAGCAAGGAGGAGGGCGCACGCCACCCTAGGCGTGTGCCCAAGTTGGACGCGCCTAGGAGTCCCTATTGGACAGGAACTCCATTTCCTTTTTAGATTCCAATTAGAGTTCTCCTAAGAACCAACTTTGACTGGTCTTAGGCACCCTCTAAGGAGGAATCTAGGGGACTCTATTCCCACCAATTAGATTTAGATCTGATTTCACAAAGAATTATGATTGGTTGGGAAGAAGAGGAGTTGGATCACAGTTAGTCTATAAATAAGACCCTGCACCCAACTTAAGGAGTAATTTGAAGTGATTGAAAGGAATCACAATTCCCCACACCCAAGGTTGCCTCTCCCCTCTTCCTCCTTGCCAAACCCATCTTCTCCCTCTCCTCTCCACGTCCAAAAGAGTTTTGGAGCTTGGTTGGTGCGTCCAGATCAAAAAAAGTTGACTGAAAGCTAGAAGGCTGCACTGTTGCAAAGGATGACTGCTGATCTTCAAAAGGAGTTTTGAAGATCCTCCAGATCAGATCCAGATCTAATTATTGGAGACATGATAGAGAAGAAGAGGATCTCCAGATCCAGCTTAAGTGGATATCGGTAGAGGCCAGGCACTTGCGTGGCTAGATCCAGAACCTTCCACTGCATACAGGATCATCAACGGATAATAGGATTACCCATATCAAGGTAAATTAAATTTTATTTAATTTATCTAGATTTTATTTTATTTTTAAAATAATAATAATCAGATCTAAAATATCTCAGATCTGATTAGGATCAAAGAAAAAAAAAATTTAAAATATATCTCTTGATCTGATTAGATCTGAACGAACCTGGTCCAGAAAATCAAGATTTCCTTCAGTTTGATTATCATCAGGATGTTTAGTATCTTTGAAAATATTAAAAGTAACTCATTTGTCTTGGATTCTAAGAATTAATTTTTCTTATTGAACATCTATTAAAGCTCCTTCTGTAGCTAAAAAGGATCTTCTTAAGATAAAGAGTATATCATAATCTTCTTTCATATCAAGAACAATAAAATCAATAAGAAAAATAAACTTATTTATCTTTACCAAGACATCCTCCACTATACCTCTTGGACATTTGATGGATTTGTCAGCTAATTGAAGAGTAATAGTGGTAGGCTTTGATTCTCCTAGACCCAGCTTTCTAAAAATAAAAAAAGATATGAGATTAATACTTGCTCCTAAATCACATAAAATATTATCAAAACAATAATCACCAATAATGCAAGGGATAGTAAAACTTCCTGGATCTTTTATCTTCTATGGTAATTTATTTTGAAGTTATTGATGAAGAATCTGATCGTTGCCGAAATCAGCTGGAGCAGAGGTGGACGAGGTCGCCACCAGGGACCTACAAAATAAAGTCCCATCTAGAGCCGGTGGGGGGTGGCTCCGATAGGACCCTCCGATGATCAAGTTAGCTCTGGCCAATAGGAATGGAGTGCTCAGAAATGATTTCCATAGAGCTTCGAGAAGAAGAGGAGAGCTTAGAGCTTAGAGATCAGAGATCCGAGTTAGCGTATCTGGAGGGTCCTTTTTATAGGCGGAGCTTGATGGTTATAGCTGTAGTCGCATGCTGGCAGGCCGCTCGAGGTCCGACGGAGTCAGTCCTAGGAGAAGGCACTATCTGCAGCGGGTTGATGATGACAGCCATCATCATCTGATAGCGGGTCGCTGTCGCTTATGGCGGACTGATGGTGATGGCTGCAGCATCTTGGTATTGAACCGCTCAGGGCCGAATGAAGGGTTGAAGGGCTTTGACGTGTACCCATTTTAGAAGAGTTTGAACTCCTAAAGAGGGAGCTCAAAAGGAGTTTGGCTCTCGTAGGTGTCTGGCTGGAGGAGTGCGGCTAAGGCTTAATCGCTGGGAGTTCGGAAGGAGCTCGACCGCTGAGGAGTCCGACCGGGGAATGATCGCTGAGGAGTTCGCTGAGAAGTTTGGTCGAGGGACGACTGCTGAGGAGTTTGACCGTTGGAAGATCGAAGGATCTCGACCGCTGAGGAGTTCGGCTAAGACCCAATCGCTGAGCAGTTCGACCGGCCCTAAGAGTTTGGCTAAGACCCATCCGCTGAAGCTCTTCTGTGGCTACTGGTTGCATTAGGCTGAGCATCGAACTAGACTTTGGTAGGAGTAGGGTTTATCCCCAACAATAGCCTTCCCACTTTCGAGTTCAAAGCTCGAAGAAAGGGAGTATAGAAAAGGCGACTGTCGAAGTCTTCTTCTAAGCTCCGTGCTGGTTCAGATCGAAGCTCCGAGGAGATCTCATCTTCAGCTAAAATTGATGTTGAAGTTGAAGCCCGGGGGAGATCCCATCTCCAATCGAGGTTGAGGTAGGCCTCATCTCCTACGATCGAGGTCGGAGGTTGAGCTCATCGGAGGTGACATTATCTCCTACAGCCGAGGCTGATTCGGAGGAGATCTCTCCTACAGTCGAGGTCAATACGAGTGCTCGAGAGAGATCTGATCTCTAGCCGAGGTTGGCTCGGTCGATCGGGAGAGATCTCATCTCTGGTCGAGGTTGGCTTGGTCAATTGGGAGAGATCTTATCTCTGACTGAGGTTGACTCGGTCTCCTATGGTCGGGGTTGATGCAGGCGCTCGGGGGAGATCTTATCTCCTGCAGTCGAGTGTGCCTCGGGGGAGATCTTATCTCCTACGTTCGAGTTTGCCTTAGGAGAGATCTTATCTCCTATGATCGAGTTTGTCTTGGGGGAGATCTTATCTCCTGCAGTCGAGTTTGACCACGGTCGCCCGGGAGAGATCTTATCTCTAGCCAAGGTTGACTCGATTGCTCGAGAGAGATCTTATCTTTAGTCGAGGTTGTCCATGGTTGCTCGAGAGAGATCTTATCTCTGACCGAGGTTGTCGCTTGGGAGAGATCTTATCTCTGGTCGAGGTTGCTTCTTGGAAGATATCTTATCTCTAGTCGAGGTTGTCGCTTGGAAGAGATCTTATCTCTGATCGAGGTTGTCACTCAGGAGAGATCTTATCTCTGGTCAAGGTTGCTTCTTGGGAGAGATCTTATCTCTAGCCGAGGTTGCTTCTCGGGAGAGATCTTATCTCTAGCCGAGGTTGTCGCTCGTTGTTGCTCGAGAGAGATCTTATCTCTGGCTGAGGTTGTCGCTCGGGAGAGATCTTATCTCTAGCCGAGGTTGCTTCTCGAGAGAGATCTTATCTCTGATCGAGGTTGCTTCTCGGGAGAGATCTTATCTCTGGCCGAGGTTGCTGCTCGGGAGAGATCTTATCTCTGACCGAGGTTGCTTCTCGGAAGAGATCTTATCTCTGGCCGAGGTTGAAGGTCTTTGATCTACTCGTGTTAGGATGAGGTTCTCCTTCTGTTCCTAACATGGTGACTATTAACTGCTTCTTTCCCTGTCATCACATAGTTTTTGCGCACAAAAACTATATATTATTGAAAGGGAAGAACTTTATTGAAAAAAGTTAATGGCAATGCATTCCCGAATTCTGTGTTTCAGGGTCGTGGTAGCATTGTTCCTCCATGTTTCTTCATGCGGACAATCTTTTCTACCTCATGCTAGCCTCCTCACTTTCGAGCATGCTTCTCTTGGCTTTGACGCTGGGAGGTGACGAGTCATCGATGTACCAAGCTCCTTCTTGGGGTAACATTGATGATGCCATGAGGTGGCCGACCTTGTCGTTTCTTATTACGGTAGTATCCTTGGCCGATCTTCAGACTGGCCAATCTATTGATGCAGAATCTGGTCATCGTCGGAATCAGCTAGAGCAGAGGTGGATGAGGTCACCGTCGGAGATCTGCAAAATAAAGTTTCATTTGGAGTTGGTGGGGGGTGGCTCTGGCAGGACCCTCCGACGATCAAGTCAGCTCTGGCCAACAGGAATGGAGTGCTCGTGAATGATTTCCACAGAGCTTAGAGAAGAAGAGGAGAGCTTACAGCTTAGAGATCAGAGATCCGAGTTAGCGTATCTGGAGGGTCCTTTTTATAGGTGGAGCTTGATGGTGATAGCTGTAGACGCATGCTGGTGGGCTGCTCGAGGTCCGACGGAGTCAGTCCCAGGGGAAGGCACCATCTGCAGCGGATTGATGGTGATAGCCATCGCCATCTGGTAGCAGGTCGCTGTAACTTGCGGCGGACTGATGGTGATGGCTGTAGCTATCTTGGTACTGAGCTGCTCGGGGCCGAATGAAGGATTGAAGGGCTTTCACGTGTACCCATTTCGAAAGAGTTCAAACTCCTGAAAAGGGAGCTCGAAAGGAGTTCGGTTCTCGTAGGTGTCTAGCTGGAGGAGTGCGGCTAAGGCTTGATCATTGGGAGTTCGGAAGGAGCTCGATGTTAGATAAATGTGCCCTAGAAGCCAGAATTGGCTGACACTTGTAATACACTTCTAGGGGCAAAATTGTAATTTTGACTATAATCAATAAAATGGGTTATTTTCTATCACATATGTGTATTTAGTGTCTGTGATACATCCTTTGAGTTAATGGTAATGATAATTCATATTTTCAAGAGTTGAAAATTTAAGACATGAATAATCATTATTAACTCATAAACAGCTCCCGACCATAGGATCATCACGAGGATGGTGATTGATCCGGAAGGTTGGTGTACGATCGCTTCTCTTTAGTAGATGAGTCTTGAGTCTACGGTGTGGAGACACCGGAGCGAGAGTACAGGTACTCGTTAGAGAACGAGGGCACTGAGCGTGACCACCTCGAGTAGTCATTAGGAAGTCTACCTTCTCGTCAATGACTGACTCGATGCTGCAGTAGTGTGTCTGGTTCTTTGACCTGAGATGCATCGGCAGTTCACCTTGAGGGTGTTATAGTTTGACTACACCATTACTCGGTCTCCTAGCCATATGGAACCCTGAGGTGTATGTTGGCTATAGCATGTTCATTGTAGGAACTGGATTGCATCAAGATGGAATCTATCTACCTCGGTGGTAGAGGAGCAGCCCTATGATGAATCATGAGAATCAAGTCCAGAAGCCCATGGCCATGGCAGAGTGAAATAATAGAAAGAGTTTCTATTTAGATTTTCACATTGGACTCGAATCGAATGATTACATCATATGACAGAGACTAGGGTTTGACGAGTTCACCTTAACCCTAATCTGATCGGGGCTCAAGATAGAAGAACTTAATCACACAGGTAGCTGCACCAAGAGGTTCGCATTCAGCTCTGATGGGTTGCCACCATATACTGCTAGGTGTCACTGGTGGATTTTGGGAGCAATTAGAATGATTTAGATGATCGATCATTCTAGCTGTTCGAATCAGAAGAGTTCTGATCCATCGAAAGGAGTTTCGATGATGTCGATGATAGAGATCATGACATATCCCATTACCATACAGAACTGAACCTAACTGGGTCACACAAACAAGGGTTTGAATCTGGTGATCATCAATTGAACTGATCTAGTTCAATTGATCTGAATGAGATTCAATTAGGTTCAAGGAAATCGTGCTAGCACTCGATTGAACCTAACGTTCTTCTTTTACTATCATAAATAAGTTGTCCTGACTGAGCCAAAGGAGTTTGTGCTCAATCAGAGGCCTTCATATGGTCTGACTGGAGGTTGTCCAAGTCAGAATAGGTTGTCTTATTTGTAAGACATTACCTGCCATTTTTGGTCACCTGCCATTTCTTGTTCTTTGACTTTGGTCAAAAGTCTACCTTTGACTGGTCAAACGTTGACCATTGACACTTTGACTTTTGACCACATGTCATGCACCTATTGGAGAGCTGGTGGGGGCCTGTCCCCCTGCCAGAACCTGGCAAGGAGAAGGGCGCACGCCACCCAGGGTAGGCGTGAGCCCAAGTTGGAGGCGCCTAGGAGTCCTTGTTGGACAAGGACTCCACCTCCCTTTTGGATTCCAATCAGAGTTCTACTAAGAATCCAGTTTGACTGGTCTTAGGCGCCCTCTAAGGAGGAATCCAGGGGTCTCTATTCCCAACCAATCAG
Source organism: Cocos nucifera (assembly GCA_006176705.1). NCBI lineage: Eukaryota > Viridiplantae > Streptophyta > Magnoliopsida > Arecales > Arecaceae > Cocos > Cocos nucifera. The sequence goes on along the minus strand of QRFJ01001108.1, from coordinate 112,109 downwards.
ATTTAGATCTGATTTCACAAAGGGTTGTGATTGGTTGAGAGGAAGAGGAGTTGGATCACAAGCTTAGTCTATAAATAAGACCCTGCGCCCAACTCCTAGATTAAAAATGCAATTGAGAGAGATTTCCCACGCCCCAAGGCTGCCTCTCCCCTCCTTCCTCCATGCCATAACTTCTCCTCCTTCTCCTCTCCACGTCCAAAAGAGTTTTGGACTTTGGTTGGTGCGATTCAGATCAAAGAAAGGCGATCAAAAGCAAGAAGGCTGCGCTGCTGCAAAAGGACGACTGCTGATCTTCAAAAGAGTTTTGAAGATCCTCCAGATCAGATCCAGATCTGATTTTTGGAGGTGATAGAGAAGAAGAGGATCTCCAGATCCAACCCGAGTGGATACCGGTAGAGGCCAGGCGCTTGCGTGGCTAGATCCAGAACCTTCCGCTGCAATCAGGATCATCTACAGGGTAATAGGATTACCCAAATCAGGTAAATTAAATTTGATTTAATTTATCTTATTTTATTTTATTTATTAAAATAATAAGAATCAGATCTGAAACATATCAAGATCTGATTGGGATCAAGAGAAAAATTTTTGAAATATATCTCTTGATCTGATCAGATCTGGAACGAACCTGGACCGGGAAATCAGGATTTCCCTTCAACTGGTATCAGAGCCATGGTTCTAAAATTGTTTAGATCTGATTTTAATTTTATTTTAATTAGAAAATAAAGTGATTTCAGATGTCACATGAGATGTGATCAGATCTGAAATCAGAAAAAATTAAAATTAAATGATTTGGATCTAAGATTACATGAAGATATGCATGACTAGTTCTAGAATAGAATAGTTCTATAGAATAGTTTTGCATGTTTTTGATTTAATCTGATTAAATCATATTTTAGATCTTCTTATTTACTATTTTCTTGATATTATAAGTGTTATAATAACATCTGATAAAATAGCAAATAAAAATTATTTAATTTTAAATATCATATGAGATATGATTGATGCATGTCTAGACTAGTTGTAGAATAGTTCTACATAATTGTCTAGATTAGAATTTATTTTGATTAGATCAATTTAAATCTAATTTTTTAGATTATTATGAGATAATTTAGATCTGAAAACATGCATGATTATGATACATGAGATGTATGCAAAATATGCCATGATTAGATCTACTTTATATATGAGATATATGATATAGATCTGATATTGTTTTGTAGTATTGAATGTTCCTGATTAAGGCGTTCCTCTTGGCCGTCCGGTCATAAGAACGAAGAAGGGTTTAAAGGCCCTCTCTTCCCATTCGATGGGGTGTTCTTATGATGTGTAGGGGTGCTGCGTGTTCGTCCTTAATCAGAAACCCAAAACTTACTTTCTGCAAAACCCTAGATCCTGAAACCCTAGGATTTATTGTGCATATTTTGTTTATGAACCCTACTTAATTAAGAATTAAGTTTATGGAATATTAATTAGGTCTAAAATTGAGAATTTCAGATCTAAGACATATTCATAATACTGGGTTCGGGCTTGGGTAGCTCAATTAGGTCTAAGCGGTTGATCAAACCGAATCAAGAGTTGGTTAGATGGGATCAACAATGCTTAAATTGACCAGCCTAATAGGATTAAGTCTGGGTCAAGATCGAGTCACGATCAAGCAAGACCTAATTAGGCTCAGAGGTTAGAGTCTGGATTGTAGGCTAACCCAATTGGTTCTGACTCAACAATTTGGTGTCTAAGGTAAGTTTGGCACAGACGACCGACTGGTTTTTAATTGGAAGCTACTCGACCTGAATGCGTTCTTGTACGAGTTAATGGCATATTCCTTCCACCGGTCTCACTTACCTGGCCATATCTGTTGACACAGTTCTGATCTGAGGTGGTCAATAATCCGAGCTAACCCATGCCACTAGGTTAGTCATAATTGTTATGACTAAGCCAAGTCTAGTTTAATGAGACCTGAATCAATTCTCCCTAAGAAAAGATTAAGTCTGAGGTCTTCCACCATTGTAGATGTGCGGGCCCTTCCCGGGGTTGATTGTTCTCGGCTGGATACAGTGGCTCAGTTGCACCGGGAAGACGCAACCATGTCTATTAGGCATTGGATGCTATGGGCTGGAGGATGAGTTGGGCTCAATATTTTGGATACGGTGAGAGACTCCAATTAGGAACCCAGTCTATGCAAATGGTGGGTCTGACTTAACTAAGGAGTGGATCAATATTCCGGATACGGTGAGATTCATGAATTAGAGACCAAGTTTGGGTGCACCATGATTAGAGAATCATTGAACAAGAGTTGTTCACTCATTGGCTAACCCATCACCAATAACTGTTAGGTGAGGTGATGAGTCAGTTGGTGAGACCGCACCACCCACTAGAAATCATCAATCGTGGAGATTTTCGCATCTCTACAGAGGGAGTGTAGGGATCCGAGAAAATAGTGGGAGCTAATTTGTTTAAAAATAAAATCCCTAAACAAATTGGTCAAGTCAAAATTACAGTATCTAACTAGAATCTTTGACTCTCTACAGGAAAATGTCTGCGTCCAACCCACTGGCACGTATCCTAGACACACATAGACTGACTGGACCCAATTATAAAGATTGGCTCAGGAACTACAAAATTGTTTTGGGTTCAGAGAAGTTAACACATGTTTTGGACCAGGACCCTCCCACCTTACCAGCTCGTCCATCCACTGAACAGAGAGCGTCTCTGGAAAAATGGATTGACGAAGATAATAAGGCCAGATACTTACATGTTGGGCTCGATGTCTGATGAGCTCCAGCGCCAACATGAAGATATCGGGACTGCTCGCCAAATGTTGGCTCACCTGCAGGAGATGTTTGGTGAACAGAGTCGCGCAGCCAAATATCAAGTCACGAAAATGACTTTTTAAGGCTAAGATGCGTGATGGGCAGTCAGTCCAAGATCACTGTCTGACAATGATCAAGGACATGGAAGAGCTTGAGAAGCTCGGTGTGAAGTTGGACTTGGATCTGCAGAACGATATTATTCTGCAATCCTTGACTGATGCATATGGGCAATTCATCATGAATTACCACATGCATAAACTTCAAAATTCCTTGGCCGAGTTGAATGAATATGCTGGTTACCGCTGAGCTTTCTATGAAAGGTTCTAAAGGCTCAGTTCTTGCTATGGAACGGACTTCTTCCAAAAGAAAGTCTTATGGAAAGAAAAAGAAGTCTGTGAAAAAGCAAAAGGTGGAAGGATCAAAGAAGAAGAAGGCAGAACCGAAGAAGAAGGTCGATGGCAAAGGAAAGTGTTTCCATTGCAACAGCGACGGCCATTGGAAGCGGAACTGCCCTACTTACCTGGCCACCCTAAAGAACAAGAAGGAAGGTCCTTCTGGAGGTATGCTCGTTATTGAGTCTAACCTTACGGTTTCTTCTGCATCCAGTTGGGTGCTTGACTCTGGTTCTAGTGCTCATCTGTGCACTTCTATGCAGGGTCTTGAGGATAGCAGGAGGCTGAGGGATGGAGACATGATCCTACGCATCGGTAATGGAGCAAGAGTTGCTGCAGTAGCCGTGGGAACATACCCTCTTCGATTACCATCTGGTTTAGACTTAGTTTTAAAAGACTGTTATTATGTGCCTGCAGCTAGCAGGAATTTGATTTCTGTTTCATGCTTAGCACAAGAAGGTTATGTGATCACCTTCTTTAAGGACCATTGTAACATTCTTTATGAAAGAAATAAAATTGCAAATGGTTTCCTTATTAATGGTCTTTATCAGTTGCATATTGATGTACCTGTTCTTAACTATCGAGCAAAACGTGAATGCCAAACGACCTAGGGATAGTCCAAACGACAGATATCTATGGCACCTGAGATTAGGTCATATAGCAGAAGATAGGATTAACAAATTGGAGAAAAATGGGCTATTGAGTCCATTGACTTTTGAGTCATATCCAACTTGTGAATCTTGTCTTCAAGGCAAAATGACTAAACTCCCTTTTGTTGGACATGGGGAGAGGGCCACAGATCTCCTTGCCCTAGTACATACTGATGTGTGCGGCCCATTTGATGTGCCGGCTAGAGGCAATTTTGTCTACTTCATTACCTTTACCGATGATCTGTCTAGGTATGGGTATGTGTATCTTATGAGACACAAGTCTGAAGCTTTTGAAAAGTTCAAAGAATTCAGACATGAAGTAGAAAAACAAACTGGAAAACCCATTAAGGTTCTTCGATCAGATCGAGGAGGTGAATACCTTAGCCGGGAATTCCTAGACTATCTTAAGGAAAATGGCATAGTCTCTCAATGGACTCCACCAGGAACACCTCAACTCAACGGGGTTTCAGAACGGAGAAATCGGACTCTATTGGATATGGTTCGATCCATGATGAGCTTCACAGACCTCCCAGATTTTCTTTGGGGACATTCATTATTAACTTCAATCTATCTTACTGAATAGGGTTCCCTCTAAAACCGTTCCTACCACACCGTATGAGATATGGCACGGTAAGAAACCAAGTCTGAGTCATCTCAGAATTTGGGGTTGTCCGGCTCATGTCAAAAGACAACAAGCGGACAAGTTAGAGTTTAGGTCCTTTAGAGCTCGATTCATAGGATATCCTAAAGAGTCATTAGGATACTATTTCTACATTCCAGAAGACCACAATGTGATTGTGAGTCGACATGCCATATTTCTTGAAAAATAGTTTATTCAAGATAGCGGCATTGGAAAGCAGATTAAGCTTGATGAGAAAGTCTCACAAGCAGAACGAGCTAAGGACCAAGTGGAACCAAATCAGGTTGAGCCAATAAGAACACTACCTCCTCCACCTCGTAGATCGGAAAGAGTTTCCCGTCCCCCTGAAAGATACTTAGGTATTATTTCAGAGGACGTAGAGGAAATGTTCCTCATAGGTAATGGTGCTCATGGTGATGATCCCAAAACCTACAACGAGGCGATATCAGATATCGACTCCGAGAAATGGCTTGAGGCAATGAAGTCAGAAATTGACTCGATGCACTCAAACCAAGTCTGGACCTTGGTAGATCCACCAGAAGGTATAGTACCTATTGGGTGTAAATGGATCTTCAAGAGAAAGATTGGTGCAGATGGGAATGTGGAGACATTCAAGGCTAGACTAGGTGGCAAAAGGTTATAGTCAACGCGAAGGCATTGACTATCAGGATACCTTTTCCCCGGTAGCTATGCTAAAATCCATCCGCACATTGCTTGCTGTTGCAGCCTATTTCGATTATGAAATATGGCAAATGGACGTGAAAACGGCATTCCTAAATGGATATCTTGAGGAAGATATCTATATGGAACAGCCGCTAGGTTTCACATCCAGTGATACTGATCACAAGGTTTGCAAGCTGCAAAGGTCCATATATGGACTTAAGCAAGCATCTCGGAGCTGGAACACTCGTTTCAATGATGTGATCAAAAAGTTTGGTTTCATCAAAAATGAAGAGGAACCATGTGTTTTCAAAAGGGTCAGTGGGAGCGCTGTTGTCTTCCTCGTATTGTACGTGGATGACATCCTCCTTATTGGGAATGATATTCCCATGTTGACATCAGTCAAGATGTGGTTGTCCAAGGAATTCTCCATGAAAGACCTAGGTGAAGCATCCTTTATTCTAGGAATTAAGGTCTATAGGGATAGACCGAATAGGATGCTAGGACTTTCACAGAAGATGTACATAGAGGAAGTACTAAAGAGGTTTAGTATGGAAAACTCTAAGAGGGGATTAATACCCTTCAGACATGGTATTCATCTTTCCAAGAAGATGTGCCCCAGCACACCTGAGGAAATAGAACGCATGAGCAAGATCCCTTATGCTTCTGCAATAGGGAGCCTCATGTATGCCATGCTATGTACACGACCTGATATAGCCCATGCTGTGAGTGTCACAAGCAGATATCAGTCAAATCCAGGTGAAGAACACTGGACTTCTGTGAAATGTATCCTTAAGTACTTGAGAAGAACTAAGGATATGATGTTGGTCTTTGGTAATGGAGAACTCCAAGTTCAGGGATACACAGACTCGGACTTCATGTCCGATATAGATGATCGAAAGTCGACATCTGGAAGTCTGTTTGTGTGCAATGGTGGAGCTGTCAGCTGGAAGAGTTCCAAGCAAACTGTGATAGCAGATTCCACCATGGAAGCAGAATATATAGCTGCATCAGAGGCTGCAAAGGAAGCATTCTGGTACAAGAAGTTTGCTGCAGAAATTGGAGTAATGCCATCAGATGCCATTCCTCTTTACTGCGACAACAATGGCGCCATAGCCCTTGCTAAGGAGCCGAGGTCTCACCAGAAGTCCAAGCACATTGAGCGGCGATACATCTCATCCGCGATTACCTTGAGAAAGGTTACGTTGAGGTCAAGAGAGTCAACTCCGCAGATAATGTGGCAGACCCACTTACAAAGCCGTTGGGCCAGCAGAAGATCGAAGCCCACCTTGAGAAGATGGGACTTAGACTTGTAGCCAATTGGCTTTAGGACAAGTGGGAGATTGTTAGATATATGTGCCCTAGAAGCCAGAATTGGCTGACACTTGTAATACACTTCTAGGGGCAAAATTATAATTTTGACTATAATTAATAAAATGGGTTATTTTCTATCACACATGTGTATTTAGTGTCTGTGATACATCCTTTGAGTTAATGGTAATGATAATTCATATTTTCAAGAGTTGAAAATTTAAGACATGAATAATCATTATTAACTCATAAACAGCTCCCGACCATAGGATCATCACGAGGATGGTGATTGATCCGGAAGGTTGGTGTACGATCGCTTCTCTTTAGTAGATGAGTCTTGAGTCTACGGTGTGGAGACACCGGAGCGAGAGTACAGGTACTCGTTAGAGAACGAGGGCACTGAGCGTGACCACCTCGAGTAGTCATTAGGAAGTCTACCTTCTCGTCAATGACTGACTCGATGCTGCAGTAGTGTGTCTGGTTCTTTGACCTGAGATGCATCGGCAGTTCACCTTGAGGGTGTTATAGTTTGACTACACCATTACTCGGTCTCCTAGCCATATGGAACCCTGAGGTGTATGTTGGCTATAGCATGTTCATTGTAGGAACTGGATTGCATCAAGATGGGAATCTATCTACCTCGGTGGTAGAGGAGCAGCCCTATGATGATCATGAGAATCAAGTCCAGAAGCCCATGGCCATGGCAGAGTGAAATAATAGAAAGAGTTTCTATTTAGATTTTCACATTGGACTCGAATCGAATGATTACATCATATGACAGAGACTAGGGTTTGACGAGTTCACCTTAACCCTAATCTGATCGGGGCTCAAGATAGAAGAACTTAATCACACAGGTAGCTGCACCAAGAGGTTCGCATTCAGCTCTGATGGGTTGCCACCATATACTGCTAGGTGTCACTGGTGGATTTTGGGAGCAATTAGAATGATTTAGATGATCGATCATTCTAGCTGTTCGAATCAGAAGAGTTCTGATCCATCGAAAGGAGTTTCGATGATGTCGATGATAGAGATCATGACATATCCCATTACCATACAGAACTGAACCTAACTGGGTCACACAAACAAGGGTTTGAATCTGGTGATCATCAATTGAACTGATCTAGTTCAATTGATCTGAATGAGATTCAATTAGGTTCAAGGAAATCGTGCTAGCACTCGATTGAACCTAACGTTCTTCTTTTACTATCATAAATAAGTTGTCCTGACTGAGCCAAAGGAGTTTGTGCTCAATCAGAGGCCTTCATATGGTCTGACTGGAGGTTGTCCAAGTCAGAATAGGTTGTCTTATTTGTAAGACATTACCTGCCATTTTTGGTCACCTGCCATTTCTTGTTCTTTGACTTTGGTCAAAAGTCTACCTTTGACTGGTCAAACGTTGACCATTGACACCTTTGACTTTTGACCACATGTCATGCACCTATTGGAGAGCTGGTGGGGGCCTGTCCCCCTGCCAGAACCTGGCAAGGAGAAGGGCGCACGCCAAGGGTGGCGTGAGCCCAAGTAGGAGGCGCCTAGGAGTCCTTGTTGGACAAGGACTCCACCTCCCTTTTGGATTCCAATCAGAGTTCTACTAAGAATCCAGTTTGACTGGTCTTAGGCGCCCTCTAAGGAGGAATCCAGGGGTCTCTATTCCAACCAATCAGATTTAGATCTGATTTCACAAAGGGTTGTGATTGGTTGAGAGGAAGAGGAGTTGGATCACAAGCTTAGGTCTATAAATAAGACCCTGCGCCCAACTCCTAATTAAAAATGCAATTGAGAGAGATTTCCCACGCCCCAAGGCTGCCTCTCCCCTCCTTCTCCATGCCATAGTCTCTTCTCCCCTTGCTCTCCACGTCCAAAAGAGTTTTGGACTTAGGTTGGTGCGATTCAGATCAAGGAAAGGCGATCAAAAGCAAGAAGGCTGCGCTGCTGCAAAAGGACGACTGCAGATCTTCAAAAGAGTTTTGAAGATCCTCCAGATCAGATCCAGATCTGATTTTTGGAGGTGTGATAGAGAAGAAGAGGATCTCCAGATCCAACCCGAGTGGATACCGGTAGAGGCCAGGCGCTTGCGTGGCTAGATCCAGAACCTTCCGCTGCAATCAGGATCATCTACAGGGTAATAGGATTACCCAAATCAGGTAAATTAAATTTGATTTAATTTATCTTATTTTATTTTATTTATTAAAATAATAAGAATCAGATCTGAAACATATCAAGATCTAATTGGGATCAAGAGAAAAATTTTTGAAATATATCTCTTGATCTGATTAGATCTGGACGAACCTGGACCGAAAAATCAGGATTTCCCTTTCACTCGACCACTGAGGAGTCCGACCGAGGGACGACCACCGAGGAGTTCACTGAGAAGTTCGACCAAGGGATGATCGTTGAGGAGTTCGACCGCTGGGAGTTCGAAGGAGCTCGACCGCTGAGGAGTTCGGCTAAGATCCGACCACTGAGCAGTTCGGCCGGCCCTAAGAGTTTGACTAAGACCCGTCTGCTGAAGCTCTTTCGTGGCTACTGGTTGCATTAGGTTGAGCATCGAACTAGACTTCGACAAGAGCGGGGTTTATCCCCAACAATAGTATTGCTGAGCATTCTTCATTCAAATTTATTCTCTCATGCTTCTTCAGCTTTTTCTTATTTGTTAGAATTTCTTTAAGAAACTTGGCATACCAGAGCATTTGAGTGATAGCATCTACAAAAGAAATATTAATATGTAAATTTTTTAAAATTTTAAAAAAGTTAGAAAATTTTTTATCTAGATGTTGTATTTGTCTCTATGGAAATGATAGTGGTGGCATGTAGGGCTTCACATTTGGATTGGCAAACTGTATACCTGGAGACCATCCATCTGCTAGTTGTTTTGATGACTGATGAATTTTAGTTGATGGTTTCTTATTTGTAGTTGGCTCTTTAGTCTCTTTACCACTTCTTAGGGTGATAGCATTGACTTGCTTCCTTGGATTGATCTCCGTGTTGCTAGGCAAGGATCCCTGAGGTCTCTCGAAGATTATCCTAGCCATTTGGCCTATTTGCATCTCCAAGTTTCGAATTGCTGCAGCTTGATCCTATCTAAGCTTGGCTTTCAAATTTTTTATAGTTGCTTCTTGGTTTTGCATGAATTTGACCATCAGCTCCTCCTTGTTTACTTTTTTTTAGGTACTTGGAACCCCAGGGGTGGCTGTTGTGCTGCATTTTGATTGCCCCATAAAAAATTTGGATGCTGCCTCCACCCTTGATTGTATATGTTGGAGTAGGGATGGTTTTATTGCAGTCTGAAAGAATTACCAACATAATTAGTTGTATCAGTTGCTTTAGCAAAAGAATTATCTATCTAGCAGTTGCTTGTATCATGTCCTCCTCCACATAGATCATAAGTAATGCTCTGAACATGCATAGCTATTCCCTTCAAGTTGTTGACTTTGACTCTAAGGGCTGCAATTTCAGCTAGTAAAGTTAGCACGCAATCTACTCCCTATGCAGCTGCTGGTTTTTTCAGCATCATGCATTCTATTTGCCACTGATAGCTATTTGATGCCATCTCATCAATCAGATCAAGGCTTCTTCCTTCATTTTTTGGTTAATGGTTCCTCCTACTGCTACATCAATCATAGAATGATTAGTAGGAGATAAACCATTATAGAAAGTTTATACCTAAAGCCATACAGATAGTTGATGATGTGGACATCTCCTTAGCAGTTCCTTGAAACACTCCCAAGCCTCATATAGTATCTCCATGTCCATCTACATAAAAGAAGTGATATCGTTGCGCATCTTGATAGTCTTGAAAGGTAGAAAGTACTTGACTAAGAATTTTTGGACTAGGACATCCCAAGTTGTGATAGAACCTGCAGGAAGAGAATGAAGCCAACTTTTAACTTTGTTCCATAAAGAGAAAGGAAATAACCTTAATCTAATAGCATCATCCGACACCCCATTAATTTTAAAAGTATCACAAAGTTCAAGAAAGTTAGAAATATGGGCATTCGGATCATCATGCACGTGTCCACTGAATTGGACTATTGATTGAATCATCTGGATCATCGTTGGTTTTATTTTGAAGTTGTTCACTCGCACAGGCGATCTCCTGATGCTCAAAGCTGCATCAGCTATAGATGGTGTGATGTAATCATTTAATGGATGATGTACTACTCAGATAGCTTCATGCTGTCCCTCGATCACCATATCCAATCCTAGATTGAAGTCGTTAAGATCTTCAGCTATCATGTTTCTTTTTTGTTGTAGTCTTCTGATGGTCCTTTCAATTTCTGGATCTAAAGGTAGTAAGTTACTATGTCCAGTACGTGTCATGCACTGAACAAATTTAAAAATAAAGTAAGAACAAAAATTAAAAATAAAATTCTAAAGTAAAGCTAGGATCAAAATTTTAATATTATTTTAGATACAATCTCCGATAATGGCACCAAAAACTTGATGCATGCTAATCTATAGCTATGGCAAGTGCACCAGTCGATCAATTAATAGAGTAAGTGAGTAGAATATCATCCCAAGAGGATTGAAAAATAAGTACTGAAAAGATCTTTTCAGTGCTTTATTTAGAAGATCGATTTATATGAATAAAAAAATAAAAAATAAAATAAAAAAATAATTAAAAATTATAAGAAAATAGAGAGAGTGTAATTATTAGGATTTTAAACTTGAGAGCAATAGGTTACTAAGGCAATCAGTTCACCAACTCGATCAATACAATATTCAGATTATTAGGTTAATTTAATTTCATATGACGGTGGAGTCTCCTAGTTTATTTACTATCCTTTGGTTCAGGTGTAGCAAAACTATCAATATTTATTAATTACCCTTTGCTCTAGATATAATTTAAATAAATATTGATGCATTAAGTTTTATGAAATTTTGTAATTAAAATACGCTGCATCCAAAGCGCACTAAAATTTTCTCATGCATATGAATTCTGATTCGATTCATAATACAAGGTATATAATCAAGAAGCAATAACATAGATGTACTTGGTCCATATCATCTATGTTCATCAGATCAATTAAAAGATGGCCAGTAATCTAAAAACTTTAAGATCATATTTATATACTCCTTATGAATAAAATTTAAAATTAAAAATAAATCATACTGAATATTACATCAAAAGAGTGGCTACACCTTAGCCTTAGTAAAAGAAAATTTAGTTCATGATAAAAAGTTCAAAAATAGCAAATAAAATGAAAAGCATGAAAGAATTAGACTATTTATTCACTGAAATTGGTTGTCCATTGCTTTTGATGTGGAGAACTCGATGAAGAAGAAAGTCGCTTCGTGTACCAGCCTTTGGAAGAAGAAAAGAAGAGGAAAGAAAAATAACAAAATAAAGAATTTTCTATTAGGTTTTCACATCGAACTCAAGTCGAATGATTAATTCATATGATGGATGTTGGGTTTGACGAGTTTACCTTAATCCTAATCCTATCGGGGCTCAAGATAGAAAAATTCAATCACACAGGTAGCTGCATCAAGAGGTTTATATTCAGTTCTGATGGATTACCATCATATACTGGTAGGTGTCATTGGTAGATCTTGAGAGCAATTAAAATGATCTTGATGATCGATCATTCTAATTGGGTGAGTCGGAAGAGTTCTGATCTATCGAAAGGTATTTCAATGATGCTGATGATAGAGATCGCGATCTCATTACTATATAGAATTGAACCTAACTAGATCACACAAATAAGAGTTTGTGTCTGGATGTCATCAATTAAGCTAATCCAATTTGATTGATTTAAATTAGATTAAATTAGATTCAAGAAAATCATGCTAGCACATGATTGAGCCTAAATTTCTCCTTCTGTAATCTTTCTAGTTTGTCTCGACTGAGCTAAATTGATTTGGGCTCATCCAAGAATCCTATATGTCTTTATCCTAGTCTGACTAGAGCTTGTCCAGATTAGAAGAATATTGTCTTAATCCATCAGATGGAAATAGAATAATACCTGCCAATTCTTGTCATTGTCAGGACATGAGATAACCCAATGCAGGAAAGAAAGGATAAGAGCATGCACCCCCTGGAGACTTTCTAGGGCACGCACCCCTTTGGATTTTCATGCACAAATATGTGTGCACGCCCCATATTGGCATCATGAGAATGGGACTCCAAGGTTTTTGATGAGATTAAACACCCTTGCACCAAACTGATTGTGCTTATCCATTATTGCTGCCACTTTTAGAGGTTTTGAGGGGTCTCTAACCTGATTGGATCAGGTGACATCACATGTCCAATCAGATTAAGATCTGATTAAATCAAGCCATGTGATTGGTCAAAGCGAGGTGGCACCGCATGGCGCAGCAGGATTTATTTAAACCCCTGCTGCGCTTAGGGTTTGATTGATGCACCCAAGTACCATGCCCCAGGGCTACCCCCTTAGCTCCTCTCTATGCCTCCCTCTGGTCCTCTCTCTCTCTCTCTCCAAGCCCAAGTAGTTGGGCAAATTAGCAAGCAAAATCCAAGTGGTATTGGCACCAAGATTAGGAAGAAGAAAGCCTTGCATATGACACGACAACGACATCTTCAAAAGAGTTTTGAAGGTTCTAAAAATCAAATCCAGATCTAATTTTTATAGAGATTTGGAAGGAGAAGATACCCAAAACTAGCCCAAGTGCTTACCAGTAGAGGCTAGGCGCATATGTGGCTTGATCGAGAACTTCGGATGCAGTAGATCATCGACGGGATAATTAGATTACCCAATCAAATACAAAATTTATATCTATTTTAATTTTAATTTTAGATTTAATATCAGATTATTAGGATCAGATTTGAGAACTCTCAGATCTGATTAGAATTTATTAAAATATTTTTAAAATTTTCTTATAGATCTGATCAGATCAGATCAGTCCTGTGATAGAAAAACTAGGTTTATCCTTCATTACAAACATTGAACATCTTAGAAAGAGAAGGTAAATGTTAAGTACCTACTACTACTAAGTGGAATAGGAAAAGTGGAGGAGCAAGAGGTGGCTGTAAAAACCTTTAGAGCAAGTGAGCGAGAAAGAAACATGATAAAATGAAAAGTGGGGCAAAAGCTAATAGCCCACCCCTCATATAGTTGCTTTGATGATGTAGATTGACCTAGGGAGTCATGTTTGATCATTTTACTTGCCGCATGGTGTGACGCATGTTGCTTTCTAGTTCTGTAGAAGAGGAGCTACATGGATCAAACAACCTTCAAGTCTCTAGATAGCTTATTTGAAGAACTTGTTACGTTAAGCCAGAGAGCTTATCAATTATGGTTTGAATCTAGGCAAATGCAACCCAAATCAAGAGTGAATTGAAATGGGCAAAAAATTTCCTCCGTCACCTGAGCTTATTTAAAGTGTAATAAATAAAAAGATCTACTAGGCTTCGAAAGTGGGGGCAGAGATGATGTGGTTAAAATATGTCAACCAATCAAAAGATGACACATGGTCTAAGAGAGTTTGGTTTTTTTGTTGATCCAAATAAAGAAAATCCAAATCTCTTCCCATTCACACACTCAAAAGTGGAAGGACTTTTCATGTATAAAAGAAGGCCCAACTCCCACCACCCAACATAGAGGTAGGGGTGGCAATTGGGTCGGGTTGGGTCATAAACAGGTTGGATTGATGTGGATCAAGTTAGAAAAGCTCAAATCTGAATCGAACCTTTTTATTAAATAGGTCAAATTTTCAAACATAAATCTAACCTATTTAATAAATAGGTTATCTGACCTGATCTATTTAACCTATTTAATAAATAAATAATCCATTTATCCAATCCAATCCAACTTGTTTAACCTATTTAGCTAAGGACCTTGGACTCTATTAATATTGGGCCTGTTAGTCCAACCCAATTGCTGACCTATTCAACCAGTTATTCTAATTTGTTTAATAGATAAATATATTACTAACTAATAGATTGTTACGTGCATCAAAAAAATGATCAAAATCTGAAACATGAACAAAGCAATAGAGATAGAAATGAATCAATTAAACAACAAAACATAGATATAAAATAAAACTACTATTTTTTTTGCTTAATTGCCTATTATGAATACAAAACAAATATAACAAAAAAAAAAATCAGATATGAAATACAAAAAATTTCACATCGAAAAGGATCTCACAATTAAATAAGTATACAAAGTACAAACAACAAAACATAACTGCCAATCTTCATTAGATAGCGAATAAAAACAACAATCAAAATAGAAATAGTAACCATAATTAAAAAATAGAAAAATAAACAACTAACAATCATCATTAGATAGTAGAAAAAATCATCATCTTCATCAGTTCATCCTTATGAAACTTCTACATCAAGGAAACTGGTCTCTTCTTTGTATCATTTATGCTTCCATAATTTCATTAAGGATCATAAAAATAAAAAGAATGTACAACCGGCCAGAATTTTTGAAGGATTCCATACATATGATTCACCAAGCCAAAATTTTTGAAGAATTTTGAAGAACTGGTTCAGAACACTTGTCAAATAATGACAAGCTAAACTTCTACAACCAGCAAGAATTTCTCACAGTACAAAGTAAACATCAAGCTACTATTCTAGAACACGGTTAACATAGAAATAATGGTCTTAAGATTCAAAAACAAAGAGATAGAATGAGAGACAAAGGTGCCCTAACCTTGAAGGAAAGGAGTAGCAAAAATCCCCATTGAGACTCAGAAAACTATCTATGTTTTTTACTTGCCTATCAATCTTGCTTGCAAATAGATGCGTACCACACTACAGTAGATCAAGCCAATCAAAAGATGCAAAACCAAATCGAGAGGTAAAAAGAGGAAAAAAATATAAAAACATGAAACATAGACAAGGTGTTGATGCTATCATTTTAGATTTTGTGTGCATCTTCTTCTTGCCTTCTTTCTTATTGAAATCAAGAGAAAGAGATGAGAGGTTGGAATAAAAAGGATTAGAGATTGAGAAAAGAAACTTGAAGTCACTCGATAAAAGGAGAAAAAGATCGGCCATTGGAATAACTGGAAGAGAAATGTAGCTTTTCGAAGTTGAGATCCTAACCACTGGAATTAGGAGGCAAGAACAAGGCCAAGAACCAAAGAAGTAGAGCAAGGGTTAAGGCGGTCTTAGAAAGCTCTCAAAAGATCCATTAACTAAAGCCTCTAGAAACTAAAGACTCCCTACTCCCTAGAGCCAATCTCCACCTCTAAAAGGCCGAAATGTGTCATTGCATGTACTGCAACTACTGCTGCACATTGAATTTGGTGTTGTGATTTAAATTTCAAATGGCTTCAATCTCGGCTCTTAAGACTCCAGGCAACTAAATACTGATTAAGGTGAAGTAGTAGCAGATTTTAGCCTTTGTAGAATGGGTTAAATAGGTATTAAATGGATATTTGATCTGACCCATCCCATTTAAAAAATGAATTAAATGGATTAAATAGGTCAGAGGTCTAAACTCAAATCCGATCCCAATAGTCAAATAAGTTAAACAGGTTGATCTATTTATAATCCAATCCCATTTAAACTTGTTGGGGGTAAAATAGCTCCTGCCAAAATCCAATAAAATATCTGATCTTAGTGTGGCTCCATCTAGAGTTGTGACAACTATGTTCGAACTTCATTTAAGCCACTCTCCAGTTCTATCCCAATTTTGGAAGGTTGACCTCCAATTCATATATGCCGGATGATCTTCTCAACTGTAATTATCAACCCTCTTTCAATGACTACAGAATCAGCTAAAAGCATGATGAACTTCATCCGGCCAAACTTGAATAGTGAAAGAAGTTATTAACCAACTTTGGTCTGGGTATTAGCAAACCTCCATCGAGTATTGAATCTCAACACAGCCCGACTTCGTTTACTGGCAGACCTTGAGGGTGACCAAATTCCTTCATGACAGGTAGCATATCTTGTTAATTTTACACCAAGGATCCCAGGCAGCTGAATTTCTTTCTAGTCGAACTCCACTCTAGTTGAGCTCCATTCAAACAAATTCTTCTCCAGCTGAATTGTTCCACTCTACTTTATAAACAACAACCGAACTTGAAAGTGGCCAAATTCCTTCATTCCCTCCTGATGATTGTAGATCCAGCCAACTTATATCATGCACATTAACTGGGCAAATTTGAACAGTAAAAGGATCCCATCATTGACACCAGTCTGATCTCTAATCTAAAATAAATAGGAGCTACTTCGTAGATAATAAATCTCAACACTCCTTTAATCCAAACTTTAGGCTGACCTTGAGCATTGGCCAAACTTTCTCTAAAAAATAGCATTATGATTTTAGTCAAAGAATCCACCTATTAGATATGTGTGCCCTTGAAGCTAGATTGGCTGACACTTGTAGTACACTTTTAAGGATAAAATTATAATTTTAACTATAAATAATAAAATAATTTATTTTCTATCATAATGTGTATTTGAAAGTGTCTATGATACATCCCTTAAGTTAATCATAATGATAGTTCATATTTTCAAGAGTTGAAAATTTAAGACATGAATTTTCATTATTAACTCATAAAATGCTTCTGACCGTAGGATCATCATGAGGATAGTGATTGATCCGAAAGATTAATGTACGATCACTTCTTTAGGATAGATGAGTCTTGAGTCTACGTGTAGAGACACTGAAGTGAGAATACAGGTACTCATTAGAGAATGAGGGCACTGAGTGTGACCACCTCGAGCAATCATGAGGAAATCTACCTTCTTGTCGATGACTAGCTCGAAGCTGCAGTGGTATGTCTAATTCTTTGATCTAAGGTGCATCGACAGTTCACCTTGAGGGTGTTATAGTTTGACTACATCATAACTCGATCTCCTAACCATTCAAAATTCTGAGGTGTATATTGTCTATAGCATGTTCATTGTAGAAATTGGATTGCACCAATAGGAGATCTATCTACCTCGATAGAAGTGGAGCAGCCCTATGATGATCATGAGAATCAAGTCCATAAAGCTCATGGCCATGAAAGAGTGAAATAATAGAAAGAGTTTCTATTAGGGTTTTCACATTGGACTTGAATCGAATGATTAATTCATATGATGGATATTAGGGTTTGATAAGATCACCTTAATCCTAATCCGATCGGGGCTCAAGATAGAGGAACTTAATCACACAAAAAACTACACCGAGAGGTTCACTTTCAGTTCTGATGGATTGCTACCATATGCTGCTAGGTGTCACTGGTAGATTTTGGTAGCAATTAAAATGATTTGGATGATCGATCATGCTAGTTGTCTGAATCAAAAAAATTCTGATCCATCGAAAGGTATTTCGATGATGTCGATGATAGAGATCACGACATATCCCATTATCATATAGAACTGAACCTAACTGGATTATATAAATAAGGATTTGGATCTAGATATCATCAATTAGATTAATCTAGTTCAATTGATTTGAATAAGATTCAATTATGTTCAAGAAAATCGTACTAACACATGATTGAGCCTAATGTTCTCCTTTAACAATCATTAAAATTTATCTTGACTGGGCCAAATATATTTGTGCTCACTCAGAAATCTTTACTTGATCTGACTAGAGCTTGTCCAAGTCAGAATAGAGTTATCTTAATTTATAAAATAAATTTAAGATAATACCTGCCATTTTTCGTCACCTGCTAAATCTTGTCTTTGGACTTTGGTCAAATGTTGATATTTGACACTTAGACATCTGCCCATGTGTCATGCACCCATAAGAGAGAACCTTGGTCCTTATCCTCCTAAAAAGTAGATAGATAAGGGGTGTATGCCTAGGAAGGCGTGTGCCCCATGAGGATAAGATTTGGAGTCCCATACAGATGGGACTCCAGTTGCTTCAGGGAATCAAACTAGATGGCACCAAGAGGACTTGTTTGACCCAGTCTTGGTACCATCTAAGAAGAGTTTTGAGAGACTCTAATCTAATTAGATTAGATGATGTCATCCCACCAATCAGATTTAGATCTAATTGCACAAAGGGCCGTGATTGGTTGGGATGATGTGGCACTGCATGAAGCAGCAGGTCTATATAAACCCTATCTATGTCTAGAATAAAAAAGTTTCTACCCTTAGCCCATGCCACAAAACTTTTCTCCCTCCTTCTCCTTACCACCCTCTGGTCGTCTCTCTCCTCTCCACGTTCAAGAGGTTTTGGGCATGAGTTAGGAGTGATCGAAGCAAGTGAAAGGTGATAGGAAAGAAAAAAGGCAGCACTACTGCAAGAGACAATGGTTGTTCTTCAAAAGAGTTTTTGAAGACCTTCAAGATCAGATCTGGATCTAATTTTTGGAGGATTGATTGAGAAGAAAATGATCTCTAGATCCTGCTCGAGTAGATATCAGTAGAGGCCAGATGATTGCATGGCTGCGTCCAGAACCTCAGGCAAATATTGAGATCATCATAGGATAATTGGATTACCCAAAATAAAGGTATAATTAAATTAGATTTAATTTAATTTTTATTTTATTTTATTTTATCAAATCAATAAGATCAGATCTGAAGAGTCTCAGATCTAATTAGGATCTTAGAAAAAAATTTTTGAAATATCCCTCTTGATCCAATCAGATCTGAACGAACTTGATCCGAGAAATAAGATTTTTTTCTTCACCACCATCCTCTCCAATTTTTAGTCTGGAATATTTGTCTACCCTTGGCCGACCTTGAAGGTAGCCAAACTCTTCAAAGCTGTTGAAGACAACACCAATAGATTCTAACCAATTATAGGTTCATCATCTATTATTTGAAAGCCGATCTCTAAGTTTGGCTTACCCGACCTCAAATTCTCCATTCTAGAATGAACTGCTTGCTAACAAACATAGAAGTCTTTAAATTTCCATCTGAACTTCAATAAATGAGATCCAACTGCCTATAAGTCACTACAAATGATAGCCCACTCTTCGTAATAAACTTCATATGGTCTGAACGGCCTACTAATATTCTATTATGGTTGCCACTATCATTCTATTACAAGCTCCATCTATAAAAGAAATCCTTTATATATACTTCTTCTCTAAGCTCTCCTCTTTACTCTAAATTCTTCTGAGTATTCCATTCTTGTTGATCAAAAAATTAACTTAACTTTCAAGGGGTCTTACCAGAGCCAACTCTGACCCAAACATTATCTTGTAGGTCTCATCGATGACCTCATCTTCTCCAGCTCTAGCAAACTCTGGCGTTAGCATCATTTTCTACACTAACAGGATTGGTACTAGAAGAAGAGATTCTGAGCCCTTTGATAAGTGTTAAAAATACACTAATAAAAGTATTAATTTATAAAATAAATTATTTATTTTTAATAAATTAATACTTTATTAATCTTATATAGGAAAGAAGGCCACCAATATGAAGATCTTATTTTTCTAATTCAGATGAAATAAATTTCAAGCAAAATGAACTTCAAACGAGCCCAAAATTAAATTTTAAAAGAAATAAAAAAATAAAATAAAAAATAAATAATATTTAAATGTCGGTCGGTCCAGTTCAAATCGACTCATCAAACTGGCCCAGCTCGATCACACTCAAAACCAGACCGACCGTCTGCTGATGCCTCGCTGACGTCGCACTAATGTCAAGATTTTTCGCAGCCCATAGACCACTATAATAACCCGGGCGAGGGGTATATTGAGGATTTCATGGGAGCGAGTGCATTCTGATTGGCTAAAGGAAGCGGCAATCTACACAATGCCGGGCTCACGCATAGTCTATAGAGGGCATTATAGGAATTTTGTCGGATCCAATGGATGCTATTCGCTGCTTTCTCATCCAATGGTGGAGAATAAGGTGTTGACGGATGGCTGATCTTCCAACCAATCAAGACCCGATGGCAGCCAGGTGATCCAATTTTTAAACTAAGAATCAAAGGCTTCTTTGGGCACAATCTGATGGCCCAGATTCAATCTTCAAGGCTGATCCGACGATCCAAATAAATTTCGACTTGATTTGGATTTTAAACCAATTTTTGAGTGGTTTTTGGCCCATTTGATTGACATCCAATTGTTAGAATTGATCCAGAACTCTTTTTGAGTTATTTTGAGAGATTTAAACCTAATTTCAATGGGATTTTGATCTAAAACCATTCGGATTAGCCTATTTAAAGGCCTGCTGCCTGCTGTTACCGAGGAGAATAGGTGGCAAACAAAAATAGAGAGTTTGGGAATAGTTTTAGGGAACCTATAACAAAGAGTTGAAAATAGAGGAAGAGAGAGAGAGGTAAGGGGGGGTTTTAGAGAGTTTGAGGAAGAAAAATAAGGTTTGAGAGAAGAGAGAGGAAGAGTGCTTTAATTTTATTTTTCTTTTCTTTTCTTCTTCTTTCTTCATAGTTCTTCTTTCGACGAGCGATTAGTATACGAAGCAACTCTTCTTCTTCATCGAGTTCTCCACACCAAGAGCAACGGACGATCAATTTCAGCGAACAAATAGTCTAATTTTTTCATGCTTTTTATTTTATTTGATATTTTTGATCTTATTATCATGAACTAAATTTTATTTTACTAAGGCTAAAGTATAGCCACTCTTTTTTCTGGTTCAGATGAAATAAGTTTTAAGCAAAATGGACTTCAAACGAGTCCAAAATTGAATTTTAAAAAAAATTAAAAAAATTAAAAAAAATTAAATAATATTTAAATGCTAGCCGATCTAGTTCAAATCGACTTATCAAACCAGCCCGGCCCGACCCGACCGCACTCAGAACCAGACCAACCACCCGCTGATGTCGCACTGACGTTAGGATTTTTCACGGCCCATAGACCGCTACAGTAACTCGGGCGAGGGGTATATCGGGCATTTCATGGGGGAGCATGTTTCGATTGGCTGAAGGAAGCGATGGTCTACACAACACCGGACTCACACATGGGCTACAAAGGGCATTCTAGGAATTTTATTGGATTTGATGGATGTTGTTCGCTACTTTCTCATCCGATGGTGGAGAACAAGGTGCTGACGGATGGCTGATCTTCCAATCGGTCAAGATCCGATGGCGGCTAGACGATCCGATTTTTAAACGAAGAATTAGATGCTTCTTTAGGTGCGATCTGATATCCCAAATTCGATCTTCAAGGCTAATCCGATGATCCAAATAAATTCTAACTTGATTTGGGATTTTAAAATTATTTTCGAGTGATTTTTGGCCCATTTGATTGACATCCAATGGTCAGAATTGATCCAAAGCTCTTTTTGAGTTATTTTAAGAGTTTTAAACCTGATTTCAATGGAATTTTGATCTAAGACCATCCGGATTAGCCTATTTAAAGGCCTGCTGCCTACTATTGCCAAGGAGAATAGGCAGAGAACAAAAATAGAGAGTTTGGGAATAGTTTTAGGGAACCTATAACAAAGAGTTGAAAATAGAGGAAGAGAGAGAGAGCTAAGGGAGTGTTTTAGAGAGTTTGAGGAAGAAAAATAGGGTTTGAGAGAAGAAAGAGGAAAAGTGCTTTAATTTTATTTTTCTTGTCTTTTCTTCTTTCTTTCTTTATGGTTCTTCTTTCAACAAGCGACCAGTGTACAAAGTTGCTCTTCTTCTTCATCAAGTTCTCCACACTAAGAGCAATGGACGATCAATTTCAGTGAACAAACAGTCTAATTTTTTCATGCATTTTATTTTATTTGATATTTTTATGTTGGAAATATATTCCAAAGTCAATCATCAGCCTGTTGACGATTAGGCTATACATTTATAATTATATATGAATCATAAATTAATAAAAATTATTTTAACATTTTTCATCATAAAATCTATTATCTTCTAATGAACTCTTGTGTTGTGATGAAGTCCTTAGAACTATCTAGATTCGACAAAGGAGGATTTATCATTTAGTCCTTAAATTATTCACGATCAAAAGATACATTATTACTTAAGATGATAATATTTATTAAGTATAGATCGTTGTGTGCCATATAGGTTGGTTGTCCTCATAACCAAGAAATATTGAGATACTGGTATGATATGCAAGTGAGATGTATGGGTATATCTACACTAAATGTGATCAACTTCGGAGCTTTTCTTCTATCAAGATTAGTCCCAAAAGATATGGATATAAATGTTTCTTAGACCTGAGACTACCATGGTGACTTGCAAGCAACTCACTGTACTTAGGTACCGAACTACCTGAATTTCTAATTCAGTGATGGAAGGCCACTGGGTGTAGTCAAGTACTTGGCTTATCGGTGTGTGAGTCAAGATGGGATTAACCCCTCTAAGTGTTGGAGCAAGTGCATCGCTGTATTTTAATTTAGCAAATCCTCGATCGAGATAGTCCATATGATGGATGCTAAATTTTGAAATATACTGTGGATGAATTTTAGGATTGATAGTAAATCCTAAATCATCCTTTGAGCATCGAGGTCAATGGGATGAATTATACGGTAACCATATTCCATAGGTTCGTCATTGTTGCATTGTGATTTTTTGATCTATTTAGATGTCGGATACCATTGCTAGATGGTCACAACGATTGGTACAATAACTTAGTTCCTATGCTATCGGCTTAGGATTTGAACCTATAGGATCACACACATAAGGAGTACCTACCCGATCTGATGGTTGACCATGAGTCCTAATGACCAAGGACACTATGGTCAAGAGTCCCACTGGACTGGGACTCTGTGATCAAGATGTTAGATATGTGTGCCCTAGAAGCCAGAATTGGCTGACACTTGTTATACACTTCTAAGGATAAAATTATAATTTTGACTATAAAAAATAAAATAGATTATTTTCTATCACAATATGTATTTAGTGTCTATGATACATCCCTTGAGTTAATGACAATGATAATTCTTATTTTCAAGAGTTAAAAATTTAAGACATAAATTTTTATTATTAACTCATAAAATGCTCCTGATCGTAGGATCATCATGAGGATGGTGATTAATCTGAATGGTTGGTATTCAATCACTTCTTTATAATAGATGAGTCTTGAGTCTGTAGTGTAGAGATACCAGAGTGAGAGTACAGGTACTCATTAGAGAACGAAGGCACTGAGTGTGACCACCTCGAGCAATCATTAGGAAGTCTACCTTCTCATCGATGATTGGCTCGAAGCTGCAGTTGTATGTCTGGTTCTTTGACCTGAGGTGCATCGATAGTTCACCTTGAGGGTATTATAGTTTGACTACACCATGACTCAATCTCCTAGCCATTCAAAATTCTAAGATGTATGTTGGCTATATCATATTCATTGTAGGAATTGGATTGCACCAATAGAAAATCTATCTACCTTGGTAGATGAGGAGAAGTCCTATGATGATCATGAGAATCAAGTCCATAAGTCCATGGCCATACAGAGTAAAATAATAGAAAGAGTTTCTATTAAGGTTTTCACATTGGACTTGAATTGAATGATTAATCATATGATGGATATTAGGGTTTGACGAGATTATCTTAACCCTAATCCTATCGGGGCTTAAGATAGAAGAACTTAATCACACAAGTAACTACACCGAGAGGTTCATTTTTAGTTCTGATGGGTTGCCACCATATGCTGCTAGGTGTCACTGCTAGATTTTGAGAGCACTTAGAATGATTTAGATGATCAATCATACTAGTTGTTTGAATCAAAAAAATTCTAATCCATTGGAAGGTGTTTCGATGATGTCGATGATAGAGATCGCGACATATCTCATTACCATATGGAACTGAACCAAACTGGGTCACACAAACAAGGTTTCGATCTGGATATCATCAATTAGACTAATCCAGTTCAATTGATTTGAATTAGATTCAATTAGGTTCAAGAAAATCGTGTTAGCACATGATTGAGCCTAATATTCTTCTTTAATTATCATTAAAGTTTGTCTCGACTGAGCCAAATGTGTCTTGACTCGCTCAGGTACCTTTACTTGATCTGACTGGAGCTTGTTCAGGTCAGAAAAAGGTTGTCTTAATTTATGAGATGAATTTAAGATAGCACCTGCCATTTTCCATCACCTACTAAATCCTATTTTGGACATTTGGTCAAATATTGACCTTTGACACTTTGACATCTGCCCATGTGTCAAGCCATCATAGGAGAGAATTTTTGGACCAGTCTACCTACTAAAAAGTAGATGGATAAGGGGCGTGCTCCTAGGGAGGTGTGCGCCCATGGATAAAGCATCTGAAGTCCCATACAGATCGGACTCTAGTTGCTTTGGGGTTTCTACCTAAGTGGCACCAAAGACTTGTCTTTGACCAGTCTTGGTGCCGTCTAAGGATGATTCAAAGGGGCTCTCATCTGATTGGATCAGATGATGTCATCCTACTAATCAAATTTAGATCTAATTACATAAAAGATCATGATTGGTCGGGATGATGTGGCACTGCATGGCACAATAGGGTCTATAAAAACCCTATCTGTGCTATGATCTATGAAGCTTGATCCATTACCCATGCCACAAGGCTGCCCCTCTTTCTCCTCCACACCATCTTTAGGTCTTCTCTCTCCTACCCATGCCCAAAAATTTTTGGACTTCAATTTGGTGCAATCCAAGCAAGAGAAATGCGATAGGAAAAGGAAGAAGGCAGCACTGCTGCAAGAGACAACTCATATCTTTGAAAGGAATTTTGAAAATCTTCAAAATTAGATCCAGATCTGATTTTTGGAGAGACGATAAAGAAGAAGAAGATCTTTAGATCCTACCCGAGTGGATACCGGTAGAGGCCAGGCACTTGCATGGCTAGATCCAGAACCTCAGGCCGACATCAGGATCATCACAGGATAATCAGATTATCCTTAATAAGATAAATTAAATTAGATTTAATTTATTTTTTATTTTATTTTATTTTATTTTATTAGATCAATAATATTAGATCTAAAATGTCTTAGATCTAATTTGAATTCAAAAAAAAAATTAAAATATTTTTTCTTAATCCAATCAGATCTAAACGAATCTGATCCAAAAAATTAGGTTTTTTCTTCAACTAGTATCAAAGCCAGATTGCATTTTTCATTAGATCTAATTTTATTTTAATTTTAATCTGATAATTAGATGATTTTAGATATCACATGAGATATGATTAGATCTAAAATTAAAAAAATTAAATAATTAAATAATTTAGATCTAAGTTATACAAGATGCATGACTAGTTGTAGAATAGAATTATTCTATGTATGGTCTAGCATGATCATAATTTAATTTGATTAAGTTATAATTTTTAGATTTATTTATTTACTATTTTTTAATATTATAAATATTATAATAAAATCTAAAAAATATAAAATTAAGTTATTTAATTTTTGTTCATATGAGATATGATGAATGCATGTTTGGACTAGTTGTAGAATAGTTCTACATGATTGTCTAGAATAAATTTTAATTTGATATGATCAATTTAAATTTAATTTTTTAGATAATTATAAGATAATTTAGATCTAAAAATATGTATGATATGATAAATGAAGATGTATGCAAAACATGTTTAAAGTTAGATCAATTTTTTATATATGAGATATATGATGTAGATCTAACTAGTTTTGTAGCTTTCATATTTCTTATTAAGACATTTCCCTTGGCTGTCTGGTCATAAGAATAAAGTAAGATTTAAATATCCTCTTGTCCCATTCGATGGGATGTTCTTATGATGTGTAGGGATGCTGCATGTTTGTCCTTAATAAAAAATCTAAAACTTATTTTCTGCAAAATCCTAGATCCTAAAATCTTAGAATTTTATTTATATATTTTATTTATGAACCCTAAACTTAATTAAGAATTAAGATTATGAAATATGTTAAATCTAAAAATTAAGAATTTTTAGATTTAAGACATATTCATAAAATTGGGTTCGGGCTTGGGTAGCTCAATTAGCTCTAACGGTTGATCAAACCGAATCAAGTGTTGGTTAGATGAGATCAAGAGTACTTAAATTGATCAGCCTAGTAGGATTAAGTCTGGATCAAGATTGAATCATATGAGTGATCGATCAAGCTAAGACCTAATTAGGCTCAGTGGTTAGAGTCTGGATTGTAGGCTAACCTGATTGGTTTTGGCTCAACAATTTGGTGTCTAAGGTAAGTCTGGTAGATATGATCGATTGGTTTTTAATTAGGAGCTACTCAACTCAAATGCATTCTTGTCGAGTTAATGGCATATCTCTTCCATTGATCTGACTTACCTAGCCATATTTGTCAATCCAATCCTAATCTAAGGTGGTTAACAATTCGAGGTAACCCATGCCACTAGGTTAGTCATAATTGTTATGGCTATTGTAAGTCAAGTTTAAAGAGACCTAAATCAAATCTTCCTAAGAAAAGATTAAGTCTAAGATCTTCCACCATTGTAGATATGCGAGCCCTTCCTGGGGTTGATTATTCTTGGCTGATCACAGTGGTTCAGTTACATTGAACAGATGCAACCATGTCTATTAGACATTAGATGCTACGGATTGGTGGATGGGCACAATATTTTAGATACGGTGAGAGACCCAATTAGAAATTCAATCTGTGCAAATGGTGGGTCTGACTTAACTAATGAGTAGATCAATATTCTGGGCACAGTGAGATTCATGAATTAGAGACCAAGTTTGGATGCACCATGATTAGAGAATCATTGGACAAGAGTTATCCACTCATTGGCTAACCCATCACCAATAACTGTTAGGTGAGATGATGAGTCAGTTGGTGGGACTGCACCACCCATTAGAAATTTATAATCATGAAGATTTTTGCATCTTTACAGAGGGAGTGTAGGGATCCAAGAAAATAGTAGAAGCTAATTTATTTAAAAATTAAACCTCTAAATAAATTGGTCAAGTCTTAATTATAATATCTAACTAGAAACTTTAACTCTCTACAGAAAAATAAAATATTTGCATCCAACCCACTAGCACGTATCCTAGACACCCATAGACTGACCGGATCCAATTATAAGGATTGGCTGCAAAACTTCAAAATTATTTTGGATTTTGAGAAGTTAACTCATGTATTGGACCGAGATCCCCCCACCTTACTAGCTCGTCCATCCGCTGAACAGAGAGCATCTCTTGATAAGTGGACGGACGAAGATAACAAGACCAGATACTATATGTTGGGCTCAATGTCTAATGAGCTTCAGTGCCAACATGAAGATATCAAGACTGCCCATCAAATATTGGCTCACCTGTAAGAGATATTTGGTGAACAGAGTCATGCAACCAAATATCATGTCACTAAACGACTATTCAAGACTAAAATGCATGATGGGCAGTCAGTCCAAGATCATTATCTGATGATGATCAAGAACTTGAAAGAGCTTGCGAAGCTCAGAGTGAAGTTGGACCTGGATCTGTAGAATGATATAATTCTGCAATCCTTAACTGATGCATAGGCAGTTCATCATGAACTACCATATGCATAAACTTCAAAATACTCTGACCGAGCTTATAAACATGCTGGTTACTGTTGAGCTTTCAATGAAAGGTTCTATCTAAAGGCTCAGTATTTGCGATGAAATGGACTTCTTTCAAGAGAAAGTCTTTTGGAAAGAAGAAGAAGTCTGTGAAAAGGCAAAAGGTGGAAGGAGGAAAGAAAAAGAAGGCAGAGCTGAAGAAGAAGGCCGCTAACAAAGAAAAATATTTCTATTGCAATACTGATGGTCAATAGAAGCGGAACTAGCCTACATACCTGGCCACCCTGAAGAATAATGAGGTAGATCCTTCTGAAGGTATGCTTGTTATTGAATCTAACCTTATGGTTTCTTCTGCATCCAGTTGGATGCTTGACTATGGTTCTAGTGCTCATTTATGCACTTCGATGCAGGGTCTTGAGGATAGCAAGGGGCTGAGGGATGGTGAGATGATCCTACACGTTGAAAATAGAGCAAGGATTGCTATTGTGGCCGTAGGAACCTATCCTCTTCGACTACCATCTGGTTTAGATTTAGTACTTAGGGATTGTTATTATATGCCTACAGCAAGCAGAAATTTGATTTTTATTTCATGTTTAACACAAGAAGGCTATGTAATTAGTTTTCTTAAGTATCATTATAACATTCTTTATGAAAGAAATAAAATTGCAAGTGATTTCCTTATTAACGGTCTTTACTAGTTACATATTGATGTATCTATTTTTAATATCGAGCAAAATGTGAATGCCATAAAATCAAAATGACCCAGGGATGGTCCAAATGATAGGTATCTATGGGACCTTAGACTAGGTCATATAGCAAAAGATAGGATTAACAAATTAGAGAAAATCAGACTATTAAGTCCATTGACTTTCGAGTCATCCAATTTGTGAATCATGTCTTCATGGCAAAATAACTAAACTTTCTTTTATGGGACATGGAGAAAGGGTCATAGATTTACTTGCCCTAGTACATATTGATGTGTGCAGCCCATTTGATGTGCCAGCTAGAGGCAATTTTGTCTACTTCATAACCTTCATCGATGATTTATCTCGGTATAGGTATGTGTATCTTATGAGACACAAGTTTGAGGTCTTTGAAAAGTTTAAAGAATTCAGATATGAAGTAGAAAAGCAAACTAGAAAATCCATTAAGGTTCTTCGATCAGATCAAGGAGGTGAATACCTTAGTCGGAAATTCTTGAACTATCTCAAGTAGAATGGCATAGTCTCTCAATGGACTCCACCTGAAACATCTCAACTCAATGGGATTTTAGAATGAAGAAACTGGACCCTATTAGATATGGTCCGATCCATGATGAGCTTCACAGATCTTTCTAATTTTTTTTGGAACATAGTTTGTTAACTGTATATATTTACTGAATAGGGTTTCTTCTAAAATCATTCCTACCATACCGTATGAGATATGGCATGGTAAGAAATCAAGTCTGAGTCATCTCAAAATTTGGGGTTGTCCCACTCATGTCAAAAGAGAACAAGCGGACAAGTTAGACTATAGGTTCCTTAGAGCTCGATTCATAGGATATCCTAAAGAGTCATTAGGATATTATTTCTACATTCTAGAAAATCATAATGTGATTATGAGTCGACATGCCATCTTTCCTAAAAAATAGTTTATTAAAAATGGCAACATTGAAAAGCAGATCAAGCTAGAGGAGAAAGTCTTCCAAGAGCAAAGAGCTAAGGACCCTTTGGAACCAAATTAGGTTGAGCCAATACAATCACTACCTCCTCCACCTCGAAGATCGAAAAGGATTTTCCATCCTCCTGAGAGGTACTTAAGTACTATTTCAGAGAAAGTAGAGAAAATGTTCCTCATAGGTAATGGAGTTCATGATGATGATCCTAAAACCTATAATGAGACGATATCAAATATCGACTCCGAGAAATGGTTAGAGGCAATGAAGTCAAAAATTGACTTGATGCACTCAAATCAAGTCTGGATCTTGGTAGATTCACAAGAAGGTATAGTACCTATTGGGTGTAAATGGATCTACAAGAAGAAGATTGATGCAAATGAAAATGTAGAGACATTCAAAGCTAGATTAGTGGCAAAAGATTATAGTCAATACGAAGGCATTGACTATCAAAGTATCTTTTCGCCAGTAGCCATGCTTAAATCCATTCACATATTGCTTACTGTTATAGCCTATTTTGATTATTAAATATGGCAAATGGACGTAAAAATGGCATTCTTAAATGGATATCTTGAGGAAGATATCTATATGAAACAACCATTGGATTTCACATCCAGTGATATTGTTCACAAAAAATGCAAGCTGCAAAGGTCCATATATGGACTTAAGCAAGCATCTTGGAGTTGGAATACTTATTTTAATGATGTGATCAAATTGTTTGATTTCATCAAGAACGAAAAGAAATCATGTATTTTCAGAAAGGTCAGTGGGAGCGCTATTATCTTCCTCATACTATATGTGGATGATATCCTCCTTATTGGGAATGATATTCCCATGTTGACCATAGTTAAAATATGGTTATCTAAAGAATTCTTCATGAAAGACCTAGGAGAAGCATCCTTCGTTCTAGGAAATAAAGTCTATAGGGATAGACCGAATAGGATGCTAGGTCTTTCATAGAAGATGTACATAGAGGAAGTGCTAAAGAGGTTTAGCATGAGAAACTCTAAGAGGGATTCGGTACCCTTCAGATATGGCATTTATCTCTCCGAGAAAATGTGTCCCAACACACCAGAGGAGATTGAATGCATGAGCAAGATCCCTTCTGCTTCTACAATAGGGAGCCTCATGTATGCCATGTTATATGCACGACCTAATATAGCCCATGCTGTGAGTGTCACAAGTAGATATCAGTCAAATCTAGGAGAAGAACACTGGACTTCTGTGAAATATATCCTTAAGTACTTAAGAAAAACTAAGGATATGTTCTTGGTTTTTTATAATGGAGAACTCAAAGTCCAAAGATATACAAACTCAGATTTTATGTTCGATATAGATGATCAAAAGTTTCAAACACATCTAGCAGTGATATCACCTTATCCACGATTACCCAGAGAAAGGATATGTCGAGGTCAAGAGAGTCGACTCCGCAAACAATGCGGTAGATCCACTTACAAAATTATTGGGCCAATAGAAGATTGAAATCCACCTTGAGAAGATGGAACTTAGATTTATATCCAATTGACTTTAGGTCAAGTAAAAGTTTGTTAGATATGTGTGCCCTAGAAGCCAGAATTGGCGGACACTTGTTATACACTTCTAAGGATAAAATTATAATTTTAACTATAAATAATAAAATAAATTATTTTCTATCACAATGTGTATTTAGTGTCTGTGATATATCCCTTGAGTTAGTGGCAATGATAATTCTTATTTTCAAGAGTTGAAAATTTAAGACATGAATTTTCATTATTAACTCATAAAATGCTCCTGACCATAGGATCATCATGAGGATGGTGATTGATCTAGAAGGTTGGTGTACAATCTCTTCTTTATGGTAGATGAGTCTTGAGTCTATGGTGTAGAGACACCAGAGCGAGAGTACAGGTACTCATTAGAGAACGAGGGCACTGAGCATGACCACCTCGACCAATCATTAGGAAGTCTATCTTCAAGTCGACGATTGGCTCGAAGCTACAATTGTGTCTGGTTCTTTGACCTGAGGTGCATCGATAGTTCATCTTGAGGGTGTTATAGTTTGACTATACCATGACTCGATCTCTGAGCAATTCGAAATCCTGAGGTATATGTTGGCTATAGCATATTAATTATAGAAATTGGATTACACCAATAGGAAATCTATCTATCTCGGTAAATGAGGAGAAGCCCTATGATGATCATGAGAATCAAGTCCATAAGCCCATGGCCCTGGTAGAGTGAAATAATAGAAAGAGTTTCTATTAAGATTTTCACATTGAACTTGAATCGAATGATTAATCATATGATGGATATTAGGGTTTGACGAGATTACCTTAACCCTAATCTTGTCGGAGCTCAAGATAGAAGAACTTAATTACATAGGTAACTACACTGAGAGGTTCATTTTCAATTCTAATGGATTGCCACCATATACTGCTAGGTGTCACTGGTGGATTTTGAGAGCAATTAGAATAATTTAGATGATCAATCATACTAGTTATCTAAATCAAAAAAGTTCTGATCCATTGAAAGGTGTTTCGATGATGTCGATGATAGAGATCGCAATATATCTCATTATCATACGAAACTGAACCTAACTGGGTCACACAAATAAGGGTTTTAATTTGAATATCATCAATTGGACTAATTCAGTTCAATTGATTTGAATTAGATTCAATTAGGTTCAAAAAAATCATGCTAGCACATGATTGAGCCTAATGTTCTCATTTAATTATCATTAAAGTTTGTCTCGACTAAGCCAAATGTGTCTTGGCTCATTCAGGTACCTTTACTTGGTCTGACTGGAGCTTGTCCATATCAGAAAAGGATTGTCTTAATTTATGAGATGAATTTGAGATAACATCTGCCATTTTTCGTCACCTACTAAATCCTATTTCGGACATTTGGTCAAACATTGACCTTCGACACTTAGACATCTGCCCATGTGTCAAGCCATCATAGGAGAGAATTTTTGGACTAGTCTACCTGCTAAAAAGTAGATGGATAAGGGGCACACTTCTACGGAGGTGTGCACCCATGGATAAAGCATCTGGAGTCCCATACAGATGGGACTCCAGTTGCTTCAGGATTTCTACCTAGGTGGCACCAAAGACTTGTCTTTGACCAGTCTTGGCACCATCTAAGGATGATTTAGAGGAGCTCTTATCTGATTGGATCAGATGATGTCATTCCATTAATCAGATTTAGATCTGATTATACAAAAGGTCGTAATTGGTCGGGATGATGTGGCACTGCATGGCATAATAGGGTCTATAAAAATCCTATCTGCACCAAGATTTATGAAGCTTGATCCATTGCCCATGCCACAAGGCTACCCCTCTCCATCCTCCATGCCATCTTTAGGTCTTCTCTCTCCTACCCATGCTCAAGAATTTTTGGGCTTTAGTTTGGTGCGATCGAAGCAAGAGAAAGGCGATAGGAAAAGGAAGAAGGCCCAGATCTAATTTTTGGAGAGGTGATAAAGAAGGAGAAGATCTCTAGATCCTATCTGAGTGGATACTGGTAGAGGCTAGGCACTTACATGGCTAGATCCAAAACCTTAGGCAGACATCAGGATCATCATAGGATAATCAGATTACCCTCAATAAGATAAATTAAATTAGATTTAATTTATTTTTTATTTTATTTTATTTTTTTATTAGATCAATAATATCATATCTGAAAAGTCTCAGATCTGATCTAGATTTAAGAGAAAAATTTTTGAAATATCTCTCTTGATCTAATCAGATTTGAATGAATCTGATCAAGAAAACTAGGTTTTTCTTTCACAAGAGTCTCACTGGATTAGGACTCTAAGTCCTACTCATCTGGACTCTCTAATCAAGAGTTCCACTAGTCTGAGTCTCTATGATTGTGAGTTTGATTCATTTGGGATACGGGGTTCAAGAGTCCCACTGATTTGGGACTCTTTAGGAGTTTCATGTTGATGGACTCTATTGCCCAAACATCCATTCGATTGAAACTCTATGTTTATTGAAGGATTAATTAGCAATTTAATTATTGATTAACTCAATTTGATTGGATGATGGAAATTTGATCATGTTTGATTGAATTGGATTCGATTGGGTTTGACCCGATCAGGTCGTGAGTTGACATAATCGCTGTGGGAGATTTGACCTTGATTTAATCAGGAGCTGGATCAAACTAATTTTTAATTTGATTAAAAATTTAATAAGTTGGGTTAAGCCTAATTTAGTTAGATTTGACCTAATCTTATTGGGTCTAGAATAATTAGTTTAGTTGAAACCAATTTTGAAAAGTCAAAGGAGGTTTGAACTTTCAACTCCCTGCGCCTACAATATTTGACCAACCTTTGACCCACATCCCTCTTTATTTTACATGAATTTTTTCTCACACCCAAATACCTTCTGCACCCCTTATCTCTTCTACCTTTGACCTAGTCCAATGGTTGGACTGGTCAAAATAATTTGAATTTTGAATTCAATGTAGAAGTTGAAACTTCTCAACTCCCTCTTGTTCTTATCCTTTTCCCACGCCCACTTTGATTTTACTTCACACAATTTTTTGTGCATTTTCATAGTGGACACACATAATGAGAGTCTTTCTGCATGTCAAATACTCTGGTATGGGTATTGGATAGGGATAAGAAGGTTTTTGAATTTGATGTTGGTTGGGAGGTTGAAATAAGTTCAACCTTCGACCCTTATCTCTTTTCATACAACTTTCCTATGGTATGCATGTCAATAAATTATGAGAATTTTTGCGTGTGCAACAGAGGAGGTTATAATTCTGTGGTAAAAATTTTAATAAGATTGGGCATCAATTTTGGGTGACAAAAATCTTGGAATGACGGTGAGTGGGGTCCTATAGCATCTTATTTTTTCCTCATACCTCTCTTCTCTTCTGATTTTCACCTCTAAGGATATCCAATTTTTAGATATTATCTAAATAAAGTTTGTAGATATAAAAGTTATCTTTCTATAAAAACTTGTTTCATAGAAAAACTCCACACAAAGAGGGCATGATAGGATTTT
This sequence comes from Cocos nucifera, assembly GCA_006176705.1. Taxonomy (NCBI): domain Eukaryota; kingdom Viridiplantae; phylum Streptophyta; class Magnoliopsida; order Arecales; family Arecaceae; genus Cocos; species Cocos nucifera. The sequence continues at coordinate 77,751 of QRFJ01001108.1, read as the reverse complement.
CAGTGTGTCAAGTTTTTGGGTAGAGTGAAACCCTAGATTTAGGAATCTAGGTTCGGGTGGAGAGATCGAGTGCTGTGAGCATCAGATCGCCACCAAATTTGACACACCTCTTCATCATCTTTCAATATTTATATTTTGATTTTTTAGATTATCTAAGAAATCATAAAGTATATAATCTATCAGATCGATCATGATCAGCCATTGAAGACCCCGACGAGGAGCTAGCACTCCAATGGGGCTGATCGGAATCGGGAGCTCCATGTGGACCAACCATAGAGGTTGCACACATGTGTGGCTGTAGTATGATACTAGAGCATTATCTGATGAATTTAGATTATGGTGATCAGCTATCCACGAAAAGATATTGTATTCTGAATAGATTGATGTACTAAAGAGTTTGCTACATAGTTTTATTTTCAGATCTATATGAATGCATGCATATAATGTTTAGATCCTTAGTATAAAACTTAAAATTCTAATATGATTAAAAATTAATTAATTAGATTAATTAATTTTTTATTATATTTTAGCTATTTTTGAAAAAATTTTCAAAAGTAGCACTGCAAATCCTGCACTGCTTCCTTCAAATGGTATCAGAGTAAGGTTCGCTAAATATGATATGCTTGCATATTTTAGATTGATAATTTAGATTTATTCTAAATATTAATCTAATAATCTAATTAATTAGATCTAAAAATTAAAATAAAGATCGCACGGACCGTAGGTTGTCTTGTTGTAGGGTTTACCTCCTACAGTGAAAAAATTATCCTGGTACGTTGCTTATCTATATCGTTAATCATAAAATCTTAGATTTGATCTAATATTTTTATGATCTAATTATATTAGATTTTAATCTAATTTATGATCATGAATGCATAATTAGATAAATTTTGATTCATGATTTAGTATTATATAGCGTACATAGTTTCAGATTAAACCCTACAACTAGTATTATTTATGAATTGAGCTGATTCAATTTTAAAGTGAATCGACTCAATTGGTGAATAATACTAAGTTATAAAAAATCTTTCAAAAATTTAAAAAATATTTTTTAAAATGTTGAACCCTAACCCATAGCCCGTAAACTTAATTAAATATTAAGTATAATGATCTAGTGTCTAGAATTATGAATTAAGACTCTAAGTCATTAATCATAAAACATGAGTTATTGGATTAGTTGAATTAGGTCCATAAATTGAGTTAGACCTAAGGTTAGTTAAAGAGTGGACTAAATTAGAGTAATTGATTAAATCTAATTAAATAATAATTTAGATTAGCTCAAGGACTCTATAGACTCAATTATAATAGTTGTAGTTGGTCAAGTTCATGCATTTAACGAGGACCAAATGGACTTGATTCATGGCTATGCAGTCGAATCCAAAATTACTAGGTTGATCAAATTAAAACTAATAAATCGGATGGTGTCTAAGGTAAGTTTGATAGTTTGACCAGTGATTTTTAATTGGGAGCTACTCGTATTGATTCGGTCTTTGACGACTTAATTGAAGAAAAATCCTGATTTCTCGGACTAGGTTCGTTCAGATCTGATAGGATCAAGAGATATATTTCAAAAAAAATTTTCTTTGATCCAGATCAAATTTAGAATATTTTAAATCTGATTCTTATTATTTTTGTAATTAAAATAAATTTAGATAAATTAAATCAAATTTAATTTACCTTGAAGTTGGTAATCCTATTACCCGTTGATGATCCTGTAAGCAGTGGAAGGTTCTGGATCTAGCCACGCAAGTGCCTGGTCTCTACCGATATCCACTCAAGTTGGATCTGGAGATCCTCTTCTTCTCTATCACATCTCCAAAAATTAGATCTAGATCTGATATAGAGGATCTTCAAAACTCCTTTTGAAGATCAGCAGTTGTCTTTTGCAGCAACGCAGCCTTCTAGCTTTCAGTCGCCTTTCTCTCATCGAGATTGCACCAACCAAGAACTCAAAACACTTTTGGATGTGGAGAGGAGAGGGAGAAAATGCTTTGGCATAGAGGAGGAGAGGAGAGACAGCCTTAGGGCATGGAAATCTCAATTGCTCTTTGAGTTGGGCGCAGGGTCTTATTTATAGACTAAGCGTGATCCAACTCCTCTTCTTTCCAACCAATCACAACCCTTTATGAAATCAGATCTAAATCTGATTGGTGGAAATAGAGTCCCTTGGATTCCTCCTTAGATGGTGCCTAAGACCAGTCAAACTTGGTTCTTAGGAGAACTCTAATCGAAATCCAAAAAGAGATGTCCTATCCAAAGGGACCCTGGTGCCTCCAACTGGGCACACGCAAGGGTGGTGCGCCCTCCCTTGCCAGTTCTGGTAGGGGACAAGCCCCCCCAGTCTCCAATAGTTCCCTTGGCGTGCGCCCTCCTCTTGTCAAGTTTTGGTAGGGGACAAGCCCCACCAGCTCTCCAATAGGTGCGTGAGACATATGGACAGAAGTCAATGTAAGATCAACGTTTGACCAGTCAAAGGTCAACTTTTGACCAAAGTCAAAGGACGAGAAATGGCAGGTGACCAAAATGGCAGGATATCTTACAAAATAAGACAACTCTTTCTTACTAAGATAGGCTCTAGTCAGACCAAGTGAAGGCTCTGAAGAGCACAAACTCCTTTGGCTCAGTCAGGATAACTATTTATGAAGTAAAAAAGAACGTTAGGCTCAATCGAGTGCTAGCAGATTTTCTTGAACCTAATGAATCTCATTCAGATCAATGAACTGATTAGTTCAATTGATGATCACCAATTCAAATTTGTTGTGTGACCCGTTAGGTTCAGTTCTATATGGTAATGGGATATTCTGACTCTATCATCGACATCATTGAAACTCCTTTATGGATCAAACTCTTCTGATTCGAACAGCTAGATGATCGATTATCTCTAAATCATTCTAATTGCTCCAAAATCCACTAGTGACACCTAGCATATATGGTGGCAACCCATCAGAGCTGAATGCGAACCTCTTGGTGAGCTACCTATGTGATTAAGTTCTTCTATTTGAGCCCCGATCAAATTAGGGTTAAGTGAACTCATCAAACCCTAGTCTCATCATAGATGTAATCATTCATTCAAGTCCGATGTGAAAACCTAATAGAAACTCTTTCTATTATTTCACTCTACCATGGCCATGGCTTCTGGACTTGATTCTCATGATCATCATAGGCTGCTCCTCTACCACTGAGTAGATAGATTCCATCTGATGCTATCCAGTTCCTAACAATGAACATGCTATAGCCAACATACACCTCAAAGTTTCGTATGGCTAGAGACCGAGTTATGGTGTAGTCAAACTATAACACTCAAGGTGAACTACCGATGCATCTCAGGTCAGAAAACAGACCACATACCACTACAGCATGAGTTAGTCAATGAGAAAAGGTAACTTCCTAATACTACTCGAGGTGGTCACGTCAGTGCCCTCATTCTCTAAGGAGTACCTATACTCCGCTCTGGTGTCTCCACACCGAAGACTCAAGACTCATCTACTAAAGAGAAGCATATATACACCAACTTCTGGATCAATCACCATCCTCATGATATCCTATGGTCGGGAGCATTTATGAGTAATAATGATATTCATGTCTTAAATTTTCAACTCTTGAAAAATATGAATATCATTACCATTAACTCAAAGATGTATCACAGACACTAAATACACATATGTGATAGAAAATAATTATTTTATTTATTTAGTCAAAATTATATTGCCCCTAAAAGTGTATTCAGGTGAGCCAATTCTGGCTTCTAGGGCACATATATCTAACAATCTCCCACTTGTCCTAAAGCCAGTTGGCTGCAAGTCTAAGTCCATCTCTCAAGGTGGCTCGATCTTCTGCTGGCCCAATGCTTGTAAGTGGATTCCACATTATCTCTGGAGTGAACTCTCTTGACCTCGACGTAATCCTTCTCGGGTAATTGTGGATGAGGTGTATCGCCGCTCAATATGCTTGGATTTCTGATGAGACCTGTCCTAGCAAGGCTATGGCGCCATTGTTTCGCGTAAGAGAATGCATCTGATGGCATTACTCCAATTTCTGCACAACTTCTTATACCAGAATGCTTCCTTCGCAGCCTTTGATGCAGTGATATATTCGCTTCCATGGGTAATATCTACTATCACGGTTTGCTTGAAACTCTTCTAGCGACGCCCCCATTGCACACAAATAACTCCCATATGTCAACTTTCGATCATCTACATCGAACATTAGAAATCCGAGTCTGTGTATCCCTAGATTCGGATTCTCCGTTACCAAAGACCAACATCAATCCTTAGTTCTTCTCAAGTACTTAAGGATAATATTTCATAGAAGTCAATGTTCTTCACCTGGATTGGCTGATATCTGCTTGTGACACTCACAGCAGTGGCTATATCAGGTCGTGTACATAGCATGGCACATGAGGCTCCCTATTGCAGAAGCATAAGGACTTGCTCATGCTTATTTCCTCAGGTGCTAGGGCACTTCTCTGGAAATAAAACCATGTCTGAAGGGTATTAATTTCTCTAGAGTTTTTCCATACTAATCTCTTAAGTATTTCCTATGTACATCTTCTGTGAAAGTCCTAGCATCCATCCTATTCGGTCTATCCCTATAGACCTTAATTCCTAGAATAAAGGATGCTTCACCTAGGTCTTTCATGGAGAATTCCTTGGACAACCACATTTTGACTGTTGTCATGTCAACATGGGAATATCATTCCCAATAAGGAGGATGTCATCCACGTACAATACGAGGAAGACAACAACAGCGCTCCCACTGACCCTTTTTGAAAACACATGGTTCCTCTTCATTTTTGATGAAACCAAACTTTTTGATCACATCATTGAAACGAGTGTTCCAGCTCCGAGATGCTTGCTTAAGTCCATATATGGACCTTTGCAGCTTGCAAACCTTGTGATCAGTATCACTGGATGTGAAACCTAGCGGCTGTTCCATATAGATATCTTCCTCAAGATATCCATTTAAGAATGCCATTTTTCACGTCCATTTGCCATATTTCATAATCGAAATAGGCTGCAACAGCAAGCAATGTGCGGATGGATTTTAGCATAGCTACTGGGAAAAGGTATCCTGATAGTCAATGCCTTCGCGTTGACTATAACCTTTTGCCACCTAGTCTAGCCTTGAATGTCTCCACATTCCCATCTGCACCAATCTTTCTCTTGAAGATCCATTTACACCCAATAGGTACTATACCTTCTGGTGGATCTACCAAGGTCCAGACTTGGTTTGAGTGCATCGAGTCAATTTCTGACTTGCATTGCCTCTAAGCCATTTCTCGGAGTCGATATCTGATATCGCCTCGTTGTAGGTTTTGGGATCATCACCATGAGCACCATTACCTATGAGGAACATTTTCCTCTACTTCCTCTGAAATAATACCTAAGTATCTTTCAGGGGGACGGGAAACTCTTTCCGATCTACGAGGTGGAGGAGGTAGTGTTCTTATTGGCTCAACCTGATTTGGTTCCACTTGGTCCTTAGCTCGTTTGTACTTGTGAGACTTTCTCATCAAGCTTAATCTGCTTTCCAATGCCGCTATCTTGAATAAACTATTTTTCAAGAAAGATGGCATGTCGACTCACAATCACATTGTGGTCTTCTGGAATGTAGAAATAGTATCCTAATGACTCTTTAGGATATCCTATGAATCGAGCTCTAAAGGACCTAAACTCTAACTTGTCCGCTTGTTGTCTTTTGACATGAGCCGGACAACCCCAAATTCTGAGATGACTCAGACTTGGTTTCTTACCGTGCCATATCTCATACGGTGTGGTAGGAACGGTTTTAGAGAGGAACCCTATTCAGTAGATAAATTGAAGTTAACAATGAATGTCCCCAAAGAAAATCAGGGAGGTCTGTGAAGCTCATCATGGATCGAACCATATCCAATAGAGTCCGATTTCTCCGTTCTGAAACCCCGTTGAGTTGAGGTGTTCCTGGTGGAGTCCATTGAGAGACTATGCCATTTTCCTTAAGATAGTCTAGGAATTCCGGCTAAGGTATTCACCTCCTCGATCTGATCGAAGAACCTTAATGGGTTTTCCAGTTTGTTTTTCTACTTCATGTCTGAATTCTTTGAACTTTTCAAAAGCTTCAGACTTGTGTCTCATAAGATACACATACCCATACCTAGACAGATCATCGGTAAAGGTAATGAAGTAGACAAAATTGCCTCTAGCCGGCACATCAAATGGGCCGCACACATCAGTATGTACTAGGGCAAGGAGATCTGTGGCCCTCTCCCCATGTCCAACAAAAGGGAGTTTAGTCATTTTGCCTTGAAGACAAGATTCACAAGTTGGATATGACTCAAAAGTCAATGGACTCAATAGCCCATTTTTCTCCAATTTGTTAATCCTATCTTCTGCTATATGACCTAATCTCAGGTGCCATAGATATCTATCGTTTGGACTATCCCTAGGTCGTTTGGCATTCACGTTTTGCTCGATAGTTAGAATAGGTACATCAATATGTAGCTGATAAAGACCATTAATAAGGAAACCATTTGCAATTTTATTTCTTTCATAAAGAATGTTACAATGGTCCTTAAAGAAGGTGATCACATAAGCCTTCTTGTGCTAAGCATGAAACAGAAATCAAATTCCTGCTAGCTGCAGGCACATAATAACAGTCTTTTCAAAACTAAGTCTAAACCAGATGGTAATCGAAGAGGGTATGTTCCCACGGCTACTGCAGCAACTCTTGCTCCATTACCGATGCGTAGGATCATGTCTCCATCCCTCAGCCTCCTGCTATCCTCAAGACCCTGCATGGAAGTGCACAGATGAGCACTAGAACCAGAGTCAAGCACCCAACTGGATGCAGAAGAAACCGTAAGGTTAGACTCAATAACGAGCATACCTCCAGAAGGACCTTCCTTCTTGTTCTTCAGGGTGGCCAGGTAAGTAGGGCAGTTCCGCTTCCAATGGCCGTCGCTGTTGCAATGGAAACACTTTCCTTTGCCATCGGCCTTTCTTCTTCGGTTCTGCCTTCTTCTTCTTTGATCCTTCCACCTTTTGCTTTTTCACAGACTTTTTTTTTTCTTTCCATAAGACTTTCTTTTGGAAGAAGTCCGTTCCATAGCAAGAACTGAGCCTTTAGAACCTTTCATAGAAAGCTCAGCGGTAACCAGCATATTCATTAACTCGGCCAAGGAATTTTGAAGTTTATGCATGTGGTAATTCATGATGAATTGCCCATATGCATCAGTCAAGGATTGCAGAATAATATCATTCTGCAGATCCAAGTCCTAACTTCACACCGAGCTTCTCAAGCTCTTCCATGTCCTTGATCATTGTCAGACAGTGATCTTGGACTGACTGCCCATCACGCATCTTAGCCTTAAAAAGTCATTTTCGTGACTTGATATTTGGCTGCGCGACTCTGTTCACCAAACATCTCCTGCAGGTGAGCCAACATTTGGCGAGCAGTCCCGATATCTTCATGTTGGCGCTGGAGCTCATCAGACATCGAGCCCAACATGTAAGTATCTGGCCTTATTATCTTCGTCAATCCATTTTTCCAGAGACGCTCTCTGTTCAAGTGGATGGACGAGCTGGTAAGGTGGGAGGGTCCTGGTCCAAAACATGGGTTAACTTCTCTGAACCCAAAATAATTTTGTAGTTCCTGAGCCAATCTTTATAATTGGGTCCAGTCAGTCTATGTGTGTCCAGGATACGTGCCAATGGGTTGGACGCAGACATTTTCCTGTAGAGAGTCAAAGATTCTAGTTAGATACTGTAATTTTGACTTGACCAATTTATTTAGGGATTTTATTTTTAAACAAATTAGCTCTCCCACTATTTTCTCGGATCCCTACACTCCCTCTGTAGAGATGCGAAAAATCTCCACGATTAATGATTTCTAGTGGGTGGTGCGGTCTCACCAACTGACTCATCACCTCACCTAACAGTTATTGGTGATGGGTTAGCCAATGAGTGAACAACTCTTGTTCAATGATTCTCTAATCATGGTGCACCCAAACTTGGTCTCTAATTCATGAATCTCACCGTATCCGGAATATTGATCCACTCCTTAGTTAAGTCAGACCCACCATTTGCATAGACTGGGTTCCTAATTGAGTCTCTCACCGTATCCGAAATATTGAGCCCAACTCATCCTCCAGCCCATAGCATCCAATGCCTAATAGACATGGTTGCATCTTTTCCCGGTGCAACTGAGCCACTGTATCCAGCCGAGAACAATCAACCCCGGGAAGGGCCCGCACATCTACAATGGTGGAAGACCTCAGACTTAATCTTTTCTTAGGGAGAATTGATTCAGGTCTCATTAAACTAGACTTGGCTTAGTCATAACAATTATGACTAACCTAGTGGCATGGGTTAGCTCGGATTATTGACCACCTCAGATCAGAACTGTGTCAACAGATATGGCCAGGTAAGTGAGACCGGTGGAAGGAATATGCCATTAACTCGTACAAGAACGCATTCAGGTCGAGTAGCTTCCAATTAAAAACCAGTCGGTCGTATGTGCCAAACTTACCTTAGACACCAAATTGTTGAGTCAGAACCAATTGGGTTAGCCTACAATCCAGACTCTAACCTCTGAGCCTAATTAGGTCTTGCTTGATCGTGACTCGATCTTGACCCAGACTTAATCCTATTAGGCTGGTCAATTTAAGCATTGTTGATCCCATCTAACCAACTCTTGATTCGGTTTGATCAACCGCTTAGACCTAATTGAGCTACCCAAGCCCGAACCCAGTATTATGAATATGTCTTAGATCTGAAATTCTCAATTTTAGACCTAATTAATATTCCATAAATCTTAATTCTTAATTAAGTTAGGGTTCATAAACAAAATATGCACAATAAATCCTAGGGTTTCAGGATCTAGGGTTTTGCAGAAAGTAAGTTTTGGGTTTCTGATTAAGGACGAACACGCAGCACCCCTACACATCATAAGAACACCCCATCGAATGGGAAGAGAGGGCCTTTAAACCCTTCTTCGTTCTTATGACCGGACGGCCAAGAGGAACGCCTTAATCAGGAACATGTCAATACTACAAAACAGTTTTAGATCTATATCATATATCTCATATACAAAATTAGATCTAATCATGGCATATTTTGCATACATCTCATGTATCAAATCATGCATATTTTTCAGATCTAAATTATCTCATAATAATCTAAAAAATTAGATTTAAATTGATCTAATCAAAATAAATTCTAATCTAGACAATTATGTAGAACTATTCTACAACTAGTCTAGACATGCATCAATCATATCTCATATGATATTTAAAATTAAATAATTTTTATTTGCTGTTTTTCAGATGTTATTATAACACTTATAATATCAAAAATAGTAAATAAATAGATCTAAAATATGATTTAATCAAATTAAATCAAAACATGCAAAGACTATTCTATAGAACTATTCTATTTTAGAACTAGTCATGCATATTTTCTAATCTTAGATCCAAATCATTTAATTTTAATTTTTTCTGATTTCAGATCTGATCACATCTCATGTGACATCTAAAATCACTTATTTTTTAATTAAAATAAATTAAAATCAGATCTAAACAATTTTAGAACCATGGCTCTGATACCAGTTGAAGGGAAATCCTGATTTTCGGTCCAGGTTCGTTCAGATCTGATCAGATCAAGAGATATATTTCAAAAATTTTTTTTCTTTGATCCTAATCAGATCTTGATATTTTCAGATCTGATTCTTATTATTTTAATAAATAAAATAAAATAAGATAAATTAAATCAAATTTAATTTACCTGATTTGGGTAATCCTATTACCCTGTAGATGATCCTGATTGCAGCGGAAGGTTCTGGATCTAGCCACGCAAGCGCCTGGCCCTCTACCGGTATCCACTCGGGTTGGATCTGGAGATCCTCTTCTTCTCTATCACACCTCCAAAAATCAGATCTGGATCTGATCTGGAGGATCTTCAAAACTCTTTTGAAGATCAGCAGTCGTCCTTTGCAGCAGCGCAGCCTTCTTAGCTTTTGATCGCCTTTCTTGATCTGAATCGCACCAACCAAAATCCAAAACACTTTTGGACGTGGAGAGGAGAGGGAGAAGAGACTTTGGCATGGAGGAAGGAGGGGAGAGGCAGCCTTGGGGCGTGGGAAATTCTCAATTACTTCTTTGAGTTGGGCGCAGGGTCTTATTTATAGACTAAGCTTGTGATCCAACTCCTCTTCCTTCCCAACCAATCACAACCCTTTGTGAAATCAGATCTAAATCTGATTGGTGGGAATAGAGTCCCCTGGATTCCTCCTTAGAGGGTGCCTAAGACCAGTCAAAGTTGGATTCTTAGTAGAACTCTAATTGGAATCCAAAAAGGAGAGATGGAGTCCTTGTCCAACAAGGACTCCTAGGCGCCTCCAACTTGGGCACACGCCAAGGGTGGCGTGCGCCCTTCCTCCTTGCCAGGTTCTGGCAGGGGGACAGGCCCCCACCAGCTCTCCAATAGGTGCATGACATGTGGTCAAAAGTCAAAGTGTCAATGGTCAAACGTTTGACCAGTCAAAGGTAGACTTTTGACCAAAGTCAAAGAACAAGAAATGGCAGGTGACCAAAAATGGCAGGTAATGTCTTACAAAATAAGACAACCTTTTCTGACTTGGACAACCTCCAGTCAGACCATATGAAGGCCTCTGATTGAGCACAAACTCCTTTTGGCTCAGTCAGGACAACTTATTTATGATAGTAAAAGAAGAACGTTAGGTTCAATCGAGTGCTAGCACGATTTTCTTGAACCTAATTGAATCTCATTCAGATCAATTGAACTAGATCAGTTCAATTGATGATCACCAGATTCAAACCCTTGTTTGTGTGACCCAGTTAGGTTCAGTTCTGTATGGTAATGGGATATGTCATGATCTCTATCATCGACATCATCGAAACTCCTTTCGATGGATCAGAACTCTTCTGATTCGAACAGCTAGAATGATCGATCATCTAAATCATTCTAATTGCTCCCAAAATCCACCAGTGACACCTAGCAGTATATGGTGGCAACCCATCAGAGCTGAATGCGAACCTCTTGGTGCAGCTACCTGTGTGATTAAGTTCTTCTATCTTGAGCCCCGATCAGATTAGGGTTAAGGTGAACTCGTCAAACCCTAGTCTCTGTCATATGATGTAATCATTCGATTCGAGTCCAATGTGAAAATCTAAATAGAAACTCTTTCTATTATTTCACTCTGCCATGGCCATGGGCTTCTGGACTTGATTCTCATGATCATCATAGGGCTGCTCCTCTACCACCGAGGTAGATAGATTCCATCTTGATGCAATCCAGTTCCTACAATGAACATGCTATAGCCAACATACACCTCAGGGTTCCATATGGCTAGGAGACCGAGTAATGGTGTAGTCAAACTATAACACCCTCAAGGTGAACTGCCGATGCATCTCAGGTCAAAGAACCAGAGACACACTACTGCAGCATCGAGTCAGTCATTGACGAGAAGGTAGACTTCCCTAATGACTACTCGAGGTGGTCACGCTCAGTGCCCTCGTTCTCTAACGAGTACCTGTACTCTCGCTCCGGTGTCTCCACACCGTAGACTCAAGACTCATCTACTAAAGAGAAGCGATTGTACACCAACCTTCCGGATCAATCACCATCCTCGTGATGATCCTATGGTCGGGAGCATTTTATGAGTTAATAATGATTATTCATGTCTTAAATTTTCAACTCTTGAAAATATGAATTATCATTACCATTAACTCAAAGGATGTATCACAGACACTAAATACACATATGTGATAGAAAATAACCCATTTTATTAATTATAGTCAAAATTATAATTTTGCCCCTAGAAGTGTATTACAAGTGTCAGCCAATTCTGGCTTCTAGGGCACATATATCTAAACAATTTTCCATTATCCCTCCTCCTAGTTATATTGGCATTGTGATTCGGTACCTGTAATTAGTATTAGTTAACGATTTAGGTCCTAAGCAGTATTAACTTTTTTTACTGGTAGTCTGGAGGACGAATTGGCTTCTTTTTTAATTGTAACTAATTCTTAAATATTAGTCTAAAATAAAATAGTTATATAGATAACTAAATCATAGCCTTCCATTAAGTTGAGTGATAATGGATTTATTAATTTAATAATCACTGGAGGCCCAAAGGCCTGGTGCTTATTAACTAATAAAATTATCATTCATAAAATGATGATTTGGTTAAGTCTTTCTGATAGTGTTTGGATTGGCCGACCAAAGTTGGGCCTGATCATTTTATTGGTTAGATAAGATCAAATGTGGTCAGGTTAATGGTTGGACCAAATCGAACTTTTTCAGTAGAGGCCAAAGCCTACTTATTAGATCTTCAGGGCAAAATTGATATTTTTAGAAATTATTTAGAGAAATAATTGATTTTAACCTACCCATAGGTGCACGTGGGTTGACCAACCAAAGTTAGGCTTGTGTGTAGTCTATGTGGATTCTGGTACCCACTAAGAAATTAAAGTAATTCCTCAAATTAGAGATAGAGGCTATCAATTCATATAAAATACTGAGAGAACCTTTAGACTAAAGTCCAAGTCTTTATGATACTTGATTCATATACTAATTAGATTTGATTTTTCTTATTATACAAAAATGGCCACTAACCTGTCGCTCCAATCATTATTAGATAATGATAAATTAATCGGATCCAACTACGATAGCTGGTATCGTAAGTTGAAAATCATCCTGGAGCATGAGCGGATCCTTTATGTCGTAATGGATCCTACACCTGAGGAGCTAGCTTCGAACGCTAGAGGAGCGATTGGAGACACTTATCAAAAGTGGCTCAATGATCGCACCACCATTTGGTATATAATACTGGCGGTAATGAACGATGAGTTCAGCCGTAGGTTTGAAAATGCCCGCCACAGAAGATGCTTCAAATGTTGAATGACTCCTTTGGCTTGCCTAACAATGTTGAAAGGCACAAAACAAGTTATACTATTTTCAATGCTCGAATGAGGGACGGGACCTCCATCATCGATCATGTATTATACATGATCGAGATGATCGAGTGCCTTAACAAGCTGGGCTTTTCCCTGCATAAGCAGCTTGGTAAGGATGCGATCCTTAATTCCTTGCCTAAGTCCTTCCTTTTCTTTCTAACTCATTTTAGAATGACAAAGCCTATAGTCAACTATCATGAATTGTTGGGGTTGCTGTAGAACTTTGAGAAGGATCACCAACTTCATAAGGAGATGATGAATGTAGTGAGAGGGTCTTCTTCTGGTCGTCAACCTATTAAGAAAGGAAAGAAGAACAAGAAGAAGAAGAACAAGAGGGTGCAGGCAAATGCCAGAACGACTACAAAGGGTCAGACCAAGAAGCACAAGCCTGACTAGAGCTAGGTAGAGTGCTTCTTCTGTAAGAAGTAGGGGCACTGAAAGAGGAACTATCCTCTATACATTGCCTCCCTGGATCAAAATAGGCTAAGAAGGAAGCAAGTGGTTGCTGGGCAAGGTAATTATATGATAACACCTTGCAATTTTTTTCTTATTTGATTCTACTGCCTGGGTATTAGATACTGGAAGCCCTTATCATATTTGTAATTCTATGCAGGGCTTGCAGGTTAATAGGAGATTTGATCAAGATGAGAGGTTCCTAAATATTGGAGATGGAAGACAAGTTTCAATTCTAGCTTTAGAAATCATGAACCTTGTAATCAATTCAAATAAAGCTATTCTTAATGAATGTCATTTTTGTCCAACTTTCTTATTGAATGTCATTTTTATAGGCCTTTTGGCCATGAATGGTTTTGAAATATCAATAAAAGAAAAATTTTGTAATGTCATTTTAAATGGTGTTACAATTTTTATTGGATAATTAAATAACAAAATTTATTTACTTTCTATGCCTGTTAACGTGGTTCAATCCTTCGATAAACGTCCTAGAATTAGTGATGTGTCTAATGTATACCTTTGACAATATAGGCTAGGTCATATTAATAAGAATAGAATTAACAGATTAACTCAAGAAAGAATTCTTGAGGTTAGTGATTGTGAATCACTTCCAACTTGTGAGTTTCGTCTTCTTGGTAAGATGACCAAGTCATATTTTACTAGAAAAGGTGAATGAGCCATTGAACTCCTTAGTCTAGTACATTCGGATGTATGTGGACCCATGAGCTCAAGTGCTAGAGGTGGATACTTCTACTTCATAACCTTCATAGATGACCTATCGAGATATGGATATGTCTATTTAATGAAGCATAAGTCAGAGTCGTTTAAAATATTCAAACTATTTCAAAATGAGGTAGAAAAGCAAACTAGAAAGAATATTAAAACTCTTCGATCTAACTGAGGGAGTGAATATCTTTCCAATAAGTTTCTGACATATCTTGGAGAGAATAGGATTCTCTCCCAATAGACCCCTTCTGGAACACCACAACATAAAGGTGTGTTTGAAAAAAGAAATCGGACCTTGTTGAACATGGGTCGATCCATGATGGGGTTTGTTGGTTTATCGATCTCCCTATGGGGATATGCACTCGAGTCACCTTATTACATTCTAAATAGGATTTTGAGTAAATCTATTAATAAAACATCATATGAGATATGGACAGGACGTAAGCCAGTGCTTTCACACCTTATGATTTGGGGGTGTTTGACTTACGTCAGACGTTTGATGATAGACAAGCTTGGACCTAAGTCTGATAAGTGTAGTTTTATAGGTTATCCAAAAGAAACCAAAGGATACTACTTCTACCTTGGTAATGAGCAAAAAATATTTGTCAGCCTTAAGGCAATCTTTTTAGAAAAGGAGTTTCTTGGTGAAGGAACTAATGCCTCTAAGGTTAAACTTGATGAAGTACGACAGGTGAAAGAACTGACATAAGTTGTAGAACCTGAGCTAGATCTAATTAGATCAGACCCAGAACCCATTGTAGATGCATCCTTAAGGCGATCTGATAGATTACCACATCAACCAGATAGATACTATGATTTTTTGGTTTAGGATAGGGATCCTATCGAACTTGATGAGAAGGATCAGGACCTGATCACCTATATGGATGCAATATAGAGATCTGACTTTGAGAAATATTTTGAGGCTATGAAATCCAAAATGGAATCTATGAAGGTCAATGATGTATGGACATTGGTTGACCCATTTGAAGGGATAAAATTCATAGGGTGTAAGTGGGTGTTCAAAAGAAAAAAAAGCATAGATGGAAAGGTGGAGACCTATAAAGCTCGTCTGGTTGCCAACATGTATCATCAACGTTATGGTATTGACTATGATGAGATGTTTTCTTCTGTGGCAATAAAATCCATTTGGATTATGCTTGCTATCGTTGCCCATCTAGATTATGAAATCTGACAGATCAATGTGAAAATGACTTTCCTAAATAGAGAGTTGGATGAAGAGGTGTATATGATATAGCCTGAAGGATTCACATCCATAGATGAATCTAAGGTGTGTAAGCTTCAAAGGTCCATTTATAGACTGGAGCAGGCATCTCGAAGCTGGAACATATGATTTGATAAAATAATCAAAACATATGGCTTCGTTAAGAATGAAAAGGAGCCCTGCATATACAAATGAACTAATGGTTCAGCAATAGTATTCCTAATATTATATATGAATGACATTCTCTTAATCGAGAATGATATTCCTACATTACAAGGAATAAAGATTTGGCTGTCATCATAATTCTCCATAAAAGATCTAGAAGAAGCTTCCTACATCCTAGGAATAAAGATCTATAGAGATAGATCTAAAAGGTTGCTTAGATTGTTCCAGTCTACGTACATTGATACTATGCTAAAATGGTTCAACATGGAGAATTTCAAGAAAGGCTATCTACCGATAGGCTATGGAATTTCTTTTTCAAAGAGGGATTGACCGACAGTACCTCTAGAAAAAGAGCATATGAGTAGAATACCATATTCTTTGACAGTGAGTTCTATCATGTACGCCATGACATGTACATGACCAGATATGGCATACTCACTAGGGGTAGTGAATAGATACCAATCTAATCCAGGGATGAATCACTTGAAGGTTGTTAAAACCATCCTGAAATATTTGAGAAATACTAAGAATCAGTGACTTGTATATGGTGAAACGGACTTGAAACTTGTAGGATTCACAGGCTCTAGTTTCCAGTTTGATCATGATGACAGCAAGAGTATGTCGAGATATATATTCACCCTTAATGATAGAACCGTCTGCTGGAAGAGTTCCAAGCAGCACACTATGGCTGATTCAATTTGTGAGGTAGAGTATGTCGCTGCATTAGATGCTGTCAAAGAAATGATGTGACAGAGAAAATTCATCATCGAGCTTGGAGTAGCATCCTTCCTTGATGGTCTATTTCTGCTCTATTGCGATAGCTGTGGCGTCATTGTTTAGCCGAAGGAACCTAAGGCACACCAACGGACGAAGCATATTTTGCAATGCTTCCACCTTGTCCAAGAAATTATGGATCGAGGTGATATCGACCTTCAAAAGATCGATGGAAAAGAGAACCTGGCCAACCCATTCACTAAAGCTATTATGGCGAAGGAGTTCAACGACTTCAAGTCAAAGATAGATATTAGATACTACACTAATTGGCTTTAGTTTAAATAGGAGATTGGTGGGAATATGTCCCAAAGCCAATCGTCAGCCTATTGATGATTGGGCTATACATTTGTAATTGTATATGAATCATAAATTAATAAAAATTATTTTGGCATTTTTTATCATAAAATTTATTATCTTCTAATGAACTCCTATATTGTGAAGAAATTCTTAGAACTATCTAGATTCGATAAAGGAGGATTTATCGTTTAGTCCTTAAATTGTTCACGATCAAAAGATACGTTGTTACTTAGGACGACAATATTTATCGAGTATAGATCGTTGTGTGCCATATAGGTTGGTTGTCCTCATAATCAAAGAATGTTGAGATACTAGTATGGCATGCAAGTGAGATGTATGGGTATATCTGCACTGAACGTGATCAATTTTAGAGCTTTTCTTCTATCAAGATTAGCCCCGAAGGATATGGGTATAAGTGTCCCTTAGATCTGAGACCACCATGGTGACTTGCAAGCAACTCACTGTACTTAGGTATCAGGCTATCTAAAATTTTAATTCAGTGATGGAAGGCCACTGGGTGCAGTCAAGTACTTGGCTTGTCAGTGTGTGAGTCAAGATGGGATTGACCCCTCCAAGTATTAGAGCAAGTGCATCGCTGTATTTCAATTTAGCAAATCCTTGATCGGGTACTCCATATGATGGATGCTAAATTTTGAAATATATTATGAATGAATTTTAGGATTGATAGGAAATCCTAAATCATTCTTTGAGCATCGAGGTCAAGGAAATGAATTGTACGGTAACCATATTCCACAGATTCATCATTGTTATGTTGCAACTTTTTGATCTATCCGGATATCGAGTACCATTACTAGATGATCACATCGATTGGTACAAAAAATTAGTTTCTATACTACCGACTTAGGATTTGAACCTATGGGGTCACACACATAAGAAGTTCCTACCTGATCTAATGGCTGATCATGAGTCCAGATGACCTAGGACACCATGGTTAAGAGTCTTACTGGACCGAGACTCTGTGACCAAGAGTTTCACTGGACTAGGACTCTGAGTTCTACTCATCTAGGACTCTCTGATCAAGAGTTTCACTAGTCTGGGACTCTATGATTGTGGATTTGATTCATTTGGGACATTGGGTTCAAGAGTCCCACTGGTTTGGGACTCTTCAGGAGTTTCATGTTGATGGACTCTATTGCCCAAACATCCATCCGATTGAAACTCTATATTTATTGAAGGATTAATTAGTAATTTGATTGTGGATTAACTCAATTTGATTGAGTGATGGGGATTTGATTAAGTTTGATCGAATTGGATTCAATTGGGTTTGATCCGATCAGGTCGTGAGTTGATCTAATCACTGTGGGAGATTTGATCCTGATTTAATCAAGAGCTAGACCAAATTATTTTTAATTTGATTAAAAATTTAATAAATTGGATTAAGCCTAATTTAGTAAGATTTGATCTGGTCTTATTGGGTCTAGAATAATTGATTTAGTTGAAATCAATTTTGAAAAGTCAAAGGAGGTTTGAACTTTCAACTCCCTACGCCTACAATATTTGACCAACCTTTGACCCATGCCCCTCTTTATTTTACATGAATTTTTTCTCACACCCAAATACCTTCTATGCCCCTTATCTCTTCTACCTTTGACCTGGTCTAATGGTTGGATTGGTCAAAATAATTTGAATTTTGAATTCAATATAGAAGTTGAAACTTCTCAACTCCCTCTCGTTCTTATCCTTTTCCCATGCCCACTTTGATTTTACTTCATGCAATTTTTTATGGATTCTTAGAGTAGACATGTAGAAGGAGAGTCTATTTGCGTGTCAAATACTCTAGTATGGGCATTGGATAGGGATAAGAAGGTTTTTGAATTTGATGTTGGTTGGGAGGTTGAAACAAGTTCAACCTCCAACCCTTATCTATTTCCTTATGCCTTTCCTATGGTATTCATGTCAATAAATTATGAAAATTTTTGTGTGTGCAACAAATGGGGTTAGCATTCCATGGTAAAAGTTTCAATATGATTGTACATCAATTTTGGGCTAGAAAAATCTTAGAATGAATGTGAGTAGGGTTTATAGCATCTTATTTTTCCCTCATGCCTCTCTTCTCTTCTGATTTTCACCTCTAAGGATATCCAATTTTTGATATGATCTAAATATAATTTGTAGATATAAAAGTCATATTTCCATAAAAACTTGTTTCATGGAAAAACTCCGCACAGAGAGGGTGTGATAAGATTTTCAGTGTGTCAGGTTTTTGGGCAGAGTGAAACCCTAGATTTGGAAATCTGGGATTGGGTGGAGAGATCGAGTGCTGTGAGCATCGGATTGCCACCAAATTTGAAACACCTCTTCATCATCCTCCAGTATTTATGTTCTAATTTTTTAAAATATTTAAAAAATTATAAAGTACATGATTGATTGGATCGATCATGATCAGCTATTGAAAGCCCTAACGAGGAGCAAGTACTCTAGTGGGGCTGATCGAGACCGAGAGCTCTATGTGGACCAACCATAGAGGCCGAATATATGTGCTACTATGGTACGATACTAGAGCATTATCTGGTGGATTTAGATTATGGTGATCAGCTACCCACGAAAAGATATTGTGTTCTGAATAAATTGATGTAGTAAAGAGTTTGCTGGATAATTTTATTTCCAAATCTATATGAATGCATGCATATTGTATTTATATCCTTAGTGTAGTGCTTAATATTCTGATATGATCAAAAATTAATTAATTAGATTAATTAATTTTTTACTATATTTTAGCTATTTTTGAAAAAAATTTTGAAAGTAGCACTGCAAACCCTGCACTGCTTCTTTCATTTTGATCTTGTTACCATGAACTAAATTTTATTTTACTAAGGCTAAACTATAGCCACTCTTTTTGATATAATATTTAATATGATTTATTTTTAATTTTAAATTTTATTCATGAGGAGTTCATAGATTTGATCTTAATGCTTTTAGATTACTGGCCATCTTCTAATTGATCTGATGAACATAGATGATACGGACCAAGAACATCTATGATATTGCTTCTTGATTTATATACCTTGTTTTATGAATCGATTTAGAATTCATATGCATGCAAAAATTTTAGTGCGCTTTGGACGCAGCATATTTTAATTAGAGAGTTTCACAAAACTTAATGCATCAATATTTATTTAAATTACACCTGGACCAAAGGATAGTTAATAAATATTGATAGTTTTGCTATACTTGGACCAAAGGATAGTGAATAATCTAGGAGACTCCATCGTCACATGAAATAAAATTAACCTAATAACCTGAATATTGTATTGATTGAGTTGGTGAACCAATTGCCTTAGTAACCTATTGTTCTTGAGTTTAAAACCCTAAAAATTATAGACTCTCTATTTTCTTGCAAATTTTTAATTATTTCTTTATTTCTTTTTATTTTCTTAAATCTTATAAATCGATCTTCTAAATAATATTTAGGAAAGAATATTTTTAGTACTTATTTATCAATCTTCTAGGGACGATACTCTGCTTACTTACTTTATTACTTGATCAACTAGTGCACTTGCCATAGCTATAGATTACTACGCATCACCCTTATTCTTAAAGAAGTATCCAGTCGAGTTCATCTTCTTTCCCTCTTCTTTAACTCTATAACTCCCTTTTCTCTTATCTTTCTCATGTTCTAGCAAGATTCCACCTAAGAAAGCTTCAACCTAGCAATCCATAATCTCTATCGCCAGATCCAATCCAGATCTACCTGCTCTGACCTCATCAACGATACCTCAACCTCCTCCACCAACAATTATGGTGGATATGGAATAGTTCAACCTACTATTATAGTAGGTTAAGGGCCTCACTAAAGCAGTGTAGACCATGCAGCAAACTTCAGTACTAGCTCAGTCAGAGAGATTATCGTCGGAGTACCGAGATTCGACACTTAGAAGACCCACCTGGGTCAGTCAGCCAGTGACCCCTAGAAAGAGGAAGCAAAGAGTAGGGAGCTCCTGTTTCGATCATGATTCCATCCTTGGAAGATCTCAGCCTCTGTTCAACCAGCCACATTTTGAGATTCATGATCGAGATGATATTCTCAATCAAAAACTCCAAAATATGAACTGATGGATCGAGAAACTTTGCCACATCACCTCTACTCGCCATGATGATATCTACACCAACTCTCCATTCTCTGTCTAGATCATGCAGGAGCCCATCCCGTCGAACTTCAAACTTTTTAGTTTGAGAGTTATGATGGGACCTCAGATCCCATCGACCATCTTGAAGCTTTCTGGACAATGATGCTACTTTATGGCGTACTGGATGTCATATTATGCCAAGCTTTTTCCTCTACTCTAAAGGGAGCAGCAAGAAACTGGTACTCAGGTCTTAAACTGGGTACCATCTACTCTTTTGATCAGATGAGCCATTAGTTTGTGGCTCATTTTGTGAGCAGTTGGTGATAGAGATGAGGTTTAAATTTTTTTATCCATATCAAGCAGAAAGAAGGAGAGTCCATCCAAGCTTATATCAGTCACTTCAACACTACTGCTCTTAAGATCCAAAACTTGGACTAATCGATTGCTATGGTTGCATTGAAAGGCAGCTTTCAGAAAAATGATCTTCTCTTCTTCTTGGAGAAGAAGTATCCCCAAAATTTTGCTGATATGCTAGCTTGGGCTGAAGGCTATGCCTGAGCTAAAGAAGCCTTTAAACTCAAAGATGACGAAGCCATAGGAGAATGGCAGGTTGATGAATCCAACAAGCCCATAATTGTTGAGAGGTTGACTGAAGCTTGGCTACTTCTAGAATCCCTTGTAAACATAGATAAGCTCAGATTTCACCTCAAGCTCATCGACAAAGAAGCCCGGACCAAAGGGTGCATCAGAACTCTCCTCCCAGAAGATTCCATAACTACTCCCCTCTAAATACTCCAAGAATTTAAGTGCTAATGGAGATCAAGGAGTAGTTATCAAGGTCGAAAAGAATGCGGGCCCATCCTAGCAAATGCAACCCCAACAACTATCATCTTTACCATCATGACTATGGTCATGATACCGAAGAATGCATGCAGCTCCAACATAAGATCGAGGAGCTCATCAAATGGGGTCGGCTAAACTAGTTTCTACGATACTGGTCAAAAAGGAGGGATGATCGGTCAAGAGTCCTTCCATAATTAGAATAACCTTAGAGGGAAGAATCGAAAGGAGATTGGCCTCCACTTAGAATTACCAACTCATTGTCTAGGGGACATCAGCTAGGAGAAACCTAGAGGAGCTGCGCCAACAACTTCGACCTTAGAATTTTGAACATTCAAAAAGTGTGATATCAATAGTTGCATTTTAATGAAAATTCTCTATTTTGACACTTATCTTTTGTGCAAATTGAATTATGGCAAGAAGTGATGGAACTAGAACCTCATCCTAATTGAAGGCCTCTGGTTAATTAAGACAGAACATAATGGAGAGAGGTCCTCATAATGGCTCTTTTATGTCCCAACAATCTTATTAGGAATAGAAGGAAGACCTCATCCTAACAAGAAAAATAGCCAACTATATTAGAAATAGGAGGACTTCATTCTAACATGGATGAAAACCCCAATGGGAGAATGAAGGCCTCTGGTTCTTAAACAGGAGGTAACAGGGAGAGACCCTCTCAACGGTCCTTTTGTGCTCCGATAATCTTGTTAGGAATAGGAGGCGGACCTCAACCTAATAAATGAAATAGCTAACCACATTAGGAATGGGAGGAGGACCTCATCCTGATATAGATGAAAACCTCTATAGAGGAATGAAGGCCTTCAATTCTTAAATAGGAGGTAATAGAGAGAGGCCATCTTAATAGCCTTTTTGTGCCCCTACAACCTTGTTGAAAATAGGAGAAGGATCTCATCTTAACAAGGATACTAGCCAACCATATCAGGAATAGGAGAAGAACCTCATCCTGATGTGGATAAAGACCCCATAAGAAAATGAAGGTTTTCGATTCTTAAACAGGAGATAATGGAGAGAGGCCCTCTCAACGATCCTTTTATTCTCCGATAATCTTATTAGAAATAGGAGGAGGACCTCATCCTAATAAAGATAATAGCCAACCACATCAAAAATAGAAGGAGGATCTCATCCTGACGTAGATAAAGATCCTATAGGAGATTGAAGACCTCTAATTTTTAAACAGGAGGTAATAGGGAGAGGCCCTCTCAACATCCATTTTGTGCTTTGGCAATCTTGTTAGAAATAGAAGGTGGACCTTATCCTAACATGGATAAGAACCCCCCATAAGAAAATGAAGGCCTCCGATTCTTAAATAAGAGATAATGAGAAAAGGCCCTCTCAATGATTTTTTTTGTATCCCGACAATCTTATTAGAAAAAGAAGGATGACCTTGTCTTAACAAAGACAATAGCCAACCACGTCAGAAATAGGAGGACCTCATCCTGATGTGGATAAAGATCCTATAGAGGATTGAAGGCCGTCAGTTCTTAAGCAAGAGGTAATGGAGAGAGGCCCTCTCCATAACTCTTTTATACCCCAACAATCTTGTTAGGAATAGGAGAAGGACCTCGTCCTAATAAGGATCATAGCCAACCATGTCAAGAATAGGAGGACCTCGTATTGACATGGATGAAAACCTCCATGAGGGAATGAAGGCCTCTGATTCTTAAACAGGAGATAATGGTAAGAGATCCTCTCAATGGTCCTTTTGTGTCTCGATAATTTTGTTAGGAAAAGAAGGAGGACCTCATCATAACAAGGATGATAGCAAACCACATCAGGAACAGAAGAAGAACCTCATCCTGACATAGATGAAACCCCCATGGGAGATAGAAGGCACCCGATTCTTAAACAAGAGGTTAATCGAAGGTATGAAAGCTCCCAATTCTTAGGCAAAGGGATGCATTTGCTAAATGAGTCCAAAGATCCTTGTTCATAAACAAGGAGGATAGATATACAAGACATCTGATCAAGGTTATTATTTCAAGACAACATCAATATCAGGCATGATAAGAAAATGAAGAGGCTAACAAGCATCAAATTGAGATAGATCATAGAAGGATAATTGAAAAAAATATTATTTCATTAAAACTAAAGTTCATTACATAAGCCCTCAAGGCTAATTATAAAATTAAAAAAAAAACAACATGAAGTCTCACTCAAAGTCAGACTTTGGACTGTCGGCTCCAGCCAATACAAGATAGAGCTTCAAGTATCATTCACTTTCTCTTCGAGTTCTCATCTCACCACTAAACTCTCTCTCAGCAATTTCTCTAATCTAAGAGAGTCTTCTTCTGCCTCTCTTAACCTCTTCCTCAAAATGGCTGGTTCAGCCTTAGCATCTTTTATGACATCCTTTTGATAAACCATCTGAATCTTCAGCTATTGCAGTTCAGCCTTATCTTTCCCATATGCTATAGACAAGTTCTCTAGGGCACCCCTCAAAGAAAGGAGCTCATGTGAATCTCTACTCAAACTGGCGTGAGCCCTGTCTACCAACCATTTCTTTAGTCGAGCGTTCTCCTCATCAGCCTTCTGGATTATCCATTGAAGCTCAGCAATCTAATCACTCTAGCCAAGCTCATAACTCTTGTATGAATCCTCGACTTTGCGTAGTTGATTTTGGGGCTCTGAGAATCTTTTGGATCAATCCCAGCCATACTCCCCTCGATTGGTGGACCATGTCAAATTTTTCTCTAATAGTTGAATCTTCTCCTTTGCCGCACTGAGCTTAACTTTGAGAAAGTTGATCTTTGCGGTCAACGTCCAGGACTTTTTACCAGCATGCTTTTTGATCTCCTCAAGCTCTTCCTTCGAATGATTCTTCTAATCAGTATATTCTTTAAAATCCTTTTTACATGCTTGGTGAAAATGGCTAAGTTTGATCGCAGCCTTTCCATAATTTTTTTTTTATTTCTAAAGCTTATTTTCAATCTTTTTTAATTTTTTTTAGTCTGATGAACTTTCTTTCTTAGACTCTTGACATGAGCCTTCAAGAAGATACCCTAAGGTAGAGGTTCAGCTTTAATTGTAGACTGCATTTAATGTAGAAAAGCACCATGATATAAAGGTACAGTAAAGGAAAGGAATTTACTTTCATTAATCAAAATATTTTAAGTATAGAAAAAAATAGAAGAAAAAAGAAAAAGTACAACTATCAAAAGCCTCCAACCTTTGGAGGAGGAGCAGCAGATGAGCTTGGCATGGCTTTGATAGTCTCGAGTTCTTAAGTTGGCTTAGAAGTAGCAGTGGAGGCTCGACAGATGAAATATCGATAGTAGCAGTGGAAGGTCTAGCCTCATCGTCAGAAGGCTTCCCTGTCAAAAAACTAAGATCGAGCTTGGAGAACTTTTTAACCATGTTCCTTTGGTAGAGTTCGAACCCTTTGATGAAGGCTACCTTAGCAAAATCAATCTTTATATCTTCCATCTCTTTAAAGGCCTTGAAGTCTGAGATAGCTTGATCTTTGGCCTCCAAGATCTACCTCTCCATCTCGACAACTTCGGCCTCTGCCTTTCTTCTCTCCACCTCCGAGGCCAACTCCTCCTTCACCTCAATCGAAGCTTGTTTAGCACTATGGACCACCTCCTGAAGGTGCCCGACCTTGGCAGACTTCTCCTTTAGAAGACGGTCAATTTTGATCTTGTGTTCTTCAAGAAACCTTCACCACCTTAGCCTTCTAAAGATTAATCATCTTGATGTTGATGATTAATTGGTGACCCATCTACAGAAAATAAAGTTAGTTGTGCTAGTGAAAGGACACATAGATAGGCCTAAAATGGGAAACTAGATAATTACCTTAAGAAAAGTTCCAAGGGAGTCCCATGTCTACTGCTCAAAGTTGATGTGGATGATCCTATCTACGACATCGGGTAAGGTGCATCCATCAATCAAAGATTTAACGACCTTTTAGTCATCGAAGGGAGAATCCCTCCAGTCAGTATTGTCGCCATTGGACCCTTTAGAGTTGGCTTGGCACCGAACTTTCTTAGCGGCTAATCTTTTCCTTCACTTCTCTGCCCCATTTTCTCGCTCGGTGGGGTCACTGGGACTTGGACCTTGGTAGATGGACTTGAAGCCATTGGAGGTACTGAGACCTTGAGAGTGGCAACAGCTTCGATGGGTGCGACCGAGCTTGGAGTGTTGATCTTTGCCTTCTTGGAGGTCTCTTCAGATGCACTGACTTTTTTTTTTGTGAGCCTAGAGTTCTTTGGATAGATACTTCAATTCTTCCAGATTCATTTCTACAACAATAGAAAACTAAACTTAGAATAAAACCAAAAGGAACAGTTAATAAGATTCGAATGTATACCTGCTGGGTTAAAGAGGCTGAGACCGAGGTTAAATAAGATCTGATCTTCTAGCAGTTTGGATAGCAGAGGGGATCAATAGTTTCTTAATTTATTAACTGAGTCAAGGTCTTCTCTTTCTAGTCTGAGAGCTTGGTGGACTGAATCCCTCAGCTGGCCCCAACTAGAAAGTCCTAATTCTAAAGAGGGATAGGAAACAAAGAAAATTTTTTTGTTCCAGTTATGAATGAAAGAGGGAGAACTCTTGAGGAACCCCTTCTTACCAAATTTGAAGGATAGGTACCACCAATTTTTAGCAGTGGGATGATGTTTGAAAATGAAGATGTTGTGGAATAAAAAAATGATGGGATGGACCTCGGTTGAGATGCAAAGAAAAAGAAATGCTATGATGAACCTAAATGAGTTCGAAACCATAGAAGCGAAGAAACTGTTCAAAAATTGAAAGAAAGCTACTGCAAAAGAAGGAATCGGGAGTTAGAACCCGGCACGAAGGGCTTCAATGTACAAACAAAAATGACCCAAGGGAGGAGTGCAAGCTCAGCCACTTGATCTAGGAAGCTCTAATTTGTACTTCGAAGGTATCCCATATTAGATCCTTATCAAGGAAAGATCTTCAGAATGCAAAGAACAAGAAATAATTTTAGGGATGAAAATTGGACGAGGTGCTTCTATGAATTTGGAAGTTTCCCTAAAGATAGGATTTGGCAAACTTAGGTGAGTCGGACTCCTAGAACCAATGGACCAGGATACTTCAAAGGACATCTGAATCAAACTAAACTTTAAAAATCCCCAAAAAATTAGAAATAAGGGTTGTAATTTTTTTGAAAAAAAACTAGGAAGAATAGTAAACTCCTCCAAAGAAATCAAAAGGATAAAAAATATGAGAAAAATAAAAAAATGCAAGAAAAGAGTCAAGAGACTAACCTAAGTTGGTTGGAGATTTCGAAAAAATGGTCGAAAAGGTAGACAATGGATGGGAGAAACGTTGATGGCCGGAGAAATCACTTGTTAGATGTGTGACCTAGAAGCCAGATTGGCTAACACTTGTAATACACTTCTAAGAGCAATTTTATAATTTTAACTATAAATTAATAAAAGATTATTTTTCTATCACAGTGTGTATTTAAAGTATCTATGATACATCCTTTGAGTTAATGGTAATGATAATTTATTTTTTCAAGAGTCAAAAAATTTAAGACATGAATTTTCATAATTAACTCATAAATTGCTCCTAACTATAGGATCATCACGAGGATGATGATCAATCTAGAAGGTTGGTGTACGATTGCTTTCTTAGGATAGACGAGTCTTGAGTCTATAATGTGGAGACATCAGAGTGAGAGTACAAGTACTCATTAGAGAAAGAGGGCAATGAGTATGACCATCTCGAGCAGTCATAAGAAAGTTTACCTTCTCATCGATGATTGACTTGATACTATAGTGGTATATCTGGTTCTTTGACCTGAAGTGTATCGATAATTTACCTTGAGGGTGTTATAGTTTGACTACACCATAACTTGATCTCCTAGTCATTCAAAATTCTGAGGTGTATGTTGACTAAAGTATGTTCATTGTAGGAATTGGATTGTACCAATAGAAGATCTATTTATCTCGATAGATGAGGATTAGCCTTATGATGATCATGAGATTGAGTCCATAAGTCTATGGCCATAGCAATGTGAAGATGATAGAAAGAATTTCTGTTATGGTTTCACATCGAACTCGAATCAAATGATTAATTCATATGACGGATATTGGGTTTGATGAGTTCACCATAACCCTAATCCTAATGCGGCTCAAGATAGAAGAACCCAACCATACTGGTAGCTGCACCAAGAGGTTCGCTTTCAGTTCTAATAGGTTGCCACCATATACTGTTAGGTGTTATTAATGGATTATGGAAGTAATTAGAATGATCTTGATAATCGATCATTCTAATTGTATGAATTGAAATAGTTCTGGTCCATTGAAAGGTGTTTTGAAAATATCGATGATAGAGATCATGACATATCTCATTATCATATGAATTAAACCTAACTGGATCACACAAACAAAGGTTTGGATCTGGATATGATCAATTGAGCTAATCCAGTTCAATTGATTTGGATTAGATCTAATTAGGTTCAAGAAAATCGTGCTAGCACACGATTAAGCTTAACTTTCTCCTTTTGTAGTCTTTCTGGTTCATCTTGACTGAGCCAAATTGGTTTGGACTTCCTAGAGAATCATGTATGGATTTGCCTTTTTCTGACTAGAGCTTGTCTGGATTAGAAAAAGATTATCTTAATCCATCAGATGGAAATAAGACAATACCTGCTAATTCCTATCACCACCTACCATTTTTCATCACTGTCGAGACATGAGATGTCTCAATGTAGGAAAGAAGGGGTAGGGGCGTGTGCCTCCTTTGGACATCTCCTTGGGGTGCACGCCCCCTTGGATTCCATGCACAAATATGTGTGCATGCCTTTAGTTGGCATGTGCATATGGGGAAAAGGGAGGAGTCCCATACAGATGGGACTCTAGGGTTGCATGATGGCTTTAAACACTTAGGCGCCAAAGTGTTTGGGCCTATCCATCTATGGCGCCATCTATAAAGGATTTTTGGGACACTAACCTAATTAGATCAGGTGACATCACTCCAGCAATCAGATTAAGATCTGATTAAATCAAGCAATTTGATTGGTCGAAGTGATGTGGCACTGCATGGCACAGCAAAGTCTGTTTAAACCTGTTGACGCAGAAACTTGTCGTCGCCGGAGTTGAGGTCGAAGAGACTGCCATCGGGGACCTGCAAAACAAAGTCTCGCTCGGAACCGGTGGGGGGTGGCTCCGGCAAGACCCTCCGACTCTTAAGTTAGTTCCCATCAATAGGAATGGAGTGCTCGATAGAGTATAGAGGAGAAGAAAAGGGTTTTCAGAACCTGGCTTCAGTGTATTCGGAGGGTCCTTTTATAGAGGGAGCTTGTTGTAACCGCCTTGGTTAATGGGCGTGGTAACTATCTTGATCAATGTCGATCGTTATTGCCGATAAATACCGATCGTTATTGTCGATCGTTATTGCCGATCGTTATTGCTCATAAGTGTCGACCATTATTGTTATGTAACCATAGCGAGATTGCCTGCAAGAATCCATCGTAGGGAGTTCGGCCATTGAGAAGCTCGTCCATTGAAGAAGTCTGTAAGAAGTTCGGCTTTCGTAGAAGCTTGGCCCGAAAGGAGGCTTTGGGAGAGTTCGGCTCCCGCAGGCACCTGGCTGTACCGATGCGGAGTCAGTTCGGCTTTTGCAGGAGTCTGACTGAAGCTCGGCGAATGAGCAATCAAAAGTAGTTCAGCCCACAGCCGACTGCAGAGGAGTTTGGGCATTGGTTGTCCGAAGGAGCTCGACCGACTGAGAGAATGGTCGCTTGAGGAGTCCGGCCGCTAGGCGTATGAAGGAGCTCGGCTACTGGGGAGTTCGGCTAGATGTAGGAGTTCGGCTAAGATGCGTCGCCGAAGCTCTTCCGTTGCTATCGGTCGCATCAGGCTGGACACCGAACCTGACTTTGGCAGGAGCGGGATTTATCCCCAACACTAGCCCCCCCCACTCCCGAGTTCGAAACTCGAAGGAAGGGAGTGCAGAAAAGGCGACTGTCGAAGTCTTCTTCTGGGCTCCGGGCTCCGTGCTGGTCCGGGTCGAAGCTTGATCGAGGTTGGCAGGGTCGCTCAGGGGAGATCTTATCTCCTTTGGCCGAAGTCGCTTCTCGGGAGAGATGGCCGGACTTGCTTTTCGGGAGAGATCTTATCTCTGGCCGAACTTGCTCTTCGGGAGAGATCTTATCTCTGGCCGAGGTTATTTTTCGGGAGAGATCTTATCTCTAGCCGAATTTGCTCTCGGGAGAGATCTTATCTCTGGCCGAGACTTGCTCTCGAGAGAGATCTTATCTCTGCCGAGGTTATTTTTCGGGAGAGATCTTATCTCTGGCCGAATTTGCTCTCGGGAGAGATCTTATCTCTGGCCTTGGGAGAGATCTTATCTTTTCGGGAGAGATCTTATCTCTGGCCGAACTTGCTCTCGGGAGAGATCTTATCTCTGGCCGAGGTTGTTTTTCGGGAGAGATCTTATCTCTGGCCGAACTTGCTCTCGGGAGAGATCTTATCTCTGGCCGCTCTTGGGAGAGATCTTATCTCTTCGAGGTTATTTTTTGGGAGAGATCTTATCTCTGGCCGAACTTACTCTCGGGAGAGATCTTATCTCTGGCCGAGGTTGTTTTTCGGGAGAGATCTTATCTCTGGCCGAACTTATTTTTCGGGAGAGATCTTATCTCTGGCCGAACTTCTCAAGAGGTTGATGGTCTTTACCCTGCTCGTGTTAGGACGAGGTCTTCCTCCTGTTCCTAACACGGCGACTGTTGACTGCTTTTTTCCCTGTCATTACATAGTTTTGGCGCCTAAAAACAACACATCGTTGAAAGGGAAGAACTTTATTAAAAGGAAGCCACTGGTAATGTATTCTCGAATTCTTTGTGACTCAGGGTCGTGGCAGCGTTGTTCCTTCGCCCTTCTTCATGCGGACGATCTTTCCTTTCTCATGCTGGCCTCCTTACTTTGGAGTATGCTTCTCCTGGCTTCGGCGCTGGAACCTGGGGTAACGACGTCGTGAGGCGGTTGATCTTATCGTTTCTCATTATGACAGCGCCCTTTATCGATCTTCAGGGTGACGTCGAACGAATTCACCCAGCCGTCCCTTTCTGACAAGCTCCTCGATTTCGTCTCGAAGCTGGATGCACTCCTCAGTATCATGGCCGTGGTCGCGATGGTAGAGGCAATACTTGTTTCGGTCACGCTTGTTTGGGGGAGATCGTAACCCTTCTGGTCTTGGCAGTTGGTTTTTAACTTCGGTGAGAATCTGAGTTCGAGGAGCGTTGAGGGGGGCGTAGTCGCGGAATCTTTTGGGAGGAGGGCTTCTTTGTGCTTCTTTGTAAGCTCGGGGAGTTCGGGTCCGCCTGCTATCGGATGGAGTCCGTGAGCGCGGCCGAACTTCATTCGGCTCCCCATTGCTTGCCAGCCGCTTCCTTAAGGCTTCTTCGTCCTTCAACTTGAAGGCTTCTTCCGCACGGGCATATCTCTCGGCCCTGAGCCAGTAGATCGGCGAAGTCCCAAGGATACCTTTTCTCTAGGGAGAACAGTAAGTTATTTTTTTGAAGGCCGCCCTTGAATGCGGCCATCGCGACAGACTGGTCCAAATCCCGAATTTTCAATGCAGCAGCATTAAACTGGGTAACATAAGCTCGGATGGATTCCCCTTCTTTCTGCCTGATGGCCATTAGGGAGTCCGAGCTTCGGCGTGGACGCCGACTACTGACGAAGTGGGCCACGAATTGTTGACTCATTTGGTCGAATGATAGGATGGTACTCGGCTTGAGTGCCGAGTACCAGTTTCTGGCGGCTCCTTTAAGAGTAGAGGGAAAAAGCCCGGCACAGGATGGCGTCTGGCGCACCATGAAGCAGCATCATCGTCCGGAAGGCTTCTAGGTGGTCGACCGGGTCAGTAGTCCCATCATAGCTCTCAAACTGTGGGAGTTTGAAGTTCGGCGGGACTGGTTCCTGCATAATTTTCTGTGAGAATGGAGGGTCGGTTCGGATCTCATTACCATATGAGGGAGGAGCGTGGCGGAGTTCTTCGATCCGTCGGCTCATTTCCAAGAGCCTTCGATCCAGAAGATCTTCATGGTCTCTTATCTCTAAAGTCTTCTTGCTGATCGGATGAAAAGCTTCTCCCTGGGATGAGCTGCGGTCCGAACAAGGGCTCTCCTTCCATTGCCTTCCTTTTCCAGGGATTGGAGGTCGGATAGCCCATGTCGATTGCCTCTGGACTGGACAACGCGGCTCTAGAGGATCCGGCACCGGTTGGACTGGTATGGCAGCTTGCTGGTGCATGGCTTGCACTGCTTGAACTGCCTCAGTGAGGCCACGAACCTGCTGGACGAGCAGGTTGAACTGTTCAGCGTCTACTGCGGCCTGAATTGCCGGGACTGGAGCGATAGCGGACGGACTCAAACGAGATCGGGCTGCGGAGGCCGTCGATCTCCGAGTGGAGGCTCTCCTGGGGGTCATCTTTTCTCTTTGGAAGGGGGTCTGAATTAAAAAGAAGAAAGATCTCTCGAGCACTCCTTTAAGAACAAAGGAACACCGGCTTCCTTTAAGAAGGGAATCTTTGCCGGTAAAGCCCTTCCTCTAGCGCCAATCTGTTGACGCAGAAACTTATCGTCGCCGGAGTTGAGGCCGAAGAGGCTGCCACCGGGGACCTGCAAAACAAAGTCTCGCTCGAAACCGATGGGGGGTGGCTCCGGCAAGACCCTCCGATGCTCAAGTTAGTTTCCGTCAACAGGAATGGAGTGCTCGATAGAGTATAGAGGAGAAGAAAAGGGTTTTCAGAACCTAGCTTCAGTGTATTCGGAGGGTCCTTTTATAGAGGGAGCTTGTTGTAACCGCCTTAGTTAATGGGCGTGGTAACTATCTTGATCAATGCCGATCGTTATTGCTGATAAATACCGATCGTTATTGTCGATCGTTATTGTCGATCATTATTGCTCATAAGTGCCGATCATTATTGTTGTGTAACCGTAGCGAGATTGCCTGCAGGAATCCATCGTAGGGAGTTCGGCCATTGAGAAGCTCGTCCATTGAAGAAGTCTGTAAGAAGTCCAGCTTCCGTAGAAGCTCGGCCCGAAAGGAGGCTTTGGGGGAGTTCGGCTCCCACAGGCACCTGGCTGTACCGATGCGGAGTCAGTTTGGCTTTTGCAGGAGTCTGACTGAAGCTCGGCGAATGAGCAATCAAAAGTAGTTCAGCCCACAGCCGACTGCAGAGGAGTTCGGGCGTTGGTTGTCCGAAGGAGCTCGGCCGACTGAGAGAATGGTCGCTTGAGGAGTCCGGCCGCTAGGCGTATGAAGGAGCTCGGCTACTGGGGAGTTCGGCTAGATGTAGGAGTTTGGCTAAGATGCGTCGCCGAAGCTCTTCTGTTGCTATCGATCGCATCAGGCTGGACACCGAACCTGACTTTGGCAGGAGCGGAATTTATCCCCAACAAAACCCTATCTACGCCTAGGGTTTTTTATATTATGCCCATCCACCATGCCGTAAGGCTGCCCCTTGTCTCTTCCATGCCTCCCTCTATCCTCTCTCTCCCTCTCCACACCCAAAAGGTTGGGTAAATCCAATGAGGAAGAAACAAGTGTTGGTGCAAAGTCAGGAAGATAGTCGATGTGTTCGTGAGACGAGTGCGCTACCTTCATCGACTATTTTGAATGGCTCTACGAGTCAGATCCAGATCTGATTTTAGAAATTAGATCAAGAAGATTGCATCTAGATCCTACCTGAGTGGACTCCAGTAGCGACCAGGCACTTGCATGGCTACATCCAGGACCTCCAGGCTTCAACAGATCATCGGCAGGGTAATTTGATTACCCAAATAAGGTATAAAATTAAATCTAATTTAATTTTAATTTTAGTTTTAATATTAGATCTGTAGGATCAAATTTGAGAAGTCTCAAATCTAATTAAGATTTGTTAGAAAATTTTTGAAATATCCCTTCAGATCTAATTAGATCTAAACAATCCTATGGTGAAAAAATACTGATTTTCCTTCAACTAGTATCAGAGCTCCTTTAGTAGTTCTTCTGATCTATTTTACATCTAATTTTTTTGGGTTTTATGATCTAATATTAAATGATTTTAAGTATCACATCAGATATGATTAAATCTAAAATCAGAAAATTAAAATTTAGATTCATATTAATAATATATAAGATACATATCTAGACTAGGTGTAGAATTATTCTTTGTGTAGTCTAGTATAATTTTTTCTTTCTGATATAATTAAAACAAATTTCTAGATCCATTTATTTTTATTTTTCTAATATTATAAATATTATAATTAGATCTAAAAAATAAAATATTAAGTATTTAAATGTTCATATGAGACATGATAGATGCATGCCTAAACTAGTTGTAGAATAGTTCTATGAATTATCTAGAATAAAATTTTATTTGATGTGATCAATTTAAAATTTTATTTTTTTGATTTTATATATGATATATCAAATCTAAAAGCATGCATTTGTGATGTAATAAATGATACATGAGATGTATACAGAACATGAATGATTAGATCTATGATTTTATATGTAATATATGTTGTAGATCTTAATGTTTTGTAGTGTAGTGTTTGTTTCTAATTAAGGCATTCCCCTTGGCTGTCCGATCATAAGAGTAAGAAGGGTTTGAACAACCTTTCTTTCCATTTGATGGGGTACTCTTACAGCATATAGGGATGCTGCGCATTTGTTTTTAATCAAAAATCAAAAACTTACTTTTTTATAAAACCCTAGATCCTAAAACCCTAAGATTTTTTGCATGTTTCTATTTATGAACTCAAATTTAATTAAAAATTAAGATTATAAAATAAATTAAGTCTAAAAGTTATGAATTTTTAGATCTAAGATACCATCATAAATTTGGATTCCGACTTGGGTAGCTTAATTAGGTCTAGCGGTTGATCAAACTAAATCAAGAGTTGGTTAGGTGGAACCAAAAGTACCTAGAATTAACCAACCCAATAAGATTAAGTCTGGGTCAAGATCGACTCATAGTAATATATAGTCAACCAAGTCAAGACCTAATTTGGCTCTGTAGTTCGAGCCTAGATTGTAGGCCAATCTAATTGGCTCTTGTTCGATAATTTGGTGTCTAAGGTAAGTTTGGTAGATATGACTGACTGATTTTTAATTAGGAGCTACTCAATCTAAATGCATTCTTATCGAGTTAATGGTATATCCCTTCCACCGATC
This sequence comes from Cocos nucifera, assembly GCA_006176705.1. Classification (NCBI taxonomy): domain Eukaryota; kingdom Viridiplantae; phylum Streptophyta; class Magnoliopsida; order Arecales; family Arecaceae; genus Cocos; species Cocos nucifera. Next base: position 43,080 of record QRFJ01001108.1, on the reverse strand, counting down.
TCACTTACCTGGCCATTTGGATTGACCTAGTTCTGATTTGAGATGAGTAATAATTCGAGCTAACCCATGCCACTAGGTTAGTCATAATTATTATGACTAAGTGAAGTCAAATCTAAAAGACCTAAATTAAATCTCTCTAAGAAAATATTAAGTTATAGATCTTCCACCATTGCAGATATGCAGACCCTTCCTAAGGATGATTATTCTCGACTGGTTATAGTAGTTCAGTTGCATCGAAAAGATGCAATCATGTCTATTAGGCATTGGATGCTACGAGTTAGAGGATGGATTGGGCTCAATATTCTGGATATGGTAAGGGATCTAATCAGAAATCTAATTCATGCAAATGATGGGTCTAACTTAACTAAGGAGTGGAGAAATATTCTAGGCATGATGAGCTTCATAAATTAGAAACCAGGTTTGGGTGCACCATGATTAGAGAACCATTGGACAAGAGTTATCCACTCATTAGTTGATCCATCACCAATAACTATTATGAGAGATGGTGAGCCAGTCAATGGGACCACACCATCTACTAGAAATCAATTGATCATGGAGATTTTTGTATCTCTGCTAAAGGAATGTAGGGATCTAAGAAAATAGTGAGAGTCTAATTTATTTAAAAATAAAACTTCTAAATAAATTGATCAAATCTAATTATAAAATCTAACTAGAAACTTTGACTCTCTACAGAAAAATATCTAGATCCAACCTACTAGCCCGTATCCTGAACACCCATAGACTAACCAGATCCAATTACAAGAATTGACTCTGGAACTATAAAATTATTTTAGATTCTGAAAAGCTAACTCATGTGTTGGACCAGGACCCCCCCATCTTACCAGTTCGTCCATCCACTGAATAGAGAGCATCTCTAGAAAATTGGATGAATGAAGATAATAAAGCTAGGTACTATATATTGGGGTCGATATCTGATGAGCTTCAGTGCTAATATGAGGACATCAAGACTGCTCGCTAAATATTGGCTCACCTACAAGAGTTGTTTGGTGAGAAGAGTTACGCAGTCAAGTATCAAGTCATTAGGAGACTTTTTAAGACTCAAATGCATGATGGGCAGTCGGTCCAAGATTATTGTCTGATGATGATCAAGGACATAGAAGAGCTTGAGAAGCTCGGTGTCAAGCTAGATAGAAACTTACAAATTGATGTGATCTTGCAGTCCTTGATCGATGCATATGGATAGCTCATCATGAACTTCTATATGCATAAGCTGTAATGTACTTTAACTAAATTGATGAATATGCTGGTTACTGCTAAGCTTTCTTTAAAAAATTCAAAGGATTTAGTGCTTACTATGGAGCGGACTTTCTCGAAAAGAAAGTCTTTTGGAAAGAAGAAAAAGTCTGCAAAGAAGCAGAAGACTGAAGGTGGAAGAAGAAGGGAGAGCTGAAGAAGAAGGCCGCGGATAAAGAAAAATATTTTCATTACAACATCGACGGCCATTGAAAATGAAACTGTCCTTTATACCTGACCAGCCTAAAGAACAAGAAGGAGGCAGGTCCTTCTGGAGGTATGCTGATAATTAAATCTAATCTAGTAATTTCTTCTGCATACAATCGGATGCTTGACTCTGATTCTAGTGCTCATTTATGCACTTCTAAGTAGGATCTTGAGGAGAGCAGGAGGCTGAGAGATGGTGAGATGATCCTACATGTCGAAAATGGAGCAAGAGTTGCTGCTATGATCATAGAAACCTATCCTCTTTGACTACCATCAGGATTAGTTTAGTACTTAGGGACTGTTATTATGTACCTGCAGCAAGCAGAAATTTGATTTCTATTTCTTATTTAGCACAAGAAGGCTATGTAATTAGTTTTCTTAAGGATCATTATAATATTTTTTTCGAAAAAAATAAAATTGCAAGTGATTTTCTTATAAATATTCTCTACCAGTTATATATTGATGTTTTCATTTTCAATATCGAGCAAAACATGAATGCTATAGGATCCAAGCAACCTAGGGATAGTCTAAATGATAGGTATCTATGGTATTTTAGGCTAGATCATATAACGGAAGACAGGATTAACAAATTGAAGAAATTCGGGCTATTAAGTTTCTTGACTTTTGAGTCATATCCAATTTATGAATCATGTCTTCATGGCAAAATGACCATGCTTTCTTTTATAGGACATAAAAAAAGGGCCACAGATTTACTTTTTTTGGTACACACAGATTTGTGTGGTCCATTTAATGTACCAACTAGAGATAATTATGTCTACTTCATCATCTTTATCAATAATTTATCTCGATGCGGGTATATATATTTGATGTGACATAAGTCTGAAGCCTTTGAAAAGTTTAAAAAATTCAGACTTGAAGTAGAAAAATAAACAGAAAAATTCATTAAGGTTCTTCAATTAGATCGAGGAAGTGAAATACCTTAGTCAAAAATTTTTGGACTATCTCAAAGATAATGGTATAGTCTCACAATGGACTCCACCTAGAATGCCTCAACTCAATGAGGTTTCAAAATAGAGAAATCGGATCCTATTGGATATGGTCCGATGCATGATGAGTTTCACGGACCATCCTAATTTTCTTTGGGGACATAGTCTAATGACCATAATATATTTACTGAATAGGGTTTCCTCTAAAACCATTCCTACCATACCATATAAGATATAGTATGATAAGAAATCAAGTCTGAGTCACCTTAGAATTTGGAATTATCTAGCCCATGTCAAGAGACAACAGACAGGTGAGTTAAAATATAGGTCCTTTAGAGCTTGATTCATAGGATATCCTAAAGAGTTATTAGGATATTACTTCTATCTTCCAAAAGACCATAATGTGATTGTGAGTTCACATGCCATTTTTCTTAAAAAATAGTTTATTCAAGATGGTGGCATTGGAAGATAGATAAGGCTCGAGAGAAGGTCTCCAATGAGCAACGAGCTAAAAAACTTAAGGAACCAAATTAGATTAAGCCAGTCCAAATACTACCTCTATCTCAAAAATCAACTAGGATTTTCCATCCTCCTAAAAGGTACTTAGGTACTATTTCAAAGAATGTTGAGAAAATATTTCTCACAAAAAATGGAGTTTATGGTGATGATCCCAAGACCTATAATGAGACGATATTAGATATTGACTTCAAGAAATGGTTAGAGGCAATGAGGTCAGAAATTGACTCAATGCGTTCGAACCAAATCTGGATCTTGGTAGATCCACCTAAAGGTATAGTACCTATTGGGTGTAAATGGATCTTTAAGAGAAAGATAGGTGCCGATAGAAATGTAGAGACATTCAAAGTAAGGCTCGTAGCAAAAGGGTATAGTCAGCTTAAAGGCATTGACCATCAGAATACTTTCTTGCCAGTAGCCATGCTCAAATCCATCCTCACATTACTTGCTGTTGTAGCCTATTTTGATTATGAAATATGGAGGATGGATGTGAAAATGGCATTCTTAAATGAATATCTTGAGGAAGATATCTATATGGAACAGCCGCTTGGTTTCGCATCCAGTGATGGTGATCACAAGGTATGTAAGCTATAAAGATCCATGTATGGACTTAAGCAAGCATCTCAAAGCTGGAATGCTTATTTCAATGATGTGATCAAATTATTTTATTTCATCAAAAATGAGAAGAAGCCATGTATATTCAAAAAGATCGGCAGGAGCGCTATTATCTTCCTCGTACTGTATATGGATGACATCCTCCTAATTGGGAATGATATTCCCATGTTAACCATGATCAAAATATGGTTGTCTAAAGAGTTCTCTATGAAAGATCTAGAAGAAGCATCCTTTATTCTAGGAATTAAGGTCTATAGGGATAGAATAGGATGCTGGAACTTTCACAGAAGATGTATATAGAGGAGGTGCTAAAGAGGTTTAGCATAGAAAACTCAAAAAGGGGTCTAGTACCTTTTAGACATGGCATTCATCTCTCCAAGAAGATGTGCCTTAGCACACCTGAGGAGATTAAATGCATGAGCAAGATCCCTTATGCTTCGATAATAGGGAGCCTCATGTATGCCATGCGATGTACATGACCTAATATCACCCATTCTGTGAGTGTCATGAGTAGGTATCAGTCGAATCCAGGTGAAGAGTACTGGACTTCTATAAAGTGTATCCTTAAAAACTTAAGAAGGACTAAGGATATATTTCTAGTTTTTGGTGATGAAGAACTCCAGGTCCAAGGGTATATAGACTCGGATTTTATTTTCAACATAGATAATTGAAAGTCAACATCTGAAAGTCTATCTGTATGTAATGGTGGTGCTATTAGCTGAAAGAATTTTAAGCAGACGGTGATAGAAGACTCCACCATGGAAGTAGAATACATCGCTATATCGAAAGCTACAAAGAAGGCATTTTGGTACAAGAAGTTCTCCACAGAGCTTTGAGTGATGCCATCAGATGTCGTTCTTCTATACTGCGATAATAATGGCACCGTAGCCCTAGCTAAGGAGCTGAGGTCTCATTAAAAATTCAAGCACATCGAGCTATGATTCTACCTTATCCACGATTACCTCGAGAAGGGATACGTCGAGGTCAAGAGAGTCGACACCATAGATAATGCGGCTGATCTACTAACAAAGCCATTGAGCCAGCAGAAAATTGAAGCCCACTTAGAGAAGATGGGACCTAGATTTGTAGTCAATTAGCTTTAGATCAAGTGGGAGTTTGTTAGATGTGTGACCTAGAAGCTAGACTAGCTAACACTTGTAATACACTTCAAAGAGCAATTTTATAATTTGGACTATAAATTAATAAAAAAATTATTTTTCTATCATAGTGTGTATTTAAAGTGTCTGTGATACATCCTTTGAGTTAATGGGAATGACAATTCATTTTTTTAAGAGTTGAAAATTTTAAGATATGAATTTTCATAATTAACTCATAAATTACTCCTAACTGTAGAATCATCATGAGGATGGTGATCGATCTAAAAAGTTAGTGTATGATTGCTTTCTTAGGATAGATGAGTCTTGAGTCTATGGTGTGGAGATACTAGAGCGAGAGTACAGGTACTCGTTAGAGAACGAGAGCACTGAGCATGACCATCTCGAGCAGTCATAAGAAAGTCTACCTTCTCGTTGATGACTGGCTCGATGTTGCAGTGGTGGGTCTAATTTTTTGACCTAAGGTACATCGATAGTTCATCTTAAGGGTGTTATAGTTTGATTACACCATAACTCGATCTCCTAGTCATTCAAAATCCTGAGGTGTATGTTGGCTATAGCATGTTCATTGTAGGAATTGGATTACACCAATAGAAAATCTATCTACCTCGGTAGATGAGGATTAGCCATATGATGATCATGAGATTGAGTCCATAAGTCCATGGCTATGGCAGTGTGAAGATGATAGAAAGAGTTTCTCTTAGGATTTCACATCAGACTCGAATCAAATGATTAATTCATATGATGGATATTGGGTTTGATGAGTTCACCTTAACCCTAATCTTATCGGGGCTCAAGATAGAAGAACCCAATCACACTGGTAGCTGCACCAAGAGGTTTGCTTTTATTTTTGATGGATTGCCACCATATACTGCTAGGTGTCACTGATAGATTTTGAAAGTAATTAGAATGATCTTAATGATCGATCATTCTAATTGTATGAATCAAAATAGTTCTAGTCCATCGAAATGTATTTCGATGATATCGATGATAGCGATCACAACATGTCTCATTACCATATAGAACTGAACCTAACTAGGCTATACAAATAAGGGTTTAGGTTTGGATGTGATCAATTGAGCTAACCTAGTTTAATTGATTTGGATTAGATCTAATTAGATTCAAGAAAATCATGCTAGCACATGATTGAGCCTAACTTTCTCCTTCTATAGTCTTTCTGGTTCATCTCGGCTAAGCCAAATTGGTTTGGACTCCCTAGAGAATCCTATATGGATTTGTCTTTGCCTGACTGAGGCTTGTCCAAATCAAAAAAGGATGGTCTTAATCCATCAGATGGAAATAAGATAACACCTACTAATTTCTATCACCACCTGCTATTTTCCATCACTATCGAGACATGAGATGTCTTAATGTAGGAAAAAAGGGGTAGGGGCGTGCACCCCTTTTGGACATTTCCTTGGGATGCACACCCCCTTGGATTCCATGCACAAATATGTGTGCACGCTCCTAGTTGGCATGTGCACATGGGGAAAAGGGAGGAGTCCCATATAGATGGGACTCCATGATTGCATGATGGCTTTAAACACTTAGTTGCCAAAGTGTTTGGGCCTATCCATCTATGGCACCATCTATGGAGGATTTTTGGGTACTCTAACCTGATTGGATCAGGTGACATCACTCCAACAATCAGATTAAGATCTGATTAAATCAAGCAATTTAATTGATCAAAGTGATGTGGCACTACATGGCATAGCAAGATCTATTTAAACCCTATCTATGCCTAGGGTTTATTGTATTATGCCCATCCACCATGCTGCAAGGCTAACTCTCCTCTCTTCCATGTCTCCCTCTAGACCTCTCTCTCCCCTTTCCATTCCCAAAAGGATGGGTGAATCCAGCAAGGAAGAAATAAGTGTTGATGCAAAGATCAAAAGACAGTCGATGTGTTCGTGAGACGAGTGCGCTGCCTTTATCGACTATTTTGAAAGTCTCTATGAATCAGATCCATATTTGATTTTGAAAATTAGATCTAGAAGGAGATTGCATCCAGATCCTTTCTAAGTAGACTTCGGTAGAGGCCAAGCGCTTGCATAGCTACATCCAGGACCTCCGGGCTTCAGTAGATCATCGATAAGGTAATCTAATTACCCAAACAAGATATGAAATTAAATCTGATTTAATTTTAATTTTAGTTTCAATATCAGATCTATAGAATCTGATTTGAGAAGTTCTAGATCTAATTAGGATTTGTTAGAAAACTTTTAAAATATTTCTTTAGATCTAATCGAATCTGAACAATCCTGTGGTGGAAAAATATTGATTTTCCTTCAATCACAACAAAAGGTGAACGGGCTGCCCGGAGGAGATGAAGAATGGAAAAACAAGAAAAAAAGCACAAGTAAAAGTAGGAAGCCAGAGGAGAAAAAGGTGTTTAAATAGCTTGAAGAGATCAAATAAAGTTATGATTGTAGATCCTTTCCATCCATTCTGTACCTATCGTGTGTCCCATTCATCATGCTTGTAGATGATGATTGACATGGCATTTATGGTGCCATGAATGGAGCTTTGTGCTGGAAGGAATTTCAAAAGCAGATGTCCTTTTGAGTCATTCGATATTAAAGAAACTTCGATGCTAGTTTGAATATGCCAAAAAATTTTCACCGTCCGAGAGTGGGAAGTCCAAAAAGAACTTCGATAGTCGCAATCTTTATACTCCTTTTATTTGAACTTCGAACTTGAGATTAAGGGGATAAGTATTAGGAGTAAAATAGCTCCCACTGAAGTCCAACCGAATGTTTGATCTTAGCGTGGCTCCATCTGAAGTCGTGACAATTATGTCCGAACTTCATCCAAGCCACTCTCCAGTTCCATCCTAATTTAGGAAGGTCAACCTCCAACTCATATATGCCAGACGACCTTCTCAACTATAATCTAATAACTGAAGAATCAGCCAAAGGCATGATGAACTTCGTTCAGCCGAACTTGAATAGTGAGAGGAGTTATTAACCAACTCTTATCCTAGTATTAGTAGAACTCCATCAAGTATCGAATCTCAACACAACCCGACTTCATCTGCTAACACACCTTAAGGGCGATCGAACTTCTTCGCGATAGGTAGCACATCTCATCAATTTTACACCAAGGATCCTAGCTGGCCGAATTCCTTTCTAGACAAATTTCACTCTAGTCGAGCTCTATTTAAATGAATTCTTCTCCAGCCAAATTCTTCCACTCTACTTTATGAATAGCGACTGACCTTGAAAGTGGCAGAATTTCTTCATTCCCTCTTGATGATTGTAGATCCAACCAGCTTATATTATGCATATCGATTGGACAAATTTGAACAGTAAAAGGATCCTGTCGTCAACACCAGTTCGATCCCTAAACCAGAATAAATAGCGGCTACTCCATGGATAATGAATCTCAGCACTCCTTCAATCCAAATTTCAGGCTGACCTGGAGCATTGGCTAAACTTTTTTGAAAAATAAGATTATGATTCTAGTCAAAGAATCCATTGTCCTTTCTAATTTTTAGTCTAGAACATTTGTTTACCCTTGGCCGATCTTGAAGGTGAAGGAAAACTCTATTTCCCAGCACAGGATCGTTCAGATCTAATTAGATTTGAAGAAATATTTTAAAAAATTTTCTTCTAAGATCATAATCAGATCTGAGACATCTTAAATCTAATCCTTTAAGATTTGATATTAAGATTAAAAATAAAAATAAAATTAATTAATTTCATACCTTGTATTTTGGATAATCAGATTATCTTGTGATGATCCTGATTTGTCCTGAGGTTCTGGAAGGAGCCATGCATGCGCCTAGCCTCTACCTATATCCACTCAGGCATGATCTGGACATCTTCTTCTCATAATTTTTTTTCTAAATATTAGATCTGAATTTGATCTAGAGTCCTTCAAAAAAAATTTTGAAAGCAGTGTGTCCTTCTCACGAACATCGTTGCGTAGATGCTGAACTCTTCACAAATTTGATTGGATCTTCTTCTCAGATTTATTTCCAACCTTTAGCACTTAGAAGAAGGGGAGAGAGAGGATTAGAGAGGGCATGGAAGATGGAAAGGGTGACAGCCTTTGGGTATAAAAAATTATTTTTTTCATGAAGAGCCTTGGTGCAATGGTTCTTATACAAAAGCATAGCGCCAAGTTAGAGTCCCTCTTTGACCAGAATCCTTATTTATTTAACCATTGGAACTCCTAGACCTAATCTCCATGAAAATCCCTAGATCCCATCTAATTTTCATGCCAAAAATCAATCTGAAAAATGGCAGCATGAGTAGATAAGGAAGAGTCTACTACGCCTAGGACTCTTCCCTTAAGAGTTTGATCCAAATCAAACTCCATCAAAAATCAGTCTAGATACCTCCAAAAATCACAAAATTTGGTACACCCAATATATGACTCATTCCCTATCACATATCCAAAATATAGATCAAAAATATTTCCAAAAAATTTTTTAGAAGCCTCTGATCAGGTGACCCTCAATTCTTTCAATTAGGTCAACTTTTGACCCTAGTCCAATTTGACTATGAATGGATTTAATTTCGATAATTAATCTGATCTTGACTTATTCCAATTAGATGAAAATAAATCCATTCAAAATATTGGAATGAGTTAAATTAAATTTAACTCAGTTGCGATGAATTAGAAAGATTACAAAAAGAGAAAGTCAAGCTCAATTGTGTCCTAGCACGATTACCTTGAACCTAATTGGATCTAATCCAAATCAATCAAACTAGATTAGCTTAATTGATGATATCCAGACCCAAACCCTTATTTTGTGATTCTATTAGATTTAATTTTACATGGTAATGAGATATGTCGCAATCTTCATCATTGACATCATCGAAACACCTTTCGATGGACCAAAACTTTTCTGATTCATACAATTAGAATGATTGATCATCAAAATCATTCCAATTGCTTCCAAAATCTACCAGTAACACCTAGCAGTATATGGTGGCAATCCATCAAAATTAAAAATAAACCTCTCGATAAAGTTGCCTGTGTGATTGGGTTTTTCTATCTTGAGTTCCGACAGGATTAGGATTAAGGTGAACTCATCAAACCCAATGTCCATAATATAAATTAATCATTTGATTCAAGTCTAATGAAAAATCCTAATAGAAATTCTTTCTATCATCTTCACTCTGCCATGGCCATGGGCTTAAGGACTTAATCTCATGATTATCATAAGGCTGCTCCTCACCTACCAAGGTAGATAGATCCCCTATTAGTGCAATCTAATTCCTATAATGAACATGCTATAGCCAACATACACCTCAGGATTCCGAATGGCTAGGAGATCGAGTTATGGTGTAGTCAAACTATAACACCCTCAAGGTAAATTATCGATGCACCTCAGCTCAAAAAACCAGATACACCACTACAGCATCGAGCCAATCATCGACGAGAAGATAGACTTACTTATGATGGCTCGAGATGGTCATGCTTAGTACCCTCGTTCTCTAATGAGTACCTATACTCTCATTCCGATGTCTCCACATCATAGATTCAAGATACATCTATGATAAGAAACCAATCGTACACCAACCTTCAAGATCGATCACCATCCTCATGATGATCCTACGGTTCGGAGTAGTTTATAAGTTAATTATGAAAATTCATATCTTAAATTTTCAACTCTTGAAAATATGAATTATCATTACCATTAACTCAAAGGATATATCACAGACACTTTAAATACACACTATGATAGAAAATAATCTTTTTATTAATTTATAGTCAAAATTATAAAATTACTCTTAGAACTATATTATAAGTGTCAGTCAATCTGGCTTCTAGGGCACACATCTAACAAACTCCCACTTAATCTAAAGCCAATTGGCTACCAATCTAAGTCTCATCTTCTCAAGGTGGGCTTCGAACTTCTGCTGACTTAATAGTTTTATCAGCAGGTCAGCCGCATTACTATAGTGTCGACTCTCTTGACCTCGACGTATTTCTTCTCGAAGTAATTACAGATGAGGTGGTATCGCCGCTCAATGTGCTTGAATTTTTGATGAGACCTCGACTTCTTAGCTAGGTCTATGGTACCATTATGTTGTAGTACAAAGGGATGGCATCTAATGGCATCATTCTGAGCTCTGCGGTGAACTTCTTGTACCAAAATGCCTCCTTTGCAACCTCCAATACAGTGATATACTCTGCTTCTATGGTGGAGTCTGCTATCACCGTCTACTTGGAACTCTTCCAACTGATAGCACCACCATTGCACACAAATAGACTTTCAGATGTCGAC
>QRFJ01001108.1:0-32175 GCA_006176705.1 Cocos nucifera | reverse complement strand
ATCTACAATGGTGGAAGATTTTGAACTTAATATTTTCTTAGAAAAATTTAATTTAGATCTCTTTAAACTTGACTTGACTTAGTCATAACAATTATGACTAACCTAACGACATGGGTTGGCTCGAATTGTTAGCCACCTCAAATCAAAACTGGATCGACACAAATGGCTAGATAAGTGAGATCGATGAAAGGAATATGCCATTAACTCGATAAGAATACATTCAAGTCAAGTAGCTCCTAATTAAAATCTAGTCGATCGTATCTATCAGACTTACCTTACACACCAAATTATTGAATTAGAATCAATTGGGTTAGCCTACAATCCAGGCTCGAACCACGGAGCCAAATTAGGTCTTAACTTAATCGAGTCATATCTTGATGTGATTCGATCTTAACCTAGACTTAATCTTATTAGACTGATCAAATCTAAGCTTTCTTTGATCCCACCTAACTAACTCTTGATTCGATTTGATCAACCGCTAGACCTAATTGAGCTATCTAAGCCAGAATCTAATTTTATGAATATATCTTAGATCTAAAAATTTATAATTTTTAGATCTAATTAATTTTATAATCTTAATTCTTAATTAAGTTTTAGGTTCATGAATAAAATATATAATAAAATTTTAGGATTTTAGAATCAAAAATTTTATAAAAAAATAAGTTTTGATTTTTGATTAAGAATAAATGTGCAGCACCCCTACACATCATAAGAATACCCCATCGAATGAAAAGAGAGGATCTTTAAATCCTACTTTATTCTTATGATCGGATGGCTAAGGAGAATGTTTTAATCAAAAATATAATTTCTACTACAAAATTAGTTAGATCTAAATCATATATCGCATATACAATTAATGATCTAACTTATACATGTTTTGCATATATCTCATGTATTATAACTAAATTAAACATGCATGCTTTCAAATTTAATATATCACATATAATATCTAAAAAATAGAATTTAAATTTGATCACATCAAACAAAACTATTCTAGACATTTTATAGAACTATTCTATAACTAGTTAGGCATGCATCTTTCATATCTCATATGAATAAAATAAAAATTAATAATTTTATTTTCTATTTTTTAGATCTGATTATAATAATTGTAACATCAAAAAAATAAAAATAAATTAGATTTAAAATTATATTTAATTAATTTAATAATATGATTATACTAAACTACATATAAAACTATTCTATTTCTAGTCTAGTTATGCATCTCATACATTATAGATCTAAATCATAAAATTTTCAATTTTTTAATTTTAGATCTAATTATATTTGATGTGACATCTAAAATTTTTTAATATTATATTATAAATAAATATAAAATTAGATCTAAGGTAGATCTGAAGAACTACTAACACAGCTCTTATACTAGTTGAAGAAAAATCCTATTTTCCAGCATAGGATCGTTCAGATCTGATTAGATCTGAAGAAATATTTTCAAAATTTTCTTCTAAGATTATAATCAAATCTGAGACATCTCAAATCTAATCCTTTAAGATCTAATAATAAAATTAAAAATAAAATTAAAACTAATTAATTTCATACCATGTATTTTGGGTAATCAGATTATCCTATGATGATCTTGATCTGTCCTGAGGTTCTAGAAGGAGCCACGTATACGCCTGACCTCTACCAGTATCCACTCAGACAAAATCTAGATATTTTCTCCTCGTGAATCTTTTCTCTAAATATCAGATCTGAATCTGATCTGAAAGTTTTTCAAAAAAATTTTTGAAAGCAGCGTGTCCGTCTCACAAACACCATCGCATAGATGCTAAACTCTTCACAAATTTGATTGGATCTTCTTCTCAGATTTATTTCCAACCTTTGGCACTTAGAAGAAGGGGAGAGAGAGGATCAGAGAGGGCATGGAAGATGGAAGGGACGACAACCTTTGGGTATGAAAAATTATTTTTTTCATGAAGAGCCTTCATGCAAGGGTTCTTATATAAAAGCATAGTACCAAGTTAGAATCCCTCTTTGATCAAAATCCTCATTTATTTGGCCATTGGGCCCCTAGACCTGATCTCCACAAAAATCTCAAAATCTCATCTAATTTTGATGCCAAAAATCAATCTGAAAGATGGTGGCATGAGTAGATAAGAAAGAGTCCACTGCGCCTAGGACTCTTCCCTTAAGAGTTTGATCCAAATCAAACTCTATCGAAACTCAGTCTAGACACCTCCAAAAATTATGAAATACTCAGTTTATCAAAACTACAAGAGAAAGAAGATTTTGTGACCATAAAAATCCATCACAAAAAATCAAATTTCATCATAAAAGGCTTTTTATGATGGTTCATGATGGATTTGTAGCCGTTATAATTAAAGATGTTATAAATACTTTTGTGATGGTAGACAACTATCACAACTATTTTTGTGATGGTTTTTTGTAACAAAATAAAGCCATCAAAAAAAATAGGCATCATCCTTAATTAATAGTGATGATTATTTGTGATACCAAAAAATCGTCACTATAGGTTATTATGATGGATAAAAGACCATTACAAATACTATTAGTGACATTTATTTGTGACAGTCACTATCGTTACTAAAATTTATTTGTGACAGGCATGGGACCATCACAAATAATATTGAAAGTTTAGTGACAATTATTTGTGACAACCCCAAACCATCACAAAAAGGTATTTATGACGACCAAGGGCCCATCATAAATAGAATTCTAAAATAGGCTTATTATTGGTGACGGGAATGTAGCCATCACAAATAACTTATAGTGACAGTTATATAGCCATCATAAAAAGTTGGCATACGGTTTTTTATTAAATTTCTATAATTTTTTTTTATATCGGTGTACCTATCATCAACATACACATAATTTATATGTCTAATCTTATCAATCAAAATAAGCATTGAATCAAAATATAATAATCCAACCAATCATTTTTGCATAAACACAAATAAAATAAAGATCCAACAAAATTTAACATACGTAATACATTTTCCTCTTGTCTTTAAAATATAGAATAAGAAAAATAAAATCAAATGTAGATCCTCGATTGTCCATCTGCTGTCCACCATTAAGCCTAAAAAAATAAACAAAACTTTAATTAGAATGAGTAATAATAATAACAATGTAACAATAATATTGATCTTTAAAATTTATTTAATTTCACCTTAAACTATCGGAGTTGATCATCCATGACTCGTGGAGTAGTCCTATTGATAAGCACTTGATATATTATAATAAGAAGTATTAAATATTTTTGCATTATACGTTTATTAGTTGAATTTGATGCTTCATGGTTTATTTTATAGATAATTAGGAGATTGTATTCATAGGATCCAAGATGGCTCAATCCAAGGTAAATCAAGCAATTAATTAGAAAGCTAGCCACAAAGAAAGAAAATCCAAAGGCTATCATGTGTGCACTCCATCCAAGAGCTCTCAATCCAAGCATCTATATTGGGGATCCAAGTCACTCCAATCAATGGTTCCAAAGCAAGGGCAGAAGATCCAAGGATCAAGGCTCCAAAACTTTCTCTCACATGGATTCAAGGATTCGATCCAAAGGCCAAAAAAATACTTACTCCATCCTGCGGCTTAGAGTGAAGGCAAATATTATCAAAGAGTCTTCTTGATGTCATGTGCCTTCCTTTCTTATCTGCTCCACACACCAAAGAAGGAATATTCCATCTCTCTTTCTCTTAAAATCAACACTCATATCTTCCTTAATTGCTTTATACCCCAAAGAAGACAGTGTCTCCTCTCTTGACTTATTTGATTTCATTCAAAGCACAAACTCCTCTCATGAGATGCCTTTTGAAATTTAAATTTCGAACCTTCTTTATCTTTCTTACCACCTCATTTCTCTATTTTTCTTTAAAATTCAAATATCACATGCCATGATTTTATTTTCGTTTTTGAGATTCAAATAAAATTCCATTATAAAATCTCCATCCTTTCTTTCCTTTTCCATCTTAAATCAAATATCACATAAAATTATCTCATCTTTATTCCTTTTAAAAACCTAATACCCTTCCTCCTCTATTTAAACACCCCGATGCCTCTCCCATGATCTATCCTTCCACTCCCAAAAATTTAAAAGATTGTCATCCTCCATCTCTTCTTTTTTCACTTCTCCACACTACTAAATCCCAACCACTATCACCATCCCTTAAAACCTTCCATAACCCTGAAACACTTCCACTTGTATCCCCTCTCCTTCATACCATTCACATCCTCTCTTCTTCCATCTTCCAAACTTGAGAAGGGTTGTAGATCTGAATTTTGGTGGAGTTCAAGCCAAGAAGATGAAGATGATTCCAAAATCCATGGAAAACTAAGTCTTTATTCTCAGAAAAGAGATGATACTTGTAACAGATTTATTTTCTATGCATACTTTTTGTATTTCTATTACATGCAGTTTATGAATCATTTGATTTTTTTTTAAGATAAGAGTGCATCGTTCTTATATGCTTTATCATTAGATTTGGTTACTCGAACGATCTATACTATCTAAAGACACATTATGATCTAAGGATACAATGTGTACTTAAAAGAGATAGGTTGTCTCAAATAATTAGATCGATAATTAATTTTCTTTCTTCTTGTGTGTTCTGTAGTTGAATAACATATCTCTCCAAGAGACGAGTTGTGACCTAAGGATACAATTTATGTTCAAGAAAGAAGAGTTAAGTTAGATCAATTTAAACCTCACATACCACCATTGCACCATAATAAGGGATACCAAAATCTATTTCACACAGTAGATTCAAATTCCTGATGTTTTTATCCTATCGCATCACTTTTATCATTTAGCTTAGATTTATTTTGCTACTATCGCACAGTTGTCTCAAGTTTTTATACAAAAGCATTCCGACTTTCTCTCGTTTCAAAGTAATCGATCCAAGATCCCTATGGATACGATCTCGACTCATCCTAGCCACATAGAAGTGAGTTAGAGTTTATAATTGACCACCTCGTGATAAGCGATCAAACTTTGGCACGTTGCCAGGGATCTTGGCATGATTATTTTAAAAAAAATAATCTACAAAATATATTTAAAAAAATTACTATATTGCTTTCTAGATTTTTATTTCTTGCTTTAAATTGCATTACTGTCTTTCTAGTAAAATAATTTTCTACCTTTGACTTTCTGCCTATTTTAGACTTACATTTTATTTCTATAATAATTTACTTCCTTTTAATAGATTCTCTAAAAAAATCAAAAAAAATTTGAAAAAATTGATTGCTTTACTTTAATTGCTTAATTACTTTCTATTTACTCTTTTTAAAATTTTTGCCTTATATTACTTTTCATATATAGTAGATTTACTATTTTCTAGCTAGATTATCTTATTTGCATACATAAAAAAATTTTCTGCATTCTAATTCATAAAATAATTTACTGCTTTATATAATTAATAATTTTCTACTTTTCATAGTTTAGAATAATTTATTATTTTAAAAGTAGATTTGATTTCTTGCTTTATTGGAAGATTATCTAGTTGTATTTTAATCTTAGCATAATTTACTTTTCATTTAGTTAGATTCTCTAAATCTTCTCAAATCTAATTAACTTAATTGAAACCTACCTCTTATTCCTTCTTGCTTAAAGATAATATAACATAAAAAAATAAAATAAAATACCACATAACACTTAACTAAAATAAAAAAAACTAATTAAATCTTAAAAGATTTTTACTTGTATTGGACATCTTTTCTAATTGCATTGCATCTTCCATAAAATACATTAAGGGCACTTAACCCAATTAAATAAGATAAGATGGAGATTTGATCATCCCATCTTAGTCCAAAAAATTACTATCCTTCATATTGCATTAACCTAAACCTTTAATTTAAAAGCAATTAGGCATTGACCCCTAAGAAATTCAAGCTCAATAGCATAGGTGACCCTGAGAGTTGGACCAAATTAGACTTGGTCAGCTAGCTGGTATTTAGGCAAGTGGTTTGTGGGATGACTGGGTCCAAAAGAAGGTGGTTTATAATTGGTTCCGTTTGCTGATCTGGCCAATTTAATTGATGTCTAAGAAAAGCAACAAGATGACTTCCACCAACCTTACACTTACCTGACCAGTTGGTTGGTCAAGCTCTAACTTGGAGGGCTTGAAGGCTAGCTTGGATCAGTTATGAGCTATCTAGAGTTAGGATAACCCTAGGATAGATTTGATTGCACTAATTGTTTGAAGAAAACAACAAAAATAATTAAAAAAAATAACTTTCTCTTCTATCGTCTATAGGTTTAGGACTCTCATAGGACAATATTCTTTAGACTTTTTCTTCTTTTTTCTCTTCTCATCTTCTTCTCTTCTCCTTCCTCAAAAATTTAAAAAAAAAGAAAAGAGATCAAAGCGAACATCTTTTAATACATGTTACAACGTCGATCTTTGTAAATCAACTTAGAACCCTTAGATCCAGAGATTAAAAAAACCCTCAAGACCATTCGAGCTAAGAATATGGACCCTAGGGATGATAAACCACCATGATAATTGAGGGAGTACTTTACTCCTTCATCTTACACCTATTCTTTCCGCATCCAAGTCCCACCTGTAGAGGCATCGCACTATAAGATTAAGTCCAGTGTGATCCAAATGCTTCTATCTTTCTACGGACTTAGTAACGAGGACCCATATAAGTATCTGGATGAATTTCTTGAGATTTGTTCAACTATCAAAATCCAAAATTTTTTGGATGATGCCCTTAGGTTAAAGCTATTCCCATTCTCTCTTAAGGATAAAGCTAAATATTGGCTAAACTCCTTAGACTCGATCACCATTTCGACCTGGGATCAGCTTCAACGAGAATTTCTTAAGAAATATTTTTCTATAGAAAAAACTAATTAGATTAGAAAATTCATAACCAATTTTTTTCCAAATGGAGGGGGAGATGTTCCACGAGACCAGGGAGAGGCTCAAAGACCTCATTCAAAAATGTCCTCACCATGCCATTCCCAAATGGCAACTTGTCCAATGCTTTTATGATGGTTTGATGAAAAAAAATAGATAAATAGTTGACTCATCTTGTGGTGGAATGTTCATGCTTAAAAGTGAGGAAGAGGCCTAGCAGCTTTTTGAAATCCTAAGTGAGAATTTGTTGCATTACATGACTAGCGAAGATCCCACATCAAGACCAAAAGAGGTGGGTTGTATGAAGTGGGTCAATTGATAGACATCCACAGCAAAGTGGATGAAATAATCTCTCAAAAACTTGATCGACTACTGCAAGTCGGTTACACCATCTCTTCTCTACCGACATAAGTACAAGATGCTTGTTTGATCTGTTCGAGTCCTATCCACTCTGTAGGTGATTGTCCAGCCATTTACCAGTTTCCTGAATATGTACAAGAGCAAGTTCATCAAGCCCAAACTACTCATAGATCAGGGAACAACCCCTATTCTAGTACGTATAACCCAGGATAAAGAAACCATCCAATTTTTTTGTGAAAACCACAACTAGTGGTTCTCCCGATGTAACAAAGATCAGGTTATCTGGATGCAACTTATAGGCATCCATCCCAGCCACAATACCAAAATCCTCCCCAATCCATCCTGAGTATCCATAGCTCAGCTTTCAAAGAAAAAGTATTGCAAGCACTTAAAGGACTAGAAATGAACACTCAACTCCTTCATTCCCATACGCAATTAATAGCAAAGCTAGAGACTTAGATAGGTCAGCTAGCGACAGCTTTTAGTAGGAGAGAGGAAGGCAAATTACATACTCAATCCATTAGTAATCCAAAAGGGCAATACATGGATGAAAGCTTCACTAGTCCCAAAATTTTTTTCGAACATGCCAAATCGATTATGACCCTTAGAAGCGGAAAAATCTTAAATCAACTTGAAGTAACCTAACAATCAAAACAACCAATGCCAACCACATCAAAAAAGAAGAAACCTAAAGAGAGGGAAGAACTTGTCAACCCAGCACCTATACCTAAGGTCCCATTCTCGAGTGCTCTAGAAAACCTTCTACCTATGGATAAAAAGGGAGTTAAGATGAATGAAATGCTCGAGCTATTTAAACAAGTCCATATAAACCTTCCTTTGTTGGATGCCATCAAATAGGTCCCAACCTATGCTATGTTTCTGAAAGATTTATGCACCCAAAAGTATAAATCTAGAGCACATATCCCAAAACAAGTCTGCTTGACTGAGCAAGCCAGCTCAATCTTCCAGCATGCAACCCCATCCAAACTCAAGGACCCGGGCAATCCTATCATTTTCTATGTTATAGGGGGTCTAACCATTAAGAAAGCCCTATTGGACTTGGGAGCGAGTGTTAATCTCCTTCCAAGCTCAGTATATCAACCTTTTGGATTTAGAGAATTGAAACCCACATCAATGACCTTACAATTAGCTGACAGATCCATCAAAGTTCTACGTGGGATGATAGAGGATGTACTAGTCAAGGTGGACGAGTTCTATTTTCCTATAGACTTTCTCATTTTGGATAAGGAATCAGAAAGTAACCCTAACCAAATTTCCATCATCCTAGGTCGCCCCTTTCTTGCTACAGCTAATGCTTGCATTAACTATAGAACAGGGGTCATGGATGTGTCATTCAAGAATAAAAAGCTAAGGATAAACATGTTCAATGCCGCCATGGGACCCTTGATTAATGACTTTAGTGAGGTAAATATGCTCGAGGAACTAGTTGAAGAAGTCACTCCCACCATGCTTTCCCAGGATCCGTTGCAAAATTCTTTAGCCCATTTCGATGTCGAAAACTATGATCATAATGGATATATAAAGAAAGTCAATGCTCTATTAAAACCATCCGACTCAAAAACTACTTCTCCATGGACCATCAAGTATAAACGATTACCCACCCCCTCCAGTACACCAGTAGCCTCATCCTTAGAAGCTCTACCTATGCTAGAATTAAAGCCACTTTTGGTCATGCTGAAGTATGTGTTCTTAGGACCCAATGACACCCTCCCGGTGATTATTGCATCAGGCCTGACCCATGATCAAGAAGCCCAACTCATAGGTGTGCTAAAAGAGAACAAAGAAGCTATTGGATGGACAATTGCTGACTTGAAAGACATCGACCCCTCCATTTGCATGCATCATAATTATTGCGAGGCAGACGCCAAACCCTATAGAGACATGCAAAGAAGATTGAATTTGAATATGCAGGAGGTAGTCAAGAAGGAAGTAGTGAAATTGTTAGATGCAGGCATTATCTATCTGATATCAGATAGCAAATGGGTTAGCCCAACCTAAGTGGTACCGAAGAAGTCTGGTATCACTATGGTGGAAAATTAAAAAGATGAGTTGTTATCTACTCATACAACAACTGGTTGGCAAGTATGTGTGGACTATAGGCGACTCAATACCGTGACTAGAAAAGACCACTTCCCATTGCCCTTCATTGATCAAATTCTAGAATGGTTAGTAGGTCAGAGTTACTTCTGCTTCTTGGATGGATATTCAGGATACAATCAGGTATCTATCTTTTTAGAGGACCAAGAGAAAACCATCTTTACCTACCCTTATGGTACTTTTGCCTTTCGTCGAATGCCTTTTGGGTTGTGCAATGCACCATCCACATTTTAACGATGCATCTTATCAATCTTTTTGGACATGGTTGATAAATTTCTGGAAGTATTCATGGATGACTTTTCGATGTTTGGGACCACATTTAACGAATGTCTCCAAAATGTTTCAAAGGTTCTTAAATGTTATATAGAGATGAATTTGGTGTTAAGTTGGAAAAAGAGCCATTTCATGGTTCGTAAAAGAATCGTACTCGGATGCATTGTATTCGAGAAAGGAATCAAGGTAGATAAAGCTAAAGTAGAAACCATCTCAAAACTACCACCTTCAACCTCGGTCCATCAAGTACAATCTTTCTTAGGCCATGCTGGGTTCTATAGGCGCTTCATTAAAGATTTTAGCAAAATCTCGAGACCCTTGTGTAACCTCCTTACCAAGGATAATACTTTCGACTTTAATGAAGATTGTCTGAATGCATTTCATACTTTGCATACTGCACTATCATCCGCACCCATCATTCGACCCTCAGATTGGTCCCTACCCTTTGAGATAATGTACGATGCTTCTGACTATGTTGTAGAAGCAATATTAGGACAAAGGATCAATAAGGAACCCCATGTAATTTATTATGCAAGTAAAACCCTTTTTGATGTATAATTGTACTATACTACTATCAAGAAAGAATTACTTGCGGTGGTGTTTGCCTTAGATAAATTTAGATCCTACCTCTTATGCTCAAAGGTCCTAGTCTATTCTGATCATGCTGCACTAAGATATCTGCTATCCAAGAAGGACACTAAATCCAAACTAATTAGATGGATACTTCTTCTGCAAGAGTTTGATTTTGGAATCCGAGACAAGAAGGGTTTGAAAAATGTAGTAGCAAATCATGTCTCTAAGATCCTAGTTGAATATAATTTGGATGTAATTAAGGATGGGTTCCTTGATGAATAACTATTCATAGTTGGTTCCAACAAACCTCCCCGATTTGCTCATATTATAAATTATTTGGCTGTAGGGCGGGTTCCATCTCACTGGTCCCTATAGGAGAAAAAGCAATTTTTCTCGCAAGTTAAACATTATTTTTGGAAGGAACCTAAGTTGTTCAAGATTTGTTCTGATTAAGTGATCCGATGTTGTATCCCTGAGGGTGAATTTTAGAGTATTCTCACCTTTTGTCACTCTCTTGCATGTAGAGATCACTTTAGCAGAAAGAAAACTGCAGCAAAAGTGTTGCAGTGTGGATTTTATTGGCCAACATTATTTAAGGATGCTGATGAATTTGGCCAACACTGTTTAAGATATCAACAAATGGGGAGCATCTCAAGAAAAAACATGATGCCCTTCTCCCCAATTTTAGTGATGAAAATTTTTGATGTTTAGAGAATCGACTTCATGGGACCCTTTTCCTCCTCATTCGGTTATGAGTACATTCTTGTCGCAGTTGATTTTGTATCTAAATGGGTGGAGGCCATAGCAACCAGAACTAATGATCACAAGATGGTAATCAAATTCATTCAACACAATATCTTTAGTTGTTTTGGTTGCCCTAGATTTATTATCAATGATGGGGGTGTGCATTTCATGAATAGGCACTTTAAGAATCTAATGAATAAGTATGGAATTATCCATAAAGTTGCCATACCTTATCACCCCCAAACTAATGGCCAAGTTGAAGTCTCTAATAGGGAAATCAAACAAATTCTTGAGAAGATGGTTAGGCCGGATCGGAAGGATTGGTCCTTACGTCTGGACGATGCATTATGGGCCTATCGAACTGCATTCAAGACCCCGATTGGTATGTCCCCTTATTGGTTAATCTTTGGAAAAGCATGTCACCTACCGGTAGAATTAGAGCATCGTGCTTTCTGGGCCATAAAAAAATTTAATCTTGATATGAAGAACGCAGGCTCTAATAGAAGGTTGCAATTGAACGAACTAGATGAACTGCGCAATGAAGCCTATGAGAACTCATGAATTTATAAGGATCGAACAAAGGCATATCATGATAAGTATATCTCAAGAAAGACATTCGAACCCGACCAAAATATTTGGCTTTATAATTTGAGGTTGCACCTTTTTCCTGAAAAGTTGCAATCACGCTGGAATGGATCCTATGTTATAACTCAAGTATTCCCCCATGGAGCAATTGAAATTAAAGATATAAAAATAGGGAATACCTTCAAGGTAAATGGCCAGCATTTGAAACCATACGAAAGATAACAAATCGATGCAGTTGATTTGGTGGATCCAATCTATCCACCATCCTAAGATCCGATGAAGTCTGGCTGAAGACTGTAAACTTAGCGCTCTTGGAGGCAACCCAGTATTTTTATCTAATCTTAATTCTTTTGTTTTGTCTTACTTAGTTTCATCAACTAAGTTGGGGGAAGAATCGGACCCGATGGAGAATCAGAAGGCCCATATTATTACCAGGTGTATTCTCTCCTTCAGCTCCTATTTATTTTCTTTTGTGTTACACTCTTGTCCTTTCCACTCCATTAAGGATAATGTTGATTAAGTTAGGGGGTGGAAAATAAAAACTTAAAACTTAGAAAGATGTAAGTGTCCATAGACCTCTATGCTTTAGAATTGAGAGGAACTAGGCATCTCAGTAGCTATTGATACATAATTTAGATAAACTATAAAGTGTCAAGGGACTGCATATTAAGAAAACCCAATATGTGGCTAAGTATAGAATAAGAATTGATTTCTAGATCCTTCTAATCACTCCAATATTAATGTCCAAGGAAAGTCTACCTTTTATGGGTATAAATGGGTTGTCTTGATGCCTGCAATTTTTTCAAAAAGAAAATAAAATAAAATAAAAAATAAAAAAAGAGAGAGAGCAAATTCTAAACATTGGTCTCCCACTAAGTAATCGGGCCTCTTTGCCTAAGTAAGCAATGATGTTCGCATCAAAAGATGGGCAATGTAAAAAAGCTCTGCTGTGCAGTTGCTTTAGCCCATAATCTTATAGACTTAAGTTAGTAAGTTTGAGGGATGTTCTACACCTAATATCCTAAAATCAACTGGTTTGGAAGTCATTGGCTAAAAACTCGCTACATGGGTCAAATGAAATAGGGCTAAGGCATTGCACAAACTACAATTCCTTCAAAAAAAAAAAGAAAAAAAAAGAATGAATGGGCAAAAGTACAAACCATGAACCTATCTTAGAGTAAGACAAACCAAGGATAAAGACAAGGATAGACCATGAAAAGGCTTAGAAAGAAAATTCTATATTCATCACTTATCTATTCTAGCAGGCAATCTTAATTTCCTAAGGACACACTTTACTAAGCTTCTAGTTGTACACCAATTTTGCTGGAATTATCTAAAGATGCTCATGACTAAGCGCACTGGTATATGATACTAATCTTTCTTTTACTCGAGGATGAGTAAAGTTCAAGTTGGGGGGTGTGATAAGCACTTGATATATTATAATAAGAAGTATTAAATATTATTGCATTGTATGTTTATTAGTTGAATTTGATGCTTCTTGATTTATTTTATAGGTAATTAGGAGATTGGGTTCATAGGATCCAAGATGGCTCAACCCAAGGTAAATCAAGCAATTAATTAGAAAGCTAGCCATGAAGGAAGAAAATCCAAGGGCTATCATGTGTACACTCCATCCAAGAGCTCTCAATCTAAGCATCTATATTGGGGATCCAAGTCACTCCAATCAACGGTTCCAAAGCAAGTGCAGAAGATCCAAGGATCAAGGCTCCAAAACTTCCTCTCACATGGATTCAAGGATCCGATCCAAGGGCCAAAAAAAATACTTACTCCATCCTGCAGCTTAGAGTGAAGGCAAATATTATCAAAGAGTCTCCTTAATGTCATGTGCCTTCCTTCCTTTTTTATCTGCTCCACACACCAAATAAGAAATATTCCATCTCTCTTTCTCTCAAAATCAGCACCCCTGTCTTTCTTAATTACTTTATACCCCAAAGAAGGTAGCGCCTCCTCTCTTGACTTATTTGATTTCATCTAAAGCACAAACTTCTCTCATGAGATGCCTTTTGAAATTTAAATTTCAAATCTTTTTTATCTTTCTTACCACCTCATTTCTCTATTTTTTTTTTAAATTCAAATATCACATGCCATGTTTTTTTTTTTTTTTTTTGAGATTCAAATAAAATCCCATTACAAAATCTCCATCATTTCTTTTCTTTCCCATCTCAAAACAAATATCACATAAAATCATCTCACCTTTATTTCTTTTAAAAATCTAATACCCTTCCTCCTCTATTTAAACACCCTGATGCCTCTCCCATGATCTATCTATCCTTCCATTCCCAAAAATCCAAAAGATTGTCATCTTCCATCTCTTCTTTTTCCACTTCTCCATACCACTAAATCCCAACCACTATCACCATCCCTTAAAACCTCCCATAACCCTGAAACACTTTCACTCGTATCCCCTCTCCTTCATACCATTCACATCCTCTCTTCTTCCATCTTCCAAACTTAAGAAGGATTGTAGATTTGAATTCTGGTAGAGTCCAAGCCAAGAAGATGAAGATGATTCTAGAATCCATGCAGAACTAAGCCTTTACTCTTGGGAAAGAGATGATACTTGTAATAGATTTATTTTCTATGCATACTTTTTGTATTCCTATTACATGTAGTTTATGAATCATTTGATTTTTTTTAAAGATAAGGGTGCATCATTCTTATATGCTTTATCATTAGATTTGGTTATTCAAATAATCTATACTCCCTAAAGGCACATTATGATCTAAGGATATAATGTGTACTCAAGAGAGATAGGTTGTCTCAAATAATTAGATCGATAATCAATTTTCTTTCTTCTTGTGTGTTCTATGGGAATAACATATCTCTCCAAGAGACGAGTCATGACCTAAGGGTATAATTCGTGTTCAAGAAAGAAGAGTTAAGTTAGATCAACATAAACCTCACACACCACCATTGCACCATAATAAGGGATATCAAAATCTATTTCACACAGTAGATTCGAATTCCTGAGGTCTCTATCCTATCGCATTACTTTTATCACTTAGCTTAGATTTATTTTGCTACTATTGCATGGTTGTCTTAAGTTTTTATGCAAAAGCATTCCTTCTTTCTCTCATTTCGAAGTAATCGATCCAAAATTCCTATGGATACGATCTTAACTCATCTTAGCCACATAGAAGTGAGTTAGAGTTTATAATTGACCGCCTCATGACAAGGGATCACCTATCATCTAAACGAGTATGATGTGCACTTAAAGCATCTAGAACCTACAAAGTACCACATTAAAAGATTATTTTTATGTAAATTGATCTTTTATAAATATAATATGTCAAAAATATATTATTTATTTTTTTATCTATCCAATGCTGAAAGGTATAGTATGATGGTCTCCCAAATCCACTTGACCTCGACCACTATTAAGAAATCATGCAAACTCTTAGCGAATCTCATTACGAAGTTTATTAATAATATCACCACGAAGATCTTCACGAAGCTCCTGTCGAAGCTCATCACGAATCTCATCACGAAGCTCATCATGAATCTCATCATGGATCTGTGTACGAAAGGAGTCCATCTACCTTTGTGACTCCACTTGTATTGCTTAGCATTTTAAATCTCCTAAAGTGACACCAACACCCCATGTACGAGCTCGACGATGATGATCTGGTCCAATGACATCTAAATAAATATATTCCCTCATTTCTGGTTACGCTCTGACTCGAGCAGCCGGTGAAGCCTATACAACATTTCATCCTAATCCAAAATTTTAAATAAGTGGTAAACAAAGATTATGTATCTATGGTTCAGATCTCATATTAATGTATAGAAAAAAATAAAAATTAAAAAAAAAGAATAAAGAGCATAAAATTATTTCTAATAGAATTGTTATTCCTATATTAATGAATCTACCAGAGGATATATAGAAAAAAAAGCACAAAAAAAAGTATACTTACAATTATCACCCTTGTCTCACCCTCAATCTCATCCTTCTTAGATGTACGTGTTTTAATAAACACACTTAGCCGATCCATGCCTTCACCTTGTGCTTGCATCTAGAAAAATAGTAAGATATTTAATTAAAAAAATAAAAGTTATATGCAAACTTTTTAATTATAACATAATTTTCTCACGGCATCTCTAATAAGATTAAAAGATGTTCTTCCTATCCTGTGGTGTCCTTCACTCATGCTTCGATTATCCTTATTTTTCTTTGCCTGTGCCTGCAAGATTAAATATATGATTCAAATAAATCACATTACAAATAAAATACAAGATAGCTAAATACATCATGTATGATTTTATATACCTCGACATTTTCATGACTTTAATGCTGAACAAGCACTTTCCATTGATCTGAATCAACTCGAGGAGTACAATTTGCTAATCAATCAGCGTTATTGTCATACTTGTTATAGAAATCACACTTGATAATATGCTTCCAATTCTTCCATTATAATTCAATAGTTTTTAAACAAACACTCTGGTACTCGTCTGGTGCATTTGTATTATCCTACAATAGAAAAGCCATATAAGAATAAAATAATATAGTATATATATAATAATTTAAATTATACTTACTTGCACATCTTTCTAAATGTAATTTAAAACATCCTCTGGCATATTTGTCCACTTAGCATATGTAAGTGGCACATGATTCCCATTCTTTGCAATAATCCCTAGCTGAGTCTTAAACTTATTAGCATTCGGACCATTTGGCTGCATATGTTCATCAAATGTCAAATGAAACCTCTCCCCTATACCCCAAGTACTAATGCCAGTGGCAGGGCCTCGACCTCTTTTGCTTTGAGTGGGCTCACTCATTGATCCTCCTAATAAAATGGTTATATTTAAATAATAATTTAATAGTAACATAGATTGCAAAAATAAGGCACTATTAGTATATATTAAATTAATATTTATATCTGAAGGATCTGAGTTATGCATGCTAGGAGAAGAATCAGGGCATGTTGGTTGAACCGACTGAGAAACTTGCCACGTAGAAACCTAAAAGCACAATTCTTTTTGTGATTGTGATGGCTGAATTGATGTAGATGGTGTGCTAGTGGCTTGTAACCTATCACTCATAGATTAGCCACGTGCCCTTTTTAGCGCCATATTGAATCTACCAAAAAAAATTAATTTTTGAGAAACATATAATATTTACAAGTAGACACATTATAATAAAAAAATAGATTACATAATATCAATAATTTGATTAATGATAATTCATTCATCAAGTTTCATTAACAATCATCAACAAATACAAAAAAAGTTATGCAAATTTTCATTCACAATCTATCATCTCAACATCATTGTCATTTTGTTGCACATCATCCACCGTTATACCATCAATTCCTTTCCTAACCCGAAGAACATTATTATCATGCAAGGCTATATTTTCATCCAATTGTTGTTTACTAAATGGCTTAGTTTGAGGTACTGATCTTATATTATTGGATGAGTCCTTCGAATACATATCAAAAAGATCCCTAACCACCATCTTCATAACAACATGCCATTCTAGTTGTACGGGATCTTGAACATAGCATACTTGATCTGCTTGAGTAGCTAAGATGAATGGCTCGTCCATCTCTTTGTTATGTGGATATAATAAATAATTGAAGTTCACAAGTGTCAACTTAAATTCATCTTGCATTTTTCCAAATTTTTTATCAACCCAGTCACACTTGAATAAAACAAATTGAATATCATTCATGTACCGAATCTTGATAACATTAGTCAACCTCCCATAGTAAGTTATATCACCAGCACTTGAGATTACTTTGACAACAACACCATGATTTTGAGTTGTTCTTTTATTATCTTTGTCTAATTTGCTAAACTGAAAGCCATTTATAATATATCCACCATAACTTTGGCCAAATTCATCTGAACCTCTAGCAAGGTGTTTGATCTCATCATCATATTTGATGTTAGAATTCTCCACCTGATTTGCAATATATGAAAAAAATATTAAAATTCTGCATAGTGCAAAAATAGAAAATTATGAACACAAACAATCAAAAATAGTCTATAGCAATTACTTACATGATTCTGAAACCATATATGAAATGTTTCCATATGAATCTTTTCAATTTGATTTGCTGCTATACGAGGAACTTGCCTTCTCAAATATTCCTTGTGCTTCCTATAAATTATAATATACTAATTATATTCTTATTTAAAAAATAAAAAAATACTTAATGTAGAGTTTAGATTAATTTACATTCAAAATGGAGCAACTTTGTCAATATTATGCATGACATATCAATGAGCTTATTCTAATGTAACTCTATCAAGATGTATCCACAATTTCTTTCCAATAGGACGACCAAATACATCACCACCATCATCATTCCTGCTTGCTCGATTTGACTTAATTTTCATATCATTCAGATACATTGGACAGAAATGTAAACATTCTTCCATCAAGTATCCTTTGGCAATACTGCCTTCTGAATGAGCTTGATTACGCACGTAGCATTTTAGTATAAGTAAATACCTGCAATATTATTTAAGATGATCAAAATATTGATAAATCATAAAAAAATTTTGATTTTTTTCAACCACTATTTTTTTAGACATACCTCTCAATAGGATATATCCACCGAAATTGAATTGCTCTAGCGAGAATTGCTTCATCAGCTAAATGTATAGGCAAATGTTCCATTACATTAAAGAAAAATGATGGAAATATTTTCTTAAGATGACAAAGTATAAGACAAATACGATCTTGGACATACTCAAAATCAGTCACCTTGTTCATCTTAGAGCATAATTGTCGAAAAAAATTACTTAATTCAATCAATGGTTCAACAACATTCTTGGGCAATGCTCTATAAATTGCTAGAGGAAGTAATTGCTGCATTAATATATGATTGTCATGATTCTTTAAATCTCAAATAGTTTATTTTTTTAGATGCAGGCATCAACTTATATTGGATACATATCCATCAGGCACTTTAATAGTCTTTAACACTTTAAAGAATATATCTTTATCCTCCCTGGCCATTGTAAAACATGCATGGGGTGGATATATTTTTCCAAACCCTTTTGGTTGTGGGTGTAATGCCTTCCTAATACCCATCTCTTTAAGATCACATCGAGCTTTCAAATTGTCCTTTGATTTTCCTGCATGTCCTAACAATGTCCAAAGTACATTATCACAAATATTTTCCTCAATATGCATTACATCAAGATTGTGACATATTAAATTATGCTCCCAATAAGGCAATTCAAAGAAAATACTTTTCTTTTTTCAACTAGAACTTCTCCTTTTGTCATGATCCCGCTCTTCTCCTTTTCACTTTTTAAGATCTTCTTTAACATATTCTGTAAGTACATTCTCTAACTTTCTGACAATATTTGATCCTGATAAGTAAGTAGGTCTACCTGCTACTTCTCTCTTTCCATTAAAAGAGACTTTATCCTTCCAAAATTTATGAGTATTGCCTAACCAATGACGGTGTCCCATATAACAAAACTTTCTATCATTTGACAACCATTGTGATCGAGTTTCATTATTACAACAGGGACAGGTAAGTTCATCTTTTGTGCTCCATCCAGATAAATTAACATATGCAGAAAAATCACTAATTATCCATAATAATGCAGCATGGAGTTGAAACATCCACTTAGAGCATGTACCATAAGTGGGTACACCTTCTTCCCATAGTTCCTTCAACTCTTCAAGTAAAGGTTGCAAATATACATCAATTTTATTTTTAGATCCTTTTGGCCTATCAATAAGCACCGATAAGATAAAGTATGGTTGTTTCATGCACATCCATGAAGGTAAATTGTATGGAATAAGGATAACAGGCTAGGTACTATGCGCTATTGACATGGATCTAAAGGGATTAAATCCATTTGTGGCTAAACCAAGCCTCACATTTCGATAATCTCTAGCAAACTATGGATTTTTTTGATCGAAGAATTTTCAGGCTTGAGAATCTGCAGCATATCTTAAGACACCATCATCAACTCATTCCTCTACATGCCATCTCATGAAACTAGCAGTTTTTGATGACATAAATAACCTCTACAATCTTGGTTTCAAAGGAAAGTACCGTACTTATTTTGCAGCAATTTTGGTAGCCTTATTGCCCATTTGACTCAAATCTCCATCAAATTCTTTGTATCTAGAACTTCCATAGATTTCACATTTTGAATACCCCTCATCCTCACCTCTAAATAACATACAATTATTTGGACATGCATCCCATGTCTGATAAGTGAAACACAAATCTATAGTAATCTTATTGACATCATAGTAATCCTTTGGTAGTTGTACGCCTTCAGGAAATGCGTCACTTAATAACTCTAATAACATAATTACACTTTTGTCTATCCACCTAGATAATACTTTCAAATGCAACAATCTCACAATAAATGAAAGTTTTGTAAATTTAGTACACCCTAGGTATAGTTCACACTCTGCATCTTTAAAAAGTTGAAAAAATTCTTAGTTTCATCATTAAGCCCTTCATTATAATCAATTTCTATTGGATCATCATGTGAAATTGAAATTCCATAAGCTTCATGTACCATCTCAACCATATCATCTCCCATATCTTCTTCTGACCTATTTTCATTTTGTTGTGAAAGAACATGCAGAGAAACATAAGGCTCCCCATGATTGGTCCAAATCTTATATTTTGTGAGAAATCCATTTACAATTATATGTTCCTTTGCAACATTTTGTTTCACAAAGTAATGATTAACATATTTTCTATACGGACAATAAATGCTTGCATCAGGATTCTTGTTAGCAAATGCAAAGTTGAGAAACGTTTCGACCCCTTCAATTTACACAGGTGATACTCTATTTGATAAATCAATCCAACTTTTATCCATTGCATTTAATATCCCTAAATGGCAACAACAAAGACATTATCCCTCCTCCTATTAAAATATATATATATATATATATAAGAACATTATTTAAAAAAAAGCATGCTTGAGAGAAAATGGTGATAACAAGAAAGTTAAAATTAACAAAAAGAAGAAAGAAAAAGACTTTATCCAAATCTATATCCAAATATGAAAAAGACTTTTTCATATGAGTCTTTTCTTGCAACAAAAAATATAAAAAGATATCTTTTGTGATTGACTTCCATGCATAAATGGTTATTTTGATGGTTGAAACTCAAAAGAATAATAATTCTATTAATTGTTACAAAAGACTCGAACATGACATAACAAAAAGGTTGAAGAAGAAATTTATAATTCTTATAGGACACAACATAAGCAAAAAGAATGAATGTAAAGGGCTTATACTCATAGCACAAACAATATGCACAAGCTGAGATTTATGATCAAAGTCAAAACAACCTCCTTTGTGACATGGTCTATGAACTAAATTTCAAAGTAATGATTGTAATTCGTAAAACCTCTTGCTTTTTTAGAATGGACATTGCAACTTATCTCCTTCTAGTGCATAATATTTCATTCATTTTTTAAACATTTTATTGAATCAGTGATCCATTAATTACTATAGTTTCTCTCCATGACTAGAATTACTGAATCACCACTATAAAATTTTAACAATTATGTTGTGCTAAGTATCGACATCAATTAATTAGCTAACTATGAGTGGAATTCTTATCCCTGGATATCTCTTGCCAAATTTTGATGCAAGAAGAGAGATAATCAAAACTTCAATCTTTTTAATCCACAATAATTTATTAAAAGGATCTCTTTTATGCCAAAAATTACTTTAACTAAATGAAAAAAAAATTAATCTTTTGATCCTACTCTAACTAACTAAAACCAATGCAAATGCTGCCCTTCTAATTTTGTATTCCAATTATATTTTTTTTTCTATAGGAAAAATAAAAAAAATGAAGATTTATACGCATGATGATATCAGGATAAGATGAGTCCCATAAGAAGATGGTCCTGTAAACTTCAGTAATCATGCTAGGATGTCATATATCCAAATATTTCAAAGAATAAAAAGATCTAGAAAGAAATGCAAAAAAAAAAAAGTTAAGTGGAAGGATGAATTGATGGAGGAGGACACGGAGGAGGACTCCTCCCTCTTATGACTTCGGCCTCCTCCATGGCCTAAAACCCTGCCCACCGCCCCCCCCACCCCCTGTGTAGTCTCACCTCCCGCACCCTGCCCCCCTCCCGGCCTCCTCCACGGTCTAACCCCACCCCCCCAAGCCCTCCCCCTACTCTCGGCCTCCCTCCACGGCCCATGGGCGCAGTCCCATCTCCTTGCCCTCCGTCTCCCTCGGGCCTCCTCCCATCCGGCCTAGACCCCACCCCCTACACTCTGTCCTGCTGCCAACCTCCTCCTGTCCCGTGCAGTTCCATCTTCCTCCGTACCTTCGCGCATCCCCTCCATGGCCCAACCTGTGCATCCCATTCCTCCGCACCCTTCGTCTCTCCGTGCGTCCATCTCCTCCATGCCCTAACCCCATGCCCTCCCCCCACCTAGGACTTAGTCCCGTCTCCATGGCTCCTTCACGCCTAAACCCCCCCCCCCACCAGCATTATCCCTACCTCTCCTGCACCCCTCCTCCCACGCCCGCCTACTCGTGCATACCCATCATCTGAAAGAGAAAAATCAAACAAAAAAAAGAAGAGGCAAAGGAAACTTACAAGCTTCAAAGCCCCACAATCGTCGGCTCGTGCACAGTGCGTGTCTCGATCCAGCATCACTATTTCTCTTCATTGGATGCCGCCCAAACCCTAACCCAAACACCATCACCTGAGAAGCAAGAAGATGTACATAATAATACATGAAGTGAGAAGAGTCAGGTGTTTTATTTGATTAGGTGATGGAAAGTTTAATTTTTATGATCCCATGGTGGATAACATGCCACACCATTCCTTATATTTCACCAATTCTTGATTGCATTCTCCACCTTCATGTGTCCCAGGATTATTGGCATTTAAACTAGGTGCATACAAATTTTTTTGGTGGGAAGGGATTTAGATGGAAGATTTAACTCCAATATTAGATCTGGTTATGAGAAACCTACTTCTTGATTGGATCATAATGTCAGATTCAAACCCAGCCTAATAGAAGATTGGATCTATTGGGGATAAATCCCGCTCCTACCAAAGTTCAGTCCGATGCTCAGCTTAATAAATCGATAGCCGTAGCACCCGAGACTTCTAGCACCGCCTCAGCAGAGCTCCTTTGCTCTATACTCTGAACTCCTTCAGCCTCCCGAGCTCATCAGCGGTCGAGCTCCTATCGACTCCCAGCATCGGGCCTTAGCCGAACTCCTTCAGTCGATCGAACTCCTCAATGGCCGAGCTCCTTCGGACTCCCAGCGGCCAGGCTTTAGTTGAACTCCTTCATCCGACCAAACTCCTCAGCAGTCGAGCTTCAGTCGGACTCCCACAAAAGCCAAACTCTCTCCGCGCTCTTTCAACCAGACGTTTGTGGGAGCCGAACTCCCTCCAAGCTTCCCCTTCGGCTGAACTCCTTCCGAGCTTTTCTTCAGTCGAACTCCTCTAGGAGTCCGAACTTCTCTAAAATTGATATATACCAAAGTCCACCGATCAATGTCTGCTTTCTTAAAGCCATGACTATTAAATCTGGATGAACGATCACCATCAGTCTGCCATAGGTGATGCTACAGGCAGTGCCCCCCTCCATGACTGACTCCATCAGACCTCGAGCAGCCCACCACTATTGGATGGTATGGCTATCACTATCAGCCTGACGATACCATCCTCTCTGTACCAAATCCTGCACAGTCTCGAGCGGCCTGCCATTAGGCGGTATGGCCATCACCATCAATCAAGCTTCGTCTATAAAAGGGACCCTCCAAATATATTTTCTTTAAGCTCTAAGCTCTTCTCTCCTCCTCTAAACTCTATCGAACTCATTCTAGAGAACTTCATTTATGTTGGCTAGAAGAGCTGACTTGATCGTCGGAGGATCCTGCCAGAGTTACCCCCACCGACTCCGAATGAGACTTTATTTTATAGGTCTCCGATGGCGACCTCGTCCACCTCCACTCTAGCTGGATTCGATGACAATCAGATTCTGCACCAACAGATTTGGCGCTAGAGGAAGGGCCCTCTATTCTTGAGGCTCCCTTGTTCTTAAAGAAGTGCTCAACGATGGTCTCTCTCTTCAGAGATCTCCCTCCTTCCTCTGCAGAGTTCTTTCTCAAGAAAAAATGCCTCCTAGGAGAGCTTCAACCCGATGATCGATGGCCTCCGTGGCCTGATCCCATCCAAATTCATCTGCTCCTGCTTCAACCTTGGCAACTCAGGTTCCACCTATACCCACGATAGATGTGGAGTAGTTCAACCTACTTGTCCAGCAGATCCGTGGCCTCATAGAGGCAATGCAGGCCATGCAGCAGCCTCCGACAGTGACTCCATTAAGAAACCCACCATCAGGATGTCGGAAACCGATCCCAAGGAAGAGTACTCGGGTTGGCATACCCGTCGTCCCTAGGAAGGAGAAATAGAGAGTTGAGGATCCATATTCGGATCAGGGTTCTTCTCTGGGAGAGACCTTTTTCATTTATAGTTGGAAGCCCCCAAGATCTGCAACCAAGATGATGCCCTCGATCACAGACTATGGGAGATGGATCGATGGATTGAAGAGCTCAGCCACGTCACCCCGGCTCATCATGCCGATGTCCGCATCGATCCTCCTTTCTCCCTCCAAATTATGCAAGAGCCTATTCCACCGAACTTCAAGCTCCCTCAATTCAAAAGCTATGATGGAACTTCTAATCTAGTTGACATCTAGAGGCCTTTCGGACCATGATGCTACTCCATAGTGCTTCAGATGCCATACTGTGCCAAGCCTTTCCATCTACCTTAAAGGGAGTAGCGAAAAACTGGTACTCGATATTGAAGCTGAGTATGATCTTCTCTTTCGACCAGATGAGCCATCAGTTTATGACTCACTTCATCAGCAGTCGACGTCCGCACCGAAGTTTAGAATTTTTGATAAATGTCAAGCAGAAGTAGGGGAAATCCATCCGAGCTTATGTCACCCAGTTTAACGCCGCAGCATTGGAGGTTTAGAATCTGAACCAGTCCGTTGCGATGGCCGCACTCAAGGATGATCTTCAAAAGAATGACTTACTGTTCTCCTTGGAGAAGAAGTATCCTAGGGACTTCGTTAATTTGCTGGCTCGGGTCGAAGGTTATGCTCGGGCCGAAGAAGCCTTCAGGGCCAAGGACAATGAAGAAAAGTTGAGTGAAGCTCAGCCGCATTCCTCGGACTCCTTCTGGGCACAGACGAGCTCGAACTCCCCCTCAAGCTCGAGAGCGTGAAAACCACGATGGAAGGGTGCGAAGAAGTCCTCCCCCTAGGAGCTAGAACCACCAATGAGGGAGGAACGACAAGGAGATCGACCGCCTCTCAGCATCAAAGCCAGGAGAAGCTTGCTCCGAATTGAGAAGGCCAACATGAGATAGAGGACTTACCATCTAAGAAAACTTGGAGGAACAACGCCCCCATGACCCTAAAGCATAGAAAATCTGGGGGTGTGCTGCCAGTAACTTCCCTCCGATAAAATTCTTTCATTTTAATAACATTATTTTTGGGTGCAAAAACTATATAATGACAGGAAAGAAATAGTTAATAGTTGCTGTGTTAGGAACAGGAGGAGCACCTCATCCTAACATAAGCTGGCCAAAGTCCTTCACCTAAGTTGTAGGAGATAAGATCTCCCCCGAGCGTCCGAGCCGATCTCGACTGCAGGAGATAAGATCTCCTCCAAGCGCCCATAACAACCTCGGCTGCAGGAGATTAGATCTCCCACGAGGCAACCTTGACTATAGGAGATAAGATCTCCCCCGAGCGACCGGGCCAACCTCGGCTGCATGAGATAAGATCTCTTCCAAGCACCCGCAACAATCTCGATCGTAGGAGATAAGATCTCCCCTGAGGGTCTGGGCCAACTTTGGCTGCAGGAGATAAGATCTCCTCGAGCGCCTACAACAACCTCGACTGTAGAGATAAGATCTCTTCCGAGCGACTGGGCCAACCAGTTGTAGGATAAGATCTCCCGAGCGCCCGTATTAACCTCAACTGTAGGAGATAAGATCTCCCCCGAGGGTCCAGACTGACCTCAGCTGTAGGAGATAAGATCTTTCCGAGCGATCGGATCAACCTCGGCTGTAGGAGATAAGATCTCTCCTGAGGGTTCGGGGCCAACCTCGGTGCACAAGATAAGATCTCCCCCAGCACTCACACAACCTCGACTATAGGAGATAAAATCTCTCCCGAGCGACCGAGCCCAACCTTGACTGTAGGAGAAAGATCTCCTCCAAGTGCCTATATTAACCTTGACTGTAGGAGATAAGATCTTCCTGCGAGGGTCCGAGACCGACCTCAAGCTGTAGGAGATAAGATCTCCCCGAGCGCCCGTATCAATCTCGACTGTAGGAGCTAAAATCTCCCCCAAACACCTGTGTCAACACCTCGGCCGCAGGAGATAAGATTCCCCCGAGGGTCCCAGGCCGACCTTGGCTGCAGGAGAAAGATCTCCCCAAGGCAACACGTTAGCTGCAGAAGATAAGATTTCTCCCGAACGATCAGGCCAACCTCGACTGCAAGAGATAAGATCTCCCCCGAGGCAACCTCGACTGTAGGAGATAAGATCTCCCCTGAGCGACCGAGCCAACCTCGACTATAGGAGATAAGATCTTCCTGAGCGATCGAGCTAACCCTCGACTGCAGGAGATCAAGAATCTCCTCCGAGTGCCCGCAACAACCTCGATCGTAGGAGATAAGATCTCTTGCCGAGGATCCGGGCCGACCTTGGCTGTAGGAGATAAGATCTCCTTCGAGCCCGTAATAACCTTGACTGCAGGAGATAAAGATCTCCTCTGAGCGACCAGGCCAACGCTCAACTGCAGGAGATAAGATCTCCCCCGAGTGCCCATATTAACCTTGACTACAAAAGAATAAGATCTCCCCCGAGTGCCCGCATCAACCTCAGCTGTAGGAGATAAGATCTTCCCCGACGGGTCCGGGCCGACCTTGGCTATAGGAGATAAGATCTTCCCCAAGCGCCTGCATCAACCTCGACTGGCAGGAGATAAGATCTCCCCCAAGTGTCCGCATCAACCTCGACTATAAAGAAGATAAGATCTCCTCCGAGGGTCCAGGCCGACCTCCGTTGTAGGAGATAAGATCTCCCCCGAGCGCCTGCAACAACTTCGGCCATAGGAGATTAAAGATCTTCCTTAAAGGGTCGGAGATAAGATCTTTTTCGAGCACCCACATCAACCTCGGCTAGAGATAAGATCTCTCTCGAGCGATTGCATCAACCTTGGCTGGAGATGAGAACTCCCCCAAGTCAACCTCGACTGCAGGAGGAGACGAGTCTACTTCAACCTCGACTAGAGATGAGATCTCCTCCGAGCCTCAACTTCAACATCAACTTTGGCTGGAGATAATATCTCCCCCGAGCTTCAACCTAAACCAGCACAGAGCCTAGAAGAGGATTTTGGCAGTCGCCTTTTCTGCACTCCCTTCTTTTGAGTTTCGAACTCAGGAGTGGGGGGACTATTGTTGGGGATAAACCCCGCTCCTATCAAAGTCCAGTCTGATGCTTAGCTTAATGCAACCGATAGCCACGGAAGAGCTTCAGTGCCCGAGTCTTATCCTAACTTCTTCAGCCGACCGAGCTCCTCAACGGTCGAGCTCCTTCCAAACATCCCAGCGGTCGGGCCTTAGCCAAATTCCTTCAGCCTCCCAAGCTCATCAATGGCTGAGCTCCTATCGAACTCCCCAGTGGTTGGGCCTTAGCCAAACTCCTTCAGCCGGTCAAACTCCTCAACAGTCGAGCTCCTTCAGACTCCCAGCGATCGGGCCTTAGCTGAACTCCTTCATCCGACCAAACTCCTCAGCGATCGAGCTTCAATTGGACTCCCGCGAGAGTCGAACTCCCTCTGCGCTCTTCCAACCAGATGCCTGTGAGAGCCAAACTCCCTCCAAGCTTTTCCTTCGATCAAACTCCTATGGGAACCAAATTCCTTCCGAGCTTCCTTTCGATCGAACTCCTCTAGGAGTCCGAACTCCTCTAGAATTGATACATACTGAAGTCCACCGATCAATGCCTATTTTCTTAGAGCTACGGCTATTAAATCTGGATGAACAGTCACCATCAGTCTACCACAGGCGATGCTAGATATGGTGCCCCCTCCATGACTGATTTTGCCAGACCTCGAGCAGCCCACCACTACTGGATGGTATGGCTGTCACTATCGGCCTAACGATACCATCCTCTCCACACCAAATTCCGCATAGTCTCGAGCGGCCCGCCACTAGACGATATGGCCGTCATCATCAATCAAGCTTCATCTATAAAAGGGACCCTCCAGATATGTTTCCTCTAAGCTCTAAGCTCTAAGCTCTCCTCTCCTCCTCTAAACTCTGCCGAACTCATTCCAGAGCACTCCATTTCTTGTTAGATATATGTGCCCTAGAAGTCAGAATTGGCTGACACTTGTAATACACTTATAGGGATAAAATTATAATTTTGATTATAATAAATAAAATAGATTATTTTCTATCACATATGTGTATTTAGTGTCTGTGATACATCCTTTGAGTTAATGGTAATGATAATTCATATTTTTAAGAGTTGAAAATTTAAGACATGAATAATCAATTGTTAACTCATAAAATGCTCCCGACCATAGGATCATCATGAGGATGGTGATTGATTCGGAAGGTTGGTATACAATCGCTTCTCTTTAGCAGATGAGTCTTGAGTCTATGGTGTGGAGACACCGGAGCGAGAGTACAAGTACTCATCAGAGAACGAGGGCACTGAGCATGACTATCTCGAGTAGTCATTAGGGAGTCTACCTTCTCGTCAATGATTGAGTCGATGCTGCAGTAGTGTGTCTGGTTCTTTGATCTGAGGTGCATCGGCAGTTCACCTTGAGGGTGTTATAGTTTGACTACACCATTACTCGATCTCCTAGCCATTCGAACCCTGAGATGTATGTTGGCTATAGCATGTTCATTGTAGGAACTGGATGGCTCAAGATGGAACATCTATGATGGATCTTCTACTCGGTGGTAGAGGAGCAGCCCTATGATGATCATGAGAATCAGTCCAGAAAGCTTCATGGCCATGGTAGAGTGATTAATAATAGAAAGAGTTTCTATTTAAACTTTTCAACATCGGACCTCTTCGACTAATCGAATGATTACATATATGACAAGAGACTAGGGTTTTTGACGAGTTCACCTTAATCCTAATCTGATTGGGGCTCAAGATAGAAGAACTTAATCACACAGGTAGCTGCACCAAGAGGTTCCCATTCAGCTCTGATAGGTTGCCACCATATACTGATAGGTGTCACTAAAGGAAAATCCTGATTTTTCAGATCAGGTTCGTTCAGATCTGATCAGATCAAGAGATATATTTCAAAAATTTTTCTCTTTGATCTAATTAGATCTAAGATATTTTAGATCTAATTATTATTATTTTAAAAATTAAATAAAATCTAGATAAATTAAATTAAATTT
Source organism: Cocos nucifera (assembly GCA_006176705.1). Lineage (NCBI taxonomy): Eukaryota > Viridiplantae > Streptophyta > Magnoliopsida > Arecales > Arecaceae > Cocos > Cocos nucifera. The sequence goes on along the minus strand of QRFJ01001108.1, from coordinate 3,210 downwards.
AATTTATCTTGATATGGGTAATCCTATTACCCGTTGATGATCCTATATGCAGCAGAACGTTCTGGATCTAGCCACGCAAGTGCCTGGCCTCTACTAGTATTCACTCAGGCTAGATCTGAAGATCCTCTTCTTCTCTATCACCTCTCTAAAAATTAGATCTGAATCTAATCTGGAGGATCTTCAAAACTTTCCTTTGGAAAGATCAGCAGTCGTCCCTTTTGTAGCAGCGCAGCCTTCTCAGCTTTCAACATCGCGACATTTTCTTTTATCACTAGATGCACCAACCAAACCAAAACTCACTTTTGGCGCTGAAAGAGAAGGGACGAACGGCCTGGTTTTGGAGTGCTGGAGGAGAATGGGGAAGGCAGCCTCTGGGGCGTGGGAATTGTGGATTCCTTTCACTTTCAGATCACTTCCCAATCATAATCTATAGGTTTTGGGCGCAAAGGGTCTATTTATAGACTAGAGCAGATCCAACTCCTCTTCTTCCACACCAATCATAACTCTTTGTTGGATAATCAGATCTAAATTTGATTGGTGGGAAATAGAGATCCCCCTGGAATTCTCCCATATGAGGGTAAGCTAAGCAGTCAAAGTTGATGGGGTTCTTCTAATGGAGAGACTATCTATAATTGTCGTCCAAAAAGGGAGATGGAGTCCCTTGTCCAACAATGGACTCCTAGCGTGCCTCACAACTTGGCAAACGCCTAGAGTGGCGTTGCCGCTCCTTCTTCGCCAGATTCCTGCGTAGGGGGACCAAGCCCACACCAGCTCTCCAAATAGGTGCATGACATTGTGTCAAAAAGTCAAAGTGGTCTCATGGTCAACATGGTGAACCAGTCAAAAGGTGACTTTTTGACTCAAAGTCATAAGAACAAAGAATGCAGATGACCAAAAATATCAAGGTAATGTCTTTAGCTAAGGAATATAGACAATCTTTTTCTGACTTGGGCATAACCTCCATGCAGACCACGAATCGTAAGAAGGCCTAATGAATTGAGCACAAACTGCCTTTGGCTCATATGAAGCAATCCGAACTTATTTATGATATGATCAATATCTGTGTGGAAAAGAACGGTTAGGGTCCATATCGAGTGGCTAGGGCACGATTTCCATGAACCTTATACTTGAAAGTCTCAGTTCAGGATCATCTTAAACCTGGATTAAGTTAAGAGTTGCAATGTATCCACCAGGATTCACAACCTCGCTTTTGTTGTGACCCAGTTTAGCGTTCAGTTCTGTTGGTAATGGGAATGATGTACATTGGGGGGGGGGGGAGGGTGTTTGGATTGCTATCCGACCATATCTTCGATAATACTGCCTTGTCGATGGATCAGAACTCTTCTATATCGACTAGCTCAGAGGATGGATCGATCATTAATCATTCTATGACTAGTTCCTTGAAATCCACCGAGTGACCACTAGCAAGTAGATATGGTGCAACCCTTAGGCTGAATAGGTCGAAAACCTCTTTGTCAGTCTACCTGTGTGTATTACAGATTCTTCTATCTTGCTGCCCACGATCAGTATTAGGTATTAAAGCTTGAACTCGTCAACCCTAGTTTTCTGTCAAAAATGATGGTAATCATTCGATTTCGATCGCAATGTGAAAATCTAAATAGAAACTCTTTCTATTATTTTACTCTGCCAATGCGCCATGAGCTTCTGGAACGTTGGAATTTCTCTTATGACATCATCAGGGTGGCTGCTCTCTACTGACCGATTGTATGATAGGATTCCATCTTGATGCTATCCGTTCCTAACAATTGAACATGCAATAAGCAAAACATACACCATCAGGATTTCATATGGCTTAGTGAGACCGAGTAATGGTGAGTAGTCAAACTATAAGCCACCCTCAAGATTTGAACTATCAATGCACCTTCAGATTAAAAGAACTCAGCACCACTACTACAGATCGATCAGTCATTGACGAGAAGGTAGGCCTCCCTAGATGACTACTCGAGGTGTGTCAACACGCTCAGTGCCCTCGTTCTCCTAACGAGTACCTGTATTTCCTCGCTCCGGTGTCTTCCACACCGTAGACTTAGTACTCATCTACTATAAGAGAAGCGCAAATTCTGATGTACACAACGTTTCTAGATAATCACAATCCTCGTGAGATCTCATGGTGTTCCCGGAAGAGCATTTTGATTATGTTACATCAATGGATCTATCATGGTCTAAAAATTTTCAACTCTTTTGACAAATAATGATATTTCATTACCATTCTCATAAGGATGTATTAACAGACACAAATATACAAAATGTGGATAATAAAAATATCATTTTTATTGATATTAGTCAAAATTAATAATTTTTGCCCTTAGATAGTTGTCATTTACAAGTGTCAGATCAATTACTAGCTTCTAGGGCACATATATCTAACAATCTTCCGGCTTGTCCTAAAAGCCATTGGCTACAAGTCTAAGTCCCATACTTCATTCAAGGTGGGCTTCGAACTTTGCCTGATCCAACGACTTTGTAAGTGGGTCTGCCACATTGTCTATGGAGTTTGACTCCTCTTGACCTCGGACGTAATCCTTCTCGGGAGTAAATCATGGATAGGCTGGTATACCATTTGCTCTGGAACTCTTCCAGCCTATAGGGACCACCATTGCACACAAAGACTCCCAAATGTATCGACTTTCCGATCATCCTAATATCGGACATGAAATCTGAGTCGTGTATCCCATAGAAAGATAATAACCACGATGTCTAAAGGGTATTAATCTCCTTTTAGAGTTTTTCATACTCAAACCTCTTTAAAGTAACTTTCTCTATGTACATCTTCTGTGAACCACTTTAGTACTTTCTCTTATGTACATTCTTCTGTGAAAAGGTTCCTAGCATCTCCCTGACTTCAGTCTATCCTATAGACCTTTAATTCCTTTAGAATAAAGGAATGCTTCGCTAGGGTCTTTCATGGAGAATTCCTCTTGGAACAACCATATTTTGGACTGTTGTCCATCATGGGAATATCAAGATTCCCAATAGGAGGTGTCATCTCACGTACAATATGAGGAGACACAGCGCTCCACTGCCCTTTCAAAAACACACACGATTCCTTCTTCGTTTTTTGATGAAACCAAACATTTTGGATCAACAATCATTGAAACGAGTGTTTCTAGCTCTGAGATGGCTTGCCCTTAAGTCCATATATGGATCTTTCCCAAGTGCACAAGAAGGAGGGACAGAAAAGTCGAGCAG
>QRFJ01001107.1:440058-610582 GCA_006176705.1 Cocos nucifera | reverse complement strand
CGCCTAGGCACCTAACCAGGTCTATAGCGCATAGGCAAGGTCTGTCTGAATGGCCCTCCAAGTGAGTGGTTGCCAAATGTTCTAGGTGCCTACTTGCAAGTGGGTGTCTCCTAGGCTGCCCCATTTCACTAGGTGGTCACCTAATCCAACCCATGAACTAGGGTGTCCCAGCTAAATCTGAGTCCAATTGACATGAGATAGAGGCTAGCCAAACCGAATAACAGGAAAAACGAAGAGAAAAAGAGAGGAAATAAATGGGGCAATTCAATTTAAATTAAATAAACCTAGGGCACGGTAGACTTCTCACACCTCTCATCCAATTCAATCCCTCTCCACTCTCATCCCCACTTGGTGATGGCCGATGGGCTTGTACAGTGCCCAATGAGCTTGCATGATGATTTGTGTTCGAGAATGACTGCTCCATCTCTCTCATCTCACCTGCAAATCTCTCCCTCCTCTCTTACTCTATCCATTTCTCTCTTCTATTTCTCCATCTCATTCCCTTTCTTTTTTCCCCTTCCTATCATTAATTATATTAAACGATGTCTAAAACTCTGAGTGTCCAAAACTTTGGAGAATTTTTTTCTTTCATATCTATGAGAGACTTAAGAATAGTCTCACAAAGACAAAAGAAAAAGGAAAAAGTAATACTAACAATTAGTTGATACTTGATATAGCTGCTATTTTAGACTCAAACCCTTGGTAATGCTAAAGACACCACCGGATCATCATAGATGTTGTAGTTGTATCCTTTTCTTTCCTTTTATTTCCCTTCTGATTCATTGGCTGGTTTAAGTTCAGCTATTGTTCCTCCATTTAAGGATTCTTTCATAGAGCAAGGTAAGGATAACCCTGTTGAATCATGGGATTTCCTGTATCATACTATATTGGACCCAACCCAGCCCAGAACAACCAGAGGTCCCCCAGACATCTCTTAGGGGATAAAAAAGGGATCCTTTTATCCTGCAGTGTTTGGATCTCTACCCCCATGACCCTCATCTTTTTCCCCTTCCCTCTCCTTCCCTCCATTATCACCCTCCCCCCTCTCTCCAATTTGATGATCCTATCCCATGAATCCAGTGGGATTCCACTACACTTACCCAATCAGGATATAAATATTTTTTTTGGTTTCGTTTAAGTATCACAAGCTTGCTGCTCAATTTACGAACCTATTATGAGTAGATATTTAAAATTAAATTAAACAACATTTTACCAATGAACTAAGCTATAAATAGAACTCATGCATTAATTGTCATCAACATATCTTTGGATCATGTGATATGAATAACTTATTGAGAATAAGGCAAGTTTTGGTCAATAGCTAAAATATACAAATACAAATGATTTTTAAAATTTTATACAAATTATAGCATCTCAGTAGTCGCCTAATTGCCTAGGCTATAGGAGGGTCCATTGCCTAGGGTCCCTAGGCTTTTTGATAACCATGGATCAATGCATCGTGTTGGACCTTAACCACGATAAGTACAATACATGATCGACCAATCATCAATCTCCAGCTCTTTATTGAACACAGATTGAACTTCTTAAGACAATTGAACAATAAGGCATTGTTGACCTCCAACATTTTATTGAAGACTTGATCAAACTTCTTAAAACAATAAAATCATGACGTACATGCACTAGCTTATAAATTAGAAACACAAATAAAACTAAGATGCAAATAACACATGCATAAAGTTCATTTTCTATCAGATTTTCTATTGACAATTTGATTCAGTTAAACCATGAGGAGTATGCACCATGGCTAATAAATCAGAAACATGGAAAAAATGAAGATGCAAAGCCCACATGAATGTGTTCCCTTCTATTATTTGCAGCAATATCACTCGAATTTCAATTGAAATGCATAAAGAAGAGTACAACAAAAAGAATTGATAGTTCTTACGTATAATCTGTAATTCCAGCTCAGTACTTGGAGGCCAACTAGATGTTGTGTTTAAAGAGGATATCAGGCAATTCAAAATATCTCCGATTATTACTTTGTATTACTTACCAAAATATTTATCATTTATGTTTGTTGTTTTGAACAATAATATTAAAATTTTCATCTTCTGCTCCCATATTAATTGGCTTGGATTCTTTTAAGCAAAACATCATAAAGACAATCTGGATGGAACAGTTGATGAGACTGACTTATCATTTATCAATAAACAGCATGTCTGAAGCAAGTGTAATGGAAATTTCAAGAAATAATGAAACATTTAGAAGTCCTGGAGATGAAGTTTAGGTTAACTTTTACATACAGAGATGACACTAATATGGGATCATGGTGCACAAGTAATTCCACATCTTGTCATTGCTATTGCAATTAGTTCCTTCTCCTGACCATCTTCTTAATTACTTGTGTTTAATTTAAGCACCAGAACTGAATTCCAATAGTGATGCGTTGTTTAGGAAATGGTACTTCATGTTTTAAGAAAGGAGGGATCGGATTTTGTTGCCCTCCAATAATTATAGGAAATCCTTAAGGTCAAAGTGTCATGGTCATGTTATCAAACAAATCAAGCAGAGTGCCCATGTCAGGTATCAAAGATCTAGATTGATTAGTTATAGAATGCTAAAAAATCAAAATCAGGAGATTAAGAGCACAAGGAAAGAATAAATATACCATTTGGAAGTGGGTTAAAAGGACTTCCCACCTATTCTCAGCTAATTTCTGCCGTCCTTCCATCTTTGTATCCTTAAATGTATGAGAATTAATTTGCAGCCTGTAAGCAGGAATGAACTCACTCGTCCAATCACTGAATCCAGGACCTCCATATTTAACCAACCTTGAATAACTAGGTGGTGCCCACCAATGATGCTTCATTTTCCTCCGTCTATCTAAAGACTTTTCCTTTACCATATTAAATTTGTCTACATGTTTCCTTGCATTTCCCACTATCTCACCTTCAGAAATTCTGCATATACAAATGGACGAATCAACCGAGCAGTTATGTCGGGGCATCTGAAGCCAATCAAATATATTATTTGATGGCAAATCACCCACATGTCCATGGTAATTCCTTTCAGTGTCCTCAAGAACGCAAGAACAGATGGCCTCAGCAAGAGATGAAAGAAATCTTTCATCTGACGAGCTGACCATAATATCCGTTGGATCCTGCCATAGAAGATAAGCAAGTCAACCAAAAGGGAACATACAGAACAAAAGTTATACAAGCAAGTTATGACCTCTCTAGGGCTGGCGAGATCTTTCATGTCTCTCTTGGTTCCTGGGCTGAACAATGAGAGTTGGAAACTCAACAGTCCTTGCAACACAACTTGTCTAAAGGTCATAGCAAGTATATTCTTTGAAACAGTAGGACTGCTGGATAGGATATCTACAGTGAGACTACTCCTCAACGTCTTCGCCTTTTCTTTCACCTTCTTTACTGGTAAAAACTATCAAAGAAGAAAACTTTTCTCAACAAAATTAAATCTTTGTTGAACAGATGACCTAACTATGGGTAAAAATCCATCCAAAATATTACTTTCCAAGAATCTTTCCTAACGTCATTGTACCAAGAACTTTTGAAAACAAAATTTGAGATCATAATCACAAAAAAGTTTTAAATTTGCATCAACTTTCTTTGCAAGGATAAGAGATCAAAATCAGTTGGGTTATCGAACTGACCAGTCTGGTGGAGACCATACTGTACTCGTCGGAGCTACCAGGTAAAACAGTCTCGACGACCATGGTGGATTTGCTAGAGGAGAGGTGGTCAGCGGCGGCGGTGAAGGCCTGGTCATAGGAGATGGCTCCGACAAGGGTTAGACGAGCAAGATCGCCCTCATATGACCAAACGGCGGGAAGGTGGGTCCTGGCCTCATCGACGGTGTCATCCGACGATCCCACGAGGGCCTGAAGGAGCTCATGGTCGGTAGCAGGTAGGACCAGTGGCGAATCCAGAAAATTTTGTTGGGCACGTTATATATAATGACAATAAAAGTACATGATTCTCATAATCTAATGTTTAACAAAAGATAAATTACATCATCATTTTTTATAACTGTCCTCTACAAGTTTTCATTTTTTTGGAAACGAACCATTACATCCTCATTAGTAATAGTTGCAAGTACATATTTTTCTATAAAACAAACTAAACAATCATTTAGAAACTGATCACTCATCCAATTGCGTAAATCTGTCTTCACAATGTTCATTGCAGAAAAGACCTTTCAACAGTTACAGTTGCTATAGGCAAAATCAATGTTAACTTCAAAAGTCGATATACCAAAGGATGAGAAAGATTTTTCTTTGTCTCCACTAGAACTTTAGAAAGCTTCCCAATCACATTCAAGTCTCCAAATCTATCATCTGTATGCACATCATCAATGTAGCTCTCAAGTTGAATATCAAGATACATGCGATCACAAAAGAAAAAGTCCTTGGGATAAAAGTCAGCCAACTTCTTCAACTTTAGTACATCAAAATGATGAAATGAATCTTCTGGACTTAAGCAAGCTACACAAGTAAGCAACTCAGAATTTACCTCATTGAAGCGATCATTAAGCTCTTGGAGCTGCATATCCAAAACAGTATAAAAAAATTCCACACAATAGTGATGCAAATTGCTAATATTGGTTCTACGCCATGGGTTATCAGGATTAACAAACTCTTCATCCATACTCAACATTTCAATGTTGTGCTCATCACAAAAAGAAGATATCTTACCTAGGAGAGTGTCCCATCCATCATCTCTAACATTTTGCAATCACCTCTTAGCAACTCTCACTAGTGCAAAAGCGTTCAATATGTCCTGATCTTTACTTTGCAAAGCCAAGGATAACTGACTTGTTATCCCCAAAACAATAATCATCAATTGCAAATTAAAAGCAAAATCAAATGATCGCAAATATCTCAAAAAACCACGTGCTTGAGCTTTCTTCCCTGAATCTGTAGCTTCCTTCTTAACAACTTCAAGCACTTCAATTATATGAGAGAACAATTCAACCAAACTCATAAGTGACTTAAAATGAGAACTCCAACGTGTGTCTCCTGCCCTCCTAAGACTCATCTCCTGATATAATCCCTTTCTAGTTTGAATAACACCATCACTTACCCCTTGTTCAACTTTGTTCAATTGCAACTTTCGAAGCAAGTCTTTACGTTTACAGGAGCCTCCAGCAACATTTAACATGGTAGAGATCATACTAAAAAAATCAACAATATCAAGGTGCTTTTTAGCAACAGCCACAAGAGCTAATTGAAGTTGATGTGCAAAACAATGAACATAATAAGCTGAGCTGTTTTCATCCACAATCAAAGCTTTCAGGCCATTAAATTCACCTCGCATGTTGCTAGCCCCGTCATAGCCTTAATGCTCATTAAGCTCAATCCATACTCAGCAAATAAAGAATCAATTGCAGATTTAAGAGATAAAGCAGAAGTCTCAATCACATGAACAACACCAATGAATCTCTCATTCACTAACCCCAGTTTATTGACAAATCGCAAAACCACAGCAATTTGCTCTTTGTCGACATCACTAGATTCATCCACTAGTAAACCAAATACATCATCCCCAATTTCTTTAATGATAGCATTTACCACTTCTTGTGAAAGCAATGAACAATGTCTTTCTGTATTTCTGGAGCTTTCATTTGATTATTTCCCGGAGCATTTCGAAGCACAACTTTACGTACAGCTTCATTTTTGCTCAGCTGTATACTCTATCATTTCAAGAAAATTTCCCTCATTCAAAGATTCATCTGACTCATCATGACCACGAAAAGGTCATCCTAACTGCAACAATAATCTAGAAACATCAACTGAGGCATTTAGACAAATTCAATACTCATTTTTTGCAAGATTAGAATGCTTATGAAGAGCAACTTGAATGGACTGCTTTTCCTTCATCAAATTTTCGCATCTTTTAAGTGCTTGATTATGAAAACTATTAACTCCACCAACATGATCACTTAGCCTCTCTGTTTTGTTCCAACAATTAAACCCATTTGACGCAAATGCATCATTTCCATCTTGATTCGCATCTCTGAACAAGTAGCAACATAAACAATATGCTCTATCCTCTTTTATGCTATATTCTAACCACTTTCCATATTTATCAAACCAGTCCAGATTAAAACTACATGATCTTGTTCCAATTAATCTAAAAGGAAATTCATGACTCTTAGGTTGGCAAGGTCCTTTGACCCAATAAAATCGTCTTATTTCATCTCTTTGATTGGGGTGATAATCCAAAATTTTATCTCTTTCACCGGGATCAGAAGGAAGGGTGTTCAAATCAACTAGCTTTGGCATTAAAGGAGTGCTAATAGATGCATCACCTGTTCCGCTTGGGCTGCCGCTTCCACTTTCACCTTCTTGTGTCGGAGGGAGTTTTCTTTTCAAAAAAATCTCCATAATTTTACCTAAAAAAAATCACAAATGATAAATTCCTTCACTAATAAGCTTTTCTATACATGATCATTAATCAGTTCAAGGCAAATACAATTAGATCAATAAAAACTTACTACTTGACAAAGACATTGTATGGGACGGCTAGAGAAGCGAAGAGTCGAAGACAATATGCAGCGAGAAGAAGGTCTGAACGTGGGGCTGGGGCCGGTGGAGTCACAGAGCTGGGCGCCGGAGGAGTCGCGGAGGAGCGTTTCACCGCTGGGGGCAGGGGCCAGTAAAATATTTAATAGAGGGCTTCGGGCTTAGGCCGTCGGGGGCCATGGCCCCCCGATGCCACTATATTGGATCTGCGCCTGGGTAGGGCGGCGGGAAGACGGCTGCAGCGGCGAAAGAAGAGCGGCCGGCGAGTGATGAGTGTTCGAAAGGAGAAGGCGACAGGGTTTCGCAAGAGCAAGGGGGATGGAGGGAGGAAGCGGAAGGAGGGGAGGCGGAGAGGAAGAGGAGATTGGAGGGAGGAGAGCGACAAGGGCGCGGGATTAGATGCGAGAAGGGGTGGAGGTTTTATCTAATGGGGTTTGGGTCAAACAAAAAAAAAAAAAATCTTGCTCTCGGTCTTTTTCTTTCGCCTAAACATTCAAATTTACATGAACATTTTTTTTTAATTTAATATATATATATATATATATATATATATATATATATATATATATATATATATATATATATATATATATATATATATATTCACATCATCTAATATTAATTAAAAATTTAAAATTTAAAATTTAAATAACCAAAATATTTTTTTGAATAGATATATAAAAAATTATAAAAATATATATGACATGTAAATTTAAATATTTAAAAGAATATATACAAAAATTTTATTTATTTTTGATCTATTTTATTTAGATGAATTGAGATCCTCATACTCTATAGTATAGTAACATATTACATAATACAACAAGATGATAATAATACTATATAATATTTTATATATTAAAATATTATATTATATTATATTATATTTTTAAAATGATAGAATGATTCATTAGAACTTCGTTCATTCAATAAAAAAAAATATAATAAATTTTTTAGATAAATTTTTATAGTTACGAAATGCCCAAATTCATAACTATATGTATTCTATACAAATATATAAGTTATCTATTTAATATTTAAATATTTTTTAAAAAATATATTATTTTATATTAAAAAAATATAGATGGTTATGATTTATTTATTTTTTAAATAAAATAATTTTGATCTATTTGATAAAAAAAATTTATCGATATAAGTTAATAAATTAAGTATGTTTATTATTTTAGTTTACATGTTATTTTTTTCTATTAAAATTTTAAAAAAATTAATAAATTAAGAAAAATATATTTATGTTTACGTACATATTTTTTTAAATATTTAAATTTGCACGATGATCTTTATAAAATTATTATTTATATTTACATCCTTATAAATTTTTTTGCACGTATATTTATCAAAATATTTTAATTATTTTAATTTTAAATCATTAATTTTTTAACAGATGATTGTGAGTATATATATATAAATAAATTTTTATAAAGATATATATTTAAATATCAAAAAAATATTTATATAAATTTAAATATTTATATCGTTTTTTTTTTTTTCTTCATCTTTGTTTTGCTTTCTTAGCTGGAGACAGACAAATTAATCCCTGCATGCAAATGCTATCAGGGAACACGTGGTTTTGGGTAAATAACCGTTGTATCATTCGGTTTATTTATTCTCGTGATTGACGCGGACCTGCTAGAAGATTATATTGCCTTAAAATATTTTAGAAAGTAACCGTCTAAGATCCAAACTAGCGTTCCATTTCATTACAACTAGCACTCGGCCCTGCATCGCAGAAATTTAATTGATACTAATAATAATAATATTTTTTTATGCTATAAATATTAATAAATCTAAAAAACTAGAATACTATAAGATAGGTTTGTAGAATATATTTTTTAAATATTAAAAATAAAATATAAATTATTTAGCATAAAAGAGAAAGTCCTACTTCTCTTAATTTTATTTTGACAATTCTAATACATGAACAGCATAAAACTTAGAAGTAACCAGAAAAAGAAATTGAAACTCTTAAAAAAAAATAAATTGAGAAATAGTAAATTAATAAATTTATTAAAAAAATGAGATGAAGAAAAAAATTAAAATAGCTTTGATTCATGAAAGTTTTTGAAGTGATAAATTTTATTTGATTCTAATAAAAAAGGATGGATGAAAAATTCATCTATCTTTTTTCTTCGTCCATCCTCCCTTCTTGATCCATCATTTCTCCAATCTATTTTTTATACCAAATAAAGAATTAGATCTCCAATGCCCTTCTCCTCTCTTTTTCTCTCTAAAATCTCTTTTTTTCTAAATAAATTATTATTTAATAACATTTAGAATAAGATGATAGATCTCGAGATTCATTCTCGGGTTTGAATCACCACCTCAAAAGGAGATGGAGTGCCTCGCCCTCTTCAATGCCTCCTCCAACTACCACGATGCCATATCCTCCTCTCTCTACCACCATCGTTGCTGACGACGATGATCCCATTTTTTCTCCTCCTATCCCTCCTCCATGGCTTCCTCATTCTTCTTTCTTGATTTCCTTCTATACTTTCTTTCTTGATTTCCTCCTATACTTTTTTAACGGCTAAAATGATGCCACCTCTGATCGACCCTTCCTCTTTCATGACTTCTCATTTCTCATATCTGATGTGGCCACATGGCATATTGAGAAATTACTCCATAATTTGATATATTATTATAAAATTTTACCCCTATTATCTATTAATTATTTTATTATTTCTATTTATAAAATAACTCAAGCATTTACGATATTTAAACACCTAAGTTTAAGTGATATTTCAAACAAATAAATCAATTAATATCTATTTTTTTATTTTAAAACATCCAATTTTAAGTGATATCCCAAACAAATAAATTAATTAATTAATATTTATTTATTTATTATTATTATTATCAATTTAACATGCATTCTTTGTCAGAGTACAATATGTACGTTCTAATCTTACTTTCCCACGCCGTAAGCCTTGATCCACTAAGCCTTTCCACCAAGCCCCAAATCCACCTCTACTGTTACACGGCTCCCACCCATGGATTTTGAGGCAGCGAAGCGATCACCATAGACAGCAGCTCCCATCTGCATCCCTCGGCATCCTCCCCTCCAAATTCTACGACGCCTTCGTTCTCCATGGCCTTCGCATCGACCTCGTTGAGCCCGCGGCCGCCTCCAAGTACGAAGGAGCAGGATGTCGTCACGATGAAAAATTATTGCATGCACCAGATGCAATTAAATCGTATAAATTTTATGGTGGACAATACGCCACGTCATCTCTTATATTTCATTAATTCTTAATTATGTACTTCGACCGTACATATCTCATACGTACAAGAAATAATAATAAATTTTTAAAAAAATAAATATACTCAAATCATCAAAACTATATATAAAATATTTTAAATTAAATAAATAAATATAATAAATTAAAAATAATAATTAGATTACTTTAACATCATATAAAAATTCAAATTTGAATAAAAAGACAATCTTGTAGATGTTTTGCCTTTCTAAACTACACCTTTAAAATATTTAAAATAAAAAATTTAATATAAATTTTATCCAATTATATATAATATAATTGACATCTTCAACTATATTTAAATTAGAAATGAGAATATCTATCCTTATGCTTGGAGTAAGAAAAACTTCTATTAATAAAAAAATAATTTTTTAAAAAAAATATTCATCTCCATCATTATTATTCTTGATATATGAAATCAACTAATTTATAGTGATCTTGAAGAAACCAGATCTACAATTTCAGGATTAGATCTAGGATTTCAGGATCTGATAGTAGAAGACTAAAATTAATTAAAATTAATTTTAAATATCAAAAAAATATTCTAGATCAAAAATCTATTACATGATTATGACATGTCATTAAATCAAAAATTAAAATATAAAGAAAAAATTAAAATATGTTAATCACATAAATATATATATACACTATATTTAATGCAGATATGAAAATAATAGATCAGATCTATTACCTATGCAAGTTAGACGTTCTAACTTGCTGATCCAGATTTGAGAATGAAGTTGCGAGCTGCACATGCGTCCGACCTCAAGGAGTCGTGAGCCCACGATCACAATCAAAAATCTTGAATAGAAAATTAGTACAGTATGCTAGTACTGTGCTGATTCTTCTTTGACGATCGATCTGGAATCATCTTCTTCAAATCTTAGACTCTTCAATTTTCAAAAGGAAAGGAAAGAGATTTTGAACCTGAAACACATCTCCAAAATCTCTAAAGAAGGAGGAAGAGATCAAAAAAAAATCCTAGAAGAAGAACCCTTCTTCTTCTTATTTTCTCTCACCTAGATACCTAGATTGGTGTCTATGAAATTCCCATGCCCCAATATTCTTTCTCTCTAATTTTTATACGCCCCAAAGCTCTCTCAATGGTCTGGAATCCATGAAAAAATCAACCCAAAATTTATTTTAAATATTGAGATATCAAAGAATCTTGTCTAGGTCAAATACCTAGACAATGCAGATCCAAAATAGGCAACTAGTTGAGGCGCCCAACACTCGGGCGCCCTCTCCTTTCTTTACGCCGGGGACCATTAGGAATAAGCGCACAAAATCCTCCTCTTTCCCATGAAAAAGTGAGAGAAAAATTAAGAATGTGGACAGCACAATGAAAGGAGGAGTTTTAGGTGCTTAAAATTCTATCTCATAGAATTTAAATCAAAACCAACTCCTAGTTTGACTTGGTCCACAACCAAATGCCATTTAAGAAATAAGGAAAGGCTATGGGCATACGTGAGGGCCTGGAAAAAAGTTTTTTCACATTCAAAATCAAAGAGAAGGGTCGTGGGGGGCGTGAGGGGTCAATGGCGCAAGGAATAGGAAGTCCTAGTCATACTAGGATTCCTATTTTGACTTGGTCTAAGATGGTTTCTCAAACCAAATCAAACCAAAACTAATTCAATCTAATTAAATTAGGTCCTAAACTAATTAAGAACTAAATTAAATTAAATTAAATTAAATTAAATTAAATTATAATTTAATTTTCTAATCAAATTAGAAAATTGAGTTGATCTAAGTTCTAGTTGAACTAGGACTAGTTCTTCCTTGCACTTAGCTTATCCAATAAACTTATTGGACTTGATCCAATCAAGTCCAAACCAAATCTAATTAAATCATATATAATTAAACTTAATCTCAGTTCTTTGGCTTAATCAAATTAAATTAATTAGTAATTAAATTATTAATCGATCCTCCTGCAACACTTGTACTAGGTTAAACATCAATCGTATTGATCGTTTAATTTTAGAATGATTCTTAATCGTTGATCAATCATCTGATCAGATTGTGAGCTCTAATGTGTGACTTCATATGTCTAAACTTAAGTCAGTAGTATAGAAATAAATTTCTATACCAATCAAAGTAATGATATAGCAATATATCCGACGGTCGGATAGGTCGAATATGTAAAACAATATTCTTAGAATCCATGCGGATATAGTTTTCATATAATTCATCCCCTTGATTAAAATTCTCGTAGGATATCTCAGAGTTCAACTGTCAACTCTGATCAGATTGTTCATATTGTATTTCAAAATATCAAATTCATACAATGGATTATCCTGACCAAGATTTTGCTATATTGAAATACAGTGATACATTCTTCTTAAACTCTTAGAATGGTTAATCCCATCTTGATCACACATCGACTTCATAAGTACTTGACTATGCCAAGAAATTTTTCATTACTGAATTAGAAATTCAGTTAGTCCAGTATCAAAGCATGGTGAGTTGCTTGCAAGTCACTGAGGTGATCTCAGGTCTAAGGAATATTTATACCTATATTCCATCAGAAACATTCTTGACAGCATAATGCTCTGGAGTTGGTCACGTTCCATGACGACGTACCCATACATCTCACATGTATACTATATCAATGTCTCTACACTTCTTATTAAGAGACAACCAACCTATATGGTATACAGCGACCTATGCTCGATAGTTGCTGTCGTCCTAATTAACAGCCTATCATTTGGTCGTGAACAGATTTAAGGATTAATTGATAAATCTTCTTTTTATTGAAGCTAAATAGTCCTAAGAACTTCATCACAATAATGGAGTTCGTTTGAAGATGAATACTTTGAGATAAAAAATGCTAAAAATATATTTTATTTATTAATAAATTAATTACAGATATAATATAACTCAACCGTCAACAGACTGATGATTGGCTTTAGGACACATTTTCCAACAAATCTATCTTGTGCCACCTATAGCATACATGTCTACTAAAACTTGATTGGGTTTGTACTTTTGACTCAATATCTCCTTTCCTTCATCACTAACCCTACTATGCAATGTAAATCCCATTCTATGATAGGGATATATATGTTGTTAATCAAGATCAATCTTTTAATGAATCATTTCTTTTCAACAACCAAATCAAAAGAACTCAACGAAGATTGATTACTGATAAATGTAATATACGATCAAATCCCATCTCTTTCACTGCATCTTCCATGCATTATTTAAATTATTAATTATAATGGCCAATCATCTTGAAGAGCACCTTATATATGCTGCTAAATCAATATCTTGTATTGATGTTATATCTTGTGTAGAACTCGTTTCCTATATAGTTTATAAATAAAGATTAATTAATTTTATACCATGATTCTTTCGTGCAATCATGTATGCATAAGAATTTTAATCGATAAACACCAAATTAGATGAAGATGGTTGAAAAAAATGCCATTTGAAACACATAACGTGTGTGTTGACGTGCTATTTGAGAAATATTCTTAAAAATTCAAAATTCAAGAAACTTGTACGTATGAAAGATTCAAAATTCAAGCAAAGCAAGGTTTATTTCGTACCATTGCTCAAAAAAATTTAATTATGCATTAAAATGTCTCTTGAGCTGTGTGTTTGGCTGGATTAAATCAGAACCGTACTATACCACAAACGCCGACTTTCTAACCGTGGCCATGGTGAGTCTAAAGGTCCCTCAACGGTTATCCAGACCCCACCGAAATATACAAATTAAGTCAAGGTTTGGACCTAATCCAAACTAGTGACCAAATGGGTCCAATTGGATTGGGTCTTATTTGATCAGGACCGGGTCGGATCACCGTGCAACCAAATTATAAGCTTTTTGAGGAGGTTAATATTTTTTAATGAAAATTTTAACAGATTCAATTATTTGAATATATTCTGGTATAAAGCCTAATTTTTTTCAGTCTGTATGTTTCAGCATGGAAAAGATGCTTGATCGTTACATGTTACATGCAATGGATGTTAATATCAACAAGCAAGCAAAAAAGAATAATGCACAAGTTAGTAATCTTTCAATATTGTTAAGTGATCACATTGTTCTTATCCGACATTTGATGAGATTACTATTTCTAGTAGTTTCTGTTTAATTTCATGTGTTATTCGCCCATATTGCATCTGCTATGAAATAGCATCGGGTATAGTTACTAAAAGCAATATAATTAAATACACATACAAAGTTCAATTAAAATTTATAGAAGATCGAAAAATTTGAGAAGTTTGTATCTCACGAAAACTCCAAAACTTTTCTTATAAGATGAATTAAACCAACCAAATGAATTAAAATAATTTCATAATAGACCATTTGATGAAAGAACTGGAGGAAAATGTTGGTTGGAAGGTGGCGCAGAATTTCGTCAAATAGGTGGTCTGCGGGAAATAGGAGAGGGTATTCCTTGGATGAACGATCGACCGGAACGGTGATCAAATGGGATGAAAGATGGCCTCTGGTAGAGAAGACCAATACGGCAATGATCCTATGAATCTACGACATCATGGCCACCGCCGCACGCCGCCGACGAACACCAACGAGACCAAGACACATCCTCCACGACCGCCGACAAGCACCAATTGTTGCTTCACGCGATCTACTACCTGCTAACCGCCATGGATCGGGAAATGAGGAAGAACACTGATTTGAAAATGATCGGGAAATGAGGAAGAAGGTGACTTTCAAAATGTCCATAATTCTCAGCAATTACCGCACAGCCCATTCCAACTTTGAAAATGCCACTAGATTTTGAAGAAATTACGGGCACCAGCTACAACCGTGACTGGCTGTGAGAACTTTCCGGTAAACCATCTCTTGTCGTCCCTTCTTAATCGGACGGTCAGAAAATGGGAGATACCATAAATGCCCTTTGGTGCACCGTAGTAATTGCCCTACTGTACTCCAAAGCCTTTCTCTCTAAGAAAATTGGCCTTCTCATTAAAAATACATGATTATTATTATAATTCTTTTTCATACTGATATAAAAATAAAATAAAATTATCAAAATAATATAGATTTTAACTTAATTATCAAAAAAAAAAATGTAAAAGTCTAAAACGTCATTTGGGATGGTAATTTTTCAATCCAAAAATGCTATTTCAAATGGCATTTTTTAGGCCTACTCACCCACCCATAGATTCAGTCAGCGGGTTATGTGGAACGAAATAAAAAAATTATTTGGAATGATGATTTTGAAAATACCATTTTAAATGATAATTTTAAAAAATACCATTTGAAATGGTGTTTTTAAAATCGTAATTTTAAAAACACCATTTGAAATAACATTTTTAAAATCGCCATTCCAAATGATGATTTTAGAATCCCATATATTTTTGTCCCCAACTTCCTCGTGATCCCCTCTTCGTCGAAACCTCCTCTTCTCCGTCGATCTCTGCTCTCCGCCGCCGCCGCCGCCTCAGATATATCCTTCCCTTTCTCTTCCATTCGACGCCCTCCCTCCACGCCCTCCTCCCTCTCCCCCCATTTGGCTGCCCCAACCCTACTGCCCTCCTCCCCCCCCCCCCCAATGCCCACGGCCGTCTTTCCTGAGGCGGCCGCCCCACCCCCCCCCCTCCCCCGCACTATCGTCACCCCACCTCCCACCCCCCCTCCTATCACCACCGCCTTATCCCACCACCACTATCGGTCACCA
Source organism: Cocos nucifera (assembly GCA_006176705.1). Classification (NCBI taxonomy): domain Eukaryota; kingdom Viridiplantae; phylum Streptophyta; class Magnoliopsida; order Arecales; family Arecaceae; genus Cocos; species Cocos nucifera. The sequence goes on along the minus strand of QRFJ01001107.1, from coordinate 595,154 downwards.
CCACCATTTCCACCCCCCCCCACCCCCCCCCCACCGGCCCTCCTCTTTTTTTTTAATAAATTAATCAATTAATTAATTTATCTTAAATATTTTTATGTTAATATATATATATATATTAATTAATTAATTAATCTTAAATATATTTTAAAAAATATTTGTATTGGATTTGGTTAGGAATAATGCACGGTCCATTTTCATGTTTGCTATATTCTTAGAAATGGATCCAGACTTGACTTTTTCTAAAGTCATTGAGCCTAAGCCTGACCCAATGCCTGAAAATAATTTTTAGATCAGACACGATTAGAGATAGTGCCCGACACATTCTCAAGATACATCTTTTGATTTTAAATATATTGTATTGTATAGAACTATAGACCCATCTTTTGATTAAATGTACATAATCTAGCTGAATTATGTTCATTGATCAATTGATTATCCATTTTGAATAGTTTAAAAACTATAATTAATTTTATAAATAATTACAGTAATCAAACAATATGCAATACGGATCGAAAAAAATTTTAAATAGCATTTTTTTTTCATTCTCCTCCCATGTGGGAAGAACTAAGAAAAAATACTGCTAAAATTTTTCTCGATCCATATTGCATATCGTTTGATTACTGTAATTATCTATAGAATTAATACAATTTTTGAATGGGATAGAACCTAACTTCACCTACTAGTTGGTGATAGGATATATTTATCATATAAATTATTTTATTAAAATAATTATTATTATCTTATATTTTGATTTTGATGTTATCATAGAATTGACTGAGAAAATGGCTAGTGCTCGGATTCGACTACTATTATATTATGATGGCATAATAAAAAATAATAAAGATGATGTGCAGTATAGTCAGCCTGCGAGCTGGATGATTAGGTTGTCTTCATCATTATCACGTCAAAAATTATTGGATCATTTATATAGTAATATTCCTATAGATAGAAAAAAATATGAAATCAAACTAAGATGGAGATCACCTAATTTATTGGGATAATTAATGTAGAGCAAATATATCTTAGTTCCAATTAATGATGATGAAGATGTCCAAGAAATGTTGACATTTTCTCTAAAATTTCTAGAATGTCGATATATTGAATTATATATTGAAAAAGAAGATATACCCTCTAATAAAAATATTACTCAAATGATGGTACTGAGATTTGGATATTTTAGTAGGCTTTTAACCCAAGAGGACAATACTCCTGGACCTTCATCACCTTTCTTGAGTTCTGTTGATGCAGAATCTGATCGTCGTCGGAATCGACTGAAGCGGTGGTGGACGAGATCGCCACTGGGGACCTACAAAATAAAGTTCCATCCGAAGTTGGTGGGGGTGGCTCCGGAAGGATCCTTCGATGATCAAGTCAGCTCTGACCAACAGGAATGGAGTGCTCGAGAATGATTTTCGCAGAGCTTAAAGATGGAGAGGGGGGCTTAGAGATCAGAGTTATTCGAATTAGCATATCTGGAGGGTCCTTTTTATAGTGGAGCTTGATGATGACAGCTATAGCCGCATGATGGCAGGCCGCTCGAGGTCCGACGGAGTCAGTCTCACAGAAAGGTGCCGTCTACAGTAGGTTGATGGTGACGGTCATCGCCGCCCGACAGCGGATCGCTGTCGCTTGCGGTGAACTGATGGTGATGGCTGCAGCTGTCCTGACACTGAGCCGCTCGGGGCCGAATGAAGGGTTGAAGGGCTTCGACGTGTGCCCATTTCAGAGAAGTTCGGATTTTTGAAGAGGAAGCTCGGAAGGAGTTCGGCTCCTATAGGCATCTGACTGGGGGTGCGCGGCTAAGGCTCGACCACTAGTAGGAGCTCGATCGGTGAGAAGTCCGGCCCCTGAAGAAATCCGATCGAAGAGAAAGCTTGGAGGAAGTTCGGCTCCCATAGATGTCTGGCTGAAATGATGCAGAGAGAGTTCGGCTCTTGCGGGAGTCTGACTGAAGCTCGACGGTTGAGTTCGGCTAAAGCCCGATTGCTGGGAGTCCAAGGAGCTCAACCGCTAAGTAGTTCGATCGGTTGAAGGGGTTCAGTCCGGACGTTGGGAGTCCAAGGGAGCTCGACCGCTGCAGAGCTTGCAGGAGCTCGGCCGCTAAGTAGTTCGGCCGACTGAAGGGGTTCGGTCCGGATGCTGGAAGTTCAAGGGAGCTCGACCGCTGCGGAGTCCGAAGGAGCTCGGCCGCTAAGTAGTTCGACCGACTGAATGGTTCGAAGAAGCTCGGCCACTGGGGGTTTGGCTAAGATCAGTCTGCTGAAGCTCTTCTGTGGCTACTGATTGCATTAGGCTGAGCATCGAACTAGACTTCGGCAGGAGTGGGGTTTATCCCCAACACTAGCCCCCCCACTTTCGAGTTCGAAACTCGAAGGAAGGGAGTGCAGGAAAGGCGACTACCGAAGTCTTCTTCTGGACTCCGTGCTGGTTCAGGTTGAAGCTTGGAGGAGATCTCATCTCCAACTAAAGTTGATATTGAAGTTGAAGCCCAAGGGAGATCCCATCTCCAACCGAGGTTGAGGGCGGCCTCATCCACTGTGATCGAAGTCGGAGGTTAAGCTCCTCGGAGGTGATATTGTCTCCAGCAGTCGAGGTTAATACGGGCGCTCGTGTTAGGATGAGGTTGTCTCCGATCTTATCACTGGCCGAGGCTATCTCGACCGCTCAGGAGAGATCTTCTCTGCCCGAGGTTGAAGTCGAAGCTCTCCAACCGAGGTCGACACGGTCGCTCGGGAGAGATCCTATCTCTAGCCGAGATCGAGCTGAAGCTCTCCAGTCGAGGTTGGTCTGATCACTCGGGAGAGATCCTATCTCCTTTGGCCGAGGTTGATGCGGGCGCTCGCGTTAGGATGAGATTTTTCTCCTATTCCTAACGGGCTGTGGGGGCACATTCAGACCATCGTCCATCTCCCCCCATCTCGTCTAAGGTGAACGAGGCCTTCGACTTTGCTCGCATTAGGACGAGGTTTTCTCCTATTCCTAACGGACTGTGGGGGCACATTCAGGGACCTATCGTCCATCTCCCCCATCTCGTCTAAGGTGAACGAGGCCTTCGACTTTGCTCGCATTAGGATGAGGTTCTCTTCCTATTCCTAACGGCTATGGGGGCATATTCGGACCGTCGTCCATCTCCCTCCATCTCATCTAAGGTGAATAAGGTCTTCGACTTTGCTCGCGTTAGAACGAGGTTCTCCTCCTATTTCTAACGGGCTGTGGGGGCACATACGGACAGTCGTCCGTGCCTCTCCCTCCGTCTCGTCCTTTGCAAACGAGGCCTTCGACTTTGCTCGCATTAGGACGAGGTTCTCCTTCCTATTCCTAATAAGCTATGGGGGCACATGCGGACCATCGTCCGAGCCTCTCCCCCCATCTCGTCTAAGGTGAATGAGGTCTTTAACTTTGCTCGCATTAGGACGAGGTTCTCCTCCTATTCCTAATGGCTATGGGGATGCATACAGACCATCGTCCGTGCCTCTCCCCCCATCTCATCCTTCGTGAATGAGGCCTTCCGACTTTGCTCACATTAGGACGAGGTTCTCCTCCTGTTCCTAACGGGCTGTGGGGGCACATGCGGATCATCGTCCGAGCCTCTCTCCCCATCTCGTCTAAGGTAAATGAGGCCTTCAACTTTGGGAAGGTCTCATTTCCCACGATCGAGGTTGACCTGAGGGAGATCTTATCTCCTGCAGTCGAGGTTTAGAGGTCTTTGACCTGCTCGTGTTAGGATGAGATTCTTCTCCTATTCCTAATGGGCCATTTTCGCTCATTTCTTTCCTGCCATCACGTAGTCCTTGTACAAGAAATTAGTAATGCAGAGCGAAGGAGTTTTTAAAGGAAGTCTACTGATAATACATCCTTAGGTTTTCTGAGTTCTAAGGTCGGAAAAGCACTATCCCTCCGAGTTCCTTCAGGCGATAAGTTCTGGGTCGGATGACCACCGTCACCTCAAATGGACCTTCTCAGTTTGGGGCAAGCCTCCCTTGACTCTGAGGCTGAGCGACAGCAGCTCGTCGGAGCACTAAGTCCCCCACTCTGAACGTCTTATTTTTAACTCTGGAGTTGTAGTACCGATCCACCTTTCATTTGTAGGCTGCCATCCGGACGCAGGCTTCCTCCCTTTTTTCTTCCAGAAGGTCGAGGTTGACTCTGAGGTCCTAAGAGTTGTGTCGCTCGTTGAAGCCCATAACTCGTGCAGACGGGAGATTGAGCTCGATCGAGATAACTGCCTCATTATCGAAAGCCAAGACGAAGGGTGTTTCTCCAGTCGGCACCCTCTGAGTAGTTCGGTATGCTCAGAGGACATGGTAGAGTTCGTCCACCCAAGCCCCTTTTGTCCTATCGAGCCTCGCTTTGATTCCTTGCAGCAGGGTCTGGTTGGTTATCTCAGCTTCTCCATTGGTTTGCGGGTGAGCCACCGATGTGAAGCGATGGAAGATATTTAGTCCTTCGTAGAACTCGACGAACCTTGCCTCAGCAAACTATCGCCCATTGTCAGTTATGAGGGTTCGGAGCAGACCAAATCGGTAGACTAGTGACTTCCAGACGAAGTCCTGCACCTTGGCCTCGGTAATCTTCGCGAGTGGTTCGGCTTCGACCCACTTGGTGAAGTAGTCGATCGCGATCAGGAGGAACTTCCACTTCCCAGACGTCGTTGGGAAGGGGCTGAGTATATCCATTCCCCACTGCGCAAATGGCCAGGGTGAGCTGAGAGGAGTGAGTTCGGATGCCAGCTGCCTCTGCACGCTGGCGTTCTTCTGACAGCGGTCGCATCTCTTTACATATTTCACGGAATCACGAAACAAGGTCGGCCAGTAGTACCCCTGCCGAAGTAGTTTTTGCGATAGGGACCTAGCTCCTACGTGACTTCCGTAGAGTCCTTCGTGCACATTCCATAGCGTGAGGTCGGCCTCTGAAGGTTGGAGACATCTCAGCAATGAGAGGGAGTAGATCTCTTATACAACCTGCCTTCATATAAGACGTAGCGGGAGGCCTGATTTCTAAGCTTCCGAGCTTCTTTTCGATTGCGGAGAAGGACCCCCTCTTCAAGGTAGGCGATCAATGGATTGATCCAGCTGGACTCGAATTTCGTCTGCAGGATGGCTTGAGATTCCTCTATGGTCGGGCACTTCAAAGTTTTCAAAAATACTTCTTTGGGCAGTTCGGCCGGGGTTGAAGCGGCCAACTTGGAGAGAAGATCGGCTCTTGCATTTTTCACCCTCAGGATGTGCTGAATGCCGAAGCTGTCGAAGACCGAGATCAAATTCTTCACTTTTTCGAGGTACCTCACCATGCTTTCCTTCCGTGCCTCGTAGCCACCGCCAACTTGACCAACCACCAGCTGGGAATCGCTGTAGACTTGAAGCCGATCTACTTTTAATTTTTTTGCTATCTTTAATCCGACGATCAGCGCTTCATATTCGGCCCCATTATTGGTTGTGGAAAACTTGAGACGCAGTGCATACTCGGCGATGACTCCCTCGGGGCTGACCAAGATCAGTCCCACACCAGCTCCAGCGGAGTTGGACGAACCATCCACGTGCAGAGCCCAGGAACCTTCCAGAAGGTCAATGCTCTCTTCGGAGAGGTTCGACTATGATAGCTCGGCTTCGTCGAAGTTCGGCCTCGCTCTGGTGCCGGTCCCGTGCAATTCAAGCTCGGCTTCAACTGGAATGGTGCATTCTAGCACAAAATTCGCCAGTATCTGGGCCTTGATCGATGGCCTGGTTCGGTAGTTGATGTCGAACTCTGTGAGCTCGATTGTCCATTTTGCGATTCTTCTGAAAGCGTCTACTCGATGGAGGACTGCTTTTATTGGTTGGTCCATGAGGACTGTTATGGTGTGCCCCTGAAAGTAAGGTCGGAGCCTCCTAGCAGTAATTAGAAGATAGTAAGTTAGTTTTTCTAACCTAGAGTACCTGGTCTTCGCGTTCCTCAGGACTCGACTCACGTAGTAGACCGATCGCTACGTCTTTGCTTCTTTCCTGACCAGAACTGCCGCTAGAGCCATCGGAGACACAGTTAGATACAAGAACAATTCTTCTCTGGGTTCAGGCTTTGCCAGCAGCGGAGGTGTGCCGAGGTAGTTTTTAATCTCCTTGAATGCCTGTTGGCACTTCACCATCCAGCAGAAGTCCTTCGGTCGTCTAAGAACTTAGAAAAAGGGCATGCACCATTCGGCCAACCTTGAGACAAAGTGATTTAGGGATGCCACCTTTTCGGCCAGGTGCTAAACTTCCTTGATCGTCTTTGGAATGATCATTTTTGAATGACTCGGATCTTCTGGGGGTTTGCCTCGATTCCGCATCTCGACACCATGAACCTGAGGAATTTTTCGGAGGTCACACCAAAGGCACATTTGGTCGGGTTCAGCTTCATCTTATGCCTCTTGAGTGCACCGAAGGTCTCTTCAAGGTCGGCCAGGTGGTCTGTTGAAGCTCGGCTTTTGACGAGCATATCATCTACGTACACCTCCATGTTGCGGTCGATCTGCTCCTTGAAGACCTTATTAACTAAATGCTGGTATGTTGCCCCTGCATTCTTGAGTCCAAAAGGCATGACCCTCTAGCAATAAAGACCTCGGTCAGTAATGAAGGCGGTCTTCTCTTCATCCTCGGGCACCATGCGTATCTGGTTGTAATCAAAAAAGGCATCCATAAAGGTGAGAAGCTCATGGCCCAAGATTGCATCCACTAGCTGATCGATTCTGGGTAGAGGATAACTATCCTTTGGGCAGGCCTTGTTCAGCTTCTTGAAGTCGACGCACATCCACCACTTGTTATTCGCTTTCTTGATGAGAACCACGTTCAAGATCTAGGTTAGATAGTTAACCTTCCGAATGAGTTCGACTTTGAGGAGCTTGTCTACTTCTTCGGCGATCGCTTTCTGCCTCTCCGGGGCGTGGTGGCGTAGCTTTTCCTTATCGACTGGTGCCTCGGATCGACGGTCAGTCGATGTTCTATGACCTCGGCATCGATCTCCGGCATATCCGCTGGGGTCCAGATGAAGATGTCCGCATTTCTTCTGAGGAAAGTGATGAGCTGCTCCCGAACCTCGACCGCCAAGTTGGAGCCGATCTGCACCATGTGCCTCGAGTTTCCGTCACTCAAGGGCATAGAGATGAGGTCCTCCGCGGGCTCACCCCGCTCCCCAGTGAGATCATCGCGGACGTTCAGTCCGTCAATAAGATAAGGGTCGGGCTGATCTCCCTTACGTAGGACGATCGAGTAGCAATACCTCATCAGAGCCTGATCTCCTCTGACTTCTCTGACTCCGTGACTCGTCGAAAACTTCATCTTCAAATAATAGATTGACACTACCACCCGGAGTGCATTTAGACCAGGTCGGCCAAAGATCGCGTTATAGGCGGATGGGGTCCTTATGACTAGAAAGTCGACCCATGCTTTGGCCAGCCTCGGGCGTTGCCCTACCGCTACGGTCAATGTTATTATGCCTTTGACTAGTACGAAGTTGCCAGCGAACCCTACCAGCGGAGAATTCATAGGCCCCAAGTGGTCGTCGGGCAGGGACATTTTTGAGAAGGCATCGTAAAACAACACATCGACCGAGCTTCCATTATCTACCAAAATGCGGCATACATCGCAGTCAGCAATGTTCAAAGAAATTACAACCGCATCATTGTGCGAGAATTGGATCCCATGGCCATCTGCCTCGGTAAAGGTCACGGGTTTTATGGTCCTCCACCTCTTCACCGATCCCTCGGATCTACTGGCCTCCCCTTGTTGAAGTCCCCCCGAGATAGTGTTGATGACGCCAAGGGGCAGTCGATCTTCTTGCTGGTTTTTCTCACTTGGCGGTAACGCTCTCAGCCGATCTTCCTTCTCCTCAGGCCATATTCGTAGAAATCGGCTAAATTTGCCTCGCCTGACGAGCTCTTCGATCTCGTCCTGGAGTTGGATGCACTCCTCAGTATCATGACCATGGTCGCGATGGTAAAGGCAGAACTTGTTGGGATTGCGCTTGCTAGAATGAAAATGCATTCTTTCCGATCTTGGAAGTCGCTCCTGGATCTCCATCAGTACTTGGATCTTCGGGGCGTTAAGGAGGGCATAGTTGTGAAATCGTCATCGTCGAAGAGAACTTCGGTGTTGGGAGGAACCTCGGCATGCCCTTCCATCGGGGCTTCTCTGCCTCCGAGCTTGAGGGGGAGTTCGGACTCGCCCACGACCAAGGAGAGTTCCGAGAATGCGGCCGAGCTTCAGTCCGCTTCTTTTCTTCGGTGGGTCTGCCAGGCCCATCGATTCACCGCTTGCCGACGGCTTCATCGTCCTTAGCCTCGAAGGCCTCCTCTGCTCGGGCATAACTTTTGGCCTAAGCCAGCATTGCGGCAAAATTCCTAGGATACTTCTTTTTTAAGGAGAACAGTAAGTTGTTCTTCTGAAGGCCACCCTTGAGAGAGGCCATGGCGACTGACTGGTCCAGGTCCCGGACCTCCAGTACAGTAGTATTAAATCGGATAACATAAGTCCGGATGGATTTCTCCTCCTTCTGTCTGATGGTCATTAAGGAATCCAAACCTCGACGTGGACGCCGACTACTGACGAAGTGGACTGCGAACTGTTGACTCATCTGGTCAAACGATAAGATGGTACTCGACTTGAGCGCCGAGTACTAATTCCTAGCGGCCCCTTTAAGGATAGAGGAGAAAGCCCGGTATAGGATAGCGTCTGGCATGCCATGGAGCAACATCATTATCCGAAAGGCTTCCAGGTGGTCGACCAGATCGATAGTCCCATCGTAGCTCTCAAACTGCGGGAGCTTGAAGTTTGGCGGAACCGGTTCCTACATGATTTTCTGCGAAAAAGGAGGGTCAGTGCATATGTCATTATCGCATGACGAGGGAGTGTGACGAAGTTCTTCGATTCGTCGGCTCATTTCTAAGAGCCTTTGATCCAAGAGATCTTCGTGGTCTCTGATCTCCAAGGTTTTCTTGTAGAATGGATGCGAAGCTTCACCCTGGGTCGAGCCGCGGTCCAAGCAGGGGCTCTCCCTCCATTGCCTTCCTCTTCCGAGGATTGGAGGTCGAGTAGCCCATGTCGATCGCTTTTGGACTGGACCATATGGCTCTGAAGAATCCCGCGTCGGTTGAGCTAGTACTGGGGTCTGCTGGTGCATGGCCTGCACCGTCTGCACTGCCTCCGCGAGACCATGAATCTGCTGGACGAGCAGGTTGAACTGCTCCACGTCCACCGCAGCTATAGAGTGAGCCTGGGTCATCGGGCTGGAGAAGGAGCGGATGGATCCAAACGGGATCGGGCCGTGGAGGCCGTCGATCGCCGAGTCGAGGCTCTCCTGGGGGCATTTTTTTTTGGAAAGAAATTTTAAAAAGAAAGAAGAAAGATCTCTAGAGTGGAAAGAGAGAAATCATTGCCGAGCACTCCTTTAAGAACAAGGGGATCTTGGAGGTTCGTTCGCCCTTTCTCTAATGCTAATCTGTTGACGCAGAATCTGGTCATCACCAGAATCGACTGGAGCGGTGGTGGACGAGATCGCCATCGGAGATCTACAAAATAAAATTTCGTCCAGAGCCGATGGGGGGTGGCTCCGAAAGGACCCTCCGATGATCAAGTCAGCTCTGGCCAACAGGAATAGAGTGCTCGAAAATGATTTCTGCAGAGCTTAGAGATGGAGAGGGGGGCTTAGAGATTAGAGTTATTTGGATTAGCGTATCTGGAGGATCTTTTTATAGTGGAGCTTAATGATGACAACTGTAGCCACGTGTTGGCTGGCCGCTCGAGATCCGGTGGAGTCAGTCTCATGGAAAGATGCCGTCTGCAGCGGAGTGATGGTGACGGCCATCGCCGTCCGACAACGAGTCACTATCGCTTGCGGCAGACTGATGGTGATGGCTGCAACTATCCTGACACTGAGCCGCTCGAGATCGAATGAAGGATTGAAGGGCTTCGACGTGTGTCCATTTCAGAGGAGTTCGAATTTCTGAAGAGAAAGCTCAGAAGAAGTTCGGCTCCCATAGGCATCTGGTTAGGGGTGCGCGGCTAAGACTCGACCGCTGGTAGGAGCTCGGTCAGTGAGAAGTCCGACCCCTGAAGAAATTCGGTCGAAGAGGAAGCTTGGAGAAAGTTCGACTCTCGCAGGCGTCTGGATGGAACGATGCGGAGAGAGTTCGGCTCTTGCGGGAGTCTGACTGAAGCTCGGCGGTTGAGTTCAGCTAAAGTCCGGTTGCTGGGAGTCCAAGAAGCTTGGCCGCTAAGTAGTTCGATCGGCTGAAGGGATTTGGTCCGAACGTTGGAAGTCCAAGGGAGGTCGACCGCTGTGGAGCCCGAAGGAGCTCGACCGCTAAGTAGTTCGATCGGCTGAAGGGGTTCGATCCGGACGTTGGGAGTCCAAGGGAGCTCGACCACTGCGGAGTCCAAAGAAGCTCGACCGCTAAGTAGTTCGGCTGGCTGAACGGGTTCGAAGAAGCTCGATCGTTGGGGGTTCGGCTAACATCAATCTGCTGAAGCTCTTTCGTGGCTACTGGTTGCATTAGGCTGAGCATCGAACTAGACTTTGGTAGGAGCGGGATTTATCCCCAACAAGTCCAATGGTGCGAACCATTGGTGCTGAAGCCATGTTTGCAGAACATTATAATACTCTTGGCCCTAATTATCCAAATATTCAAAGTTCTATGGTGACTTCTCCTATGGTGGAAGTAGCAGTAAGTGCGGGATATGACACTCAGATGGGGGATAATGATTAGATCAGTACTGGAATAAATTTTGATAATTGAGGTTTTGAGTTAGATGAGATTGAGGCTGAAGAAGAATGGCTTAATGAAGATAGTAACAATGATGAAGATGAAGATGGTGATCAGGATGATCAGCTTGATATTAATATAGGTGAACCTGAATCTAGGATGCATGAACCCCCATAATTTTTTAGCAACTTAAATTTAGATCATGGTGGTGCTGTTAGTGCTGGTCGAAGATTGTCCTTTGACTATCAATTTTGGGACTCTTCGATCACTGAATTTTCTAAAGATCTGATTTTTTAGAACAAAGATGATCTAAAGAAAGCTATTGATCTTTATCATATTCGAAAGCATCGAACATACAATATAGTTCTGTCACATTCAATGTTATGGTCCATATGATATGCATCATTAGATAATGAACAAGAATGTAAATGGAGGCTTCGTACTGCATTATTGAAAAAGTATGGATATTTCCAAATCACCAAATACGAGGGTTCACATACTTGCTTGTTTAGGGGGTTGAGTCGAGACCACAAATATGTCTGTGGAAGGATGATTGGCATACTAATCCGACATATTATTGAGAAAGATTCAGGTGTTAAAGTTGAAGCTATTGTGGTAGCCGTTAATGAGCAGTTTCAGTATATAGTGTCATACAAAAAAGCATGATTAGGAAAATAGAAGGCATTAGTTGATATTTATGGAGAATGGGAGCCATCTTATACAAAATTATCCTATTATATGGCTGCACTCAAAAATGTAAACCCTGATACTATTGTTTCATGGAATTTTATACCAATAGAAAGTTCCAATGTGCGGGTTTTAAATTATGTTTTTTGGACTTTCCAACCATCCATCCAGGGTTTTAGGCATTGTCATCCTGTGATCAGTATTAATGGCACCCACTTGTATGGAAAGTTTAAAGGTAAGATGCTAATTGCCATAGGAGTTGATGTAGAAAATGGGATTTATCCCTTAGCATATGCAATTATGGATGAAGAGACGACTGCTAGTTGGAGTTAGTTTCTTTTTTAGCTCAGAACATATGTCGTACAAAATAGAGATGAAATATGGCTAATTTCTGATAGATATTCAGGTATATTGAATGTCATTGCAGATGAGTCTATTGGATGGAGTCCGCTGCATGCCTATCATCGATATTGTTTAAAATATGTCTGCAACAATTTTAACACTCACTTTAAAAATACACAACTTAAAAGAGTAGTATGGCAAGTAGGGAGCACTCATCAAGTTCGAAAGTTTGATTTTATCATAGGTAGGATCAGAACAGTGAATGTAGAGGCTTGGAGTTGGTTGTCTGAGTTAGAAAAATAAAAGTGGACATTGGCACATGATACCGGCATGCGCTATGGTATCTTAACTACAAATTTGTCGAAAGTTTTTAATAGTATTTTATGAGGAGCTAAAAATATGCCAATCACTGCTTGTGTTTTAATGATATTTTATCGTCTTGTAAAATACTTTAATATGAGATGTGCCCATGCCTTAAGATATATATAGGATAATCCAAATAATTTTTTTACTCCTCATGTTGCAATTAAGATTGTAGAAGATCAAGTTAAAGCTAATCAGTATAGAATAACAGCGTTCAATATCCAAAGAGGGATATACGAAGTACTTACGAGGAGAGCAAGCACAGGATTAAGAGGTGGAGAAAATTCTCATACCGTAACTTTAAATGAAAGAAAATGCTCTTATGAAAAGTGAAGCATCTATAGATATCCCTGTTCACATGTACTGTCTGTGTCCTAAGAAATTGCCGTGCATTTTAGTGGATTCGTAGATGATGCATATACAGTTGCGGCATATATGAATGCTTGGAGTGGAGAGTTTTATCCATTTCCACATAAAGACTATTGGATGTCCACATATATGTTTACATGTATTTCCGATCATCATCATTTGAGATCTAAGTAGAAGAACAGGCTAAAGTCAACAAGGCTGCAAAATGAAATGGATGATAGGCAAATAAGAAGCAAAAATCATTGTGGTATTTGTAAGGAATAGGATCATAATCGTCGTTGCTGTCCTAGGTTACTTCGAGGTGCATCAACTTCAAACAGTGAAAAAAATTAAAGACATCAAAGTTTTGTGTAGAGTACCATGTATTTTTGATAGTGAAACTTTTTATGTATTTCAGATAGTTGAATTGGTCTATGTATTTTAGGCTTATTTTATTATTCTATAAAAGTCTGATAGTTGAACTATTATTGGATATATGTGCAGACCTATTTTATGTATGATTTAAATTAATATAGTATTTCTAATGTACTAATAAATCTAGGATGTATGTTATTATTTTAGATATCATTTTATTATATTATGGCTTGCGATCCATGGCATCCGAGCTCACGACACCGTAGTGTTCTTATATTGCAGGAGACACATCGATCATAGGCTATATTAGATGGCACTGTAAGCATTCCATTTCTACTTTTATTTTAATAAATAATTATTAAAATCATATACACAGTCTTATTATCTTATCATATTGCAGGAGCCCAGACATCTCCACTTATGTCGAGTAGATGCGGATTTATGAAGGACGGAGGACATCCTAGATAGAGTTATGGACTATTTGTGATATCTGAGATTTTATGGAGTATATTGAATTGGGAGGACACAGATGGATGTTGGTCTAATTCACTACTACAAAAATGATCTATGGTAGTGATTTTCGAAACCACTGTCATAGATCCTACGATAGTGATTTTTGCTAAATGCTACTATAGGTCGGGTCTATGGCAGCAATTTTTGTAACCGCTGCTATAGATCCGACATATAGCAGCGGTTAACAAAAACCACTATCGTAAGTCGAATCTATAGCAGCGATTATAAAAAATCGCTGCCATCAATCGACCTATAGCAGCGGTTCATTATAACCGCTGTTATAGGTCGGACCTATGACAGCGGTTAGTGAAACCGCTGCCATAAGTTGGACCTATAGTAGCGGTTAGTATGAACCACTACTATAAGCTTATTTATGGTAGCGATTAATTGTAACCGCTACCATATATATATATATTTAAAAATATTATATAATTTTAAAATTTAATGTTCATCTTTATCGTTCATTATCTAAATAATTATCATTAGAATGTCGTCACAAAAGGTTGCCTCGATTCGATGGCCCTAGCTTCATCGATCAGAAAAATTTGATTTCGACGATCACAAACGATAATATGATGATCTGATAGATGGAGAACTCCGATAGATTCAAAAATCTGTAATGATGATCTCGATGATGTTTGTAGCATACTATCAAAGTTTCACTTCAATCAGATATCGTTATCTTGATCAATTTAGTATAGGTTAGTTTTGGTCGTTAAATGATAAACGAGTGATCAAAGGATCAAATGATTTTCGATTATGAGATAATTTTTTTTATAAATAATTTTGGCTACTACTTTGATCATTTTTTATGGTGGTGATTATAAAATTTAACTCGTGAGATGAAGAACGATCTAAAACTATACGTCTCCTGATAATCATTTTAAAACTTCACTGGTTGTTATGCTCGTGCTTTTATAATATCTGCTTAACATGAATAATTTATACGAAAATAATTTAAATTTTACTATCATCATCATATAAAATATTTAAAATTATAATAAAAATTATTTAACTAAAAAATTATCTCATAATCAGACGTCATTTAACTCTTTGATCGTTTGTTTCTAATTTAAGGATCGAAATCATTCCATACTAAATTGACTATGATAACGATATTCAATTGAAGTAAAACTTTGATAGTATGCTACAAACATCATTGAGATCATCATTGCAGATTTTTGAATCTATCAAAGATCTCCATCTATCAGATCATCGCATCATCATTCATGATCATCGAAATAAAATTTTGTAATCGATGAAGCTAGGGCTATCGGATCGAGGCGATCTTTTGCGATGATATTCTAATGATAATTATTTAGATAATGAATGGTAAAGATGGACATTAAATTTTAAAATTATATAATATTTTAAAAAAATTATTTTCAACCTATGGCAGCAGTTATCAAATATCGCTGCTATAAATCTACGGCAGCGGTTATAGAACCGCTGCCGTAGATCCATGGCAGCGATTCAATAATCGCTGTCATAGGTTAGGTTAAAAATTTTTAAATTTTCTCTGCTTTTCTTTCATGCGCGCTCGATCTCTCTCTCTGTCTCTCCCCCTCTTCTCCATTATCGGTGAGGCTTCTTCCCCCCCCACCCAGCGCCGCCCTTCTTCCCCCCGGCCGGCACCGCCCTCCCCCTAGCCCCCCATCCCCGGCCGCCCCTCCTTCCCCCCATCCCCAGCCGCCCTCCCCACACCTGCCCCCCACCCTCCCCCAGCCGTCACTCCTCCCCGCACCCCCCAGCCCCCTATCATCCACTGCTCCTGCCACCCCCCCACTCCGGTCCCGCCACGCCCTCCTTCCCCCATCTCCGACGCTCCTCCACCAACCCACAACCCCCACCTCCCCCGCCGTTCCTCCTTCCCACCATACCCCGCTAGCCACTTCCCCCACTCATGCCACCCCCAGCCCACATCTCTGGTCCCCCTCCCGCCACCCCCACTCCGGCCCCCACACCTCCCCCCGAAGCCACTCCTCCATCGCCTGACTGCCATACTCCCACCCGCTCCCCCCCAGCCCCATCCTCTGCCCTTCCCGCACTCTACACCCGCCACTTCCCTGCCTGGCGGTCGATGCCTTCATCGCGTGCTCCAGAGCCCTCGCATATGCCCCCTACCCCCGTCAGCCGCCTGCCCCTCTCTTCTCTCCTTCTCTCTCTTCTTAACCCCCACTAATTTGGGCTTTTGTTTCGTGGCATCGGTATATAGCCACAGGTATAATTTTTTTTATTTTAATAATATTATCTTATTTTAATATCTATATATAATAATTATAAAAATTATATAATATTATAAATATATAATTATCTATAGTTCGTAGTTTGGATCGAAACTTGGATATCAGATCAGACCCATATTACTTGATATCGATAAACTGAAATACATGGTATACTTGAAGTACCCAAGATCCGGATCCTAGGATCCTGGAAGGTCGGTTCTATTCTCGGGATTTCAAACTAAGAAATGGAGAGACTAGGGAGGAACAACAAATTAAGAGAGGAAGGGCGGTTGTTTCGCCGACCGCCACATCCACAAGGGAGATGAGAGTGGGAGGAGAGAGGGGAGGGAGGGAATCGCGCTCTGCCACGCTTCATGACGAGGATACGGAGAAGAGAGGGAGAATCGTCGCTGCAACATCTGGGTAAGAGGGGTCAGCTACCGATGGAGGAGATGAGGAGGTAAAGGAGATCGAGAGAGCGAGAGAGGGAAGGGAGAGGTCCGGCCTCATCGACATCACTAAGAGGAGGTCGACCTTATCAGCGGGGGATCAAAAGTGAAGAGAAGTGGGCGACCTCATCGCGAGAGATCAAGAGAGAAGAGAGGAAGATCAGAATGAAAAGCTAGAAAAGTCGCCTCGTCGCCATCGCAGATGAGAGAGAGAAGAGGGAAAGAGGCGATAGATCGATGGATGCACACTGTTAACCGTGGATATACGTTACTTAAGCTGGCTCGGATCGTGACCAGCTGGCTGGGAGACAACACGATCTCAACGCACAAATCGACTGATCCAGGCAATCTGGATCACATTCCTAGCGACTAGAATGGATGTCCCTAAGAATCAACTTTTAACCTAAAGCCACATCATCCGTATATCTTCTTTTAGATTTGGGGATAACACAATACATACCAAGAGATCGATCTAGACTGTTCTCATCTATATTAAATGTAATTCATTGTAGAAATTTATTGCATAAAATTTGGATGTATATCTTAATTATATTGCCTTGCTAATATAGACCGTCAACTGATTAGATGTAATATTAAAGACCTATTATTAGAGCAATATCTCATATTTTCATCAAACATCTATATTGATTAATTCATTAATTTTAGATTTCACTTCCTTGGTAGAAATATCTAGCCTTCATCTCTACAACCGCCTCTCGAGGTTATGCACAATTCAAGCATTCAGGAGCAGTTCGAGCATACTTCTCCACTCGACATTGATGCTCAGGGACCTTCCACCCGATATCTACTCCACCGATTGACATCTACTCCATTCGACGGCATCTACTCACCGATAGCTAACCTCTATCATCGTCATATCTAGACTCATGCTACTACAGGCATCTGAGTGTATTTATTATATAGCATCAACTTTATTTTTTATATAGATTTGACACTATATTTTGCATAACGTATTTATTATAGGTGATCATCCAATCGACATTCGCATCCCATACTATGGCACACGTGTGACCCGCCAGCAACAGGTGATGGTCTAATTACGATGGTAAGGAGAGGGGCCCCCCCCCCCCTAATAGAGGAGATCATGTGGAATGCATTCCTTTTTTGAGGCTGTAGACAATCGACATCATTTGTCGTAGAGAGCCAAAGACTGGCATTTGATGGATGCTACCGTCAGGGATCGAGTATGGAAGGAGATATGGGTAAGTATGTGCATCTTAGTTATATTTATGCATTTTATATGTTTACACTATATATATTTGATTAGAATAATTTTGTAACTGATTTTTGATAATTTATGCAGAGAAGGTACGACTTTCTCGATTATGAGAGGGCTCGAGATGCCCGACTGAGAAAGATCGAGAAGTTGGTACTGGGGTTATAAGGTCAGCTTGATAGAGGATGGCTCGAGCACCGATAAGATACTCTGGAGGAGCTTGTTTTCTGGATACAGGACTGTCCTTGAGTCAGTGGGAGAGGATGGTTAGACACTGGAGGAGCCAGAAGTTCGAGGTAAAATTTCTAACTTTTAAATTTTTTAATACACTTAAAGTTTTATTTATATATTTTTTAAATATTTATTATTTATTTAAATACTTGTTAGGCTACCTACCATCAGAATCGAAAGATCCGTGCAGTCTAGGAGTATACGTACACTCTAGACCGTGAGTCTCTAGCTAGTCGTGTGCATAGAAAGATAATTAATTCTAAATCTTACTAGATAAATTAAATTCATATTTTTTATTATCTTTTTGATAAATTTTATCTTTATTATAGCTGATGAGAGATGGAGTGATGCCCAACCATAGCGATATCTTTCGATTTAACCGCATGGACAAGACGGGCAGGCCGATGAACGCCGTGATTGAACATATTTTTTTAAGTATTAAGTATATTAGTATATATGATTAGTATTATAGTATTTTTTATAAAATTTTATTTTAAATTATAATTATAGGATCAGTTAGATGCACTCGCAAGCGAGGTTCGGATACCTCTAGGCCCCATGACCATCTATCTCAGGTCTTGGGGCCTGAGCACTTTGAGAGGATTCGATGCAGATCCAGATACACATCGATGAGCTACTGATTCGAGGTGAGCATCTTCTCACAGACTTTCGATATCGTCAGTTGAGAGGAGCTTAAAGAGACATTGGCATGGGTAGATCATGCTGCAATGTGGGTAGATCGAGTTGAGGAGCGTGCATCTCTTCTTGAGGGTATCGTGAGAGATATGATGTTAACGCTCAGCATGCATTTTGGAGTCATGGACTTCGAGGATATGTTGGCCTAGATTCCAGTTTCAGCTTCAGCTCCGATTTTGGCTCCAGCACCAGCTCCAGCTCTGGCTCCGACTCTGGCTCCAGCTCTGACTTTCGGTGACGACGACGACGATGTAGATTTAGAAGACTTTTGATGTATTTTATTTTTTAAAAAAATATTATAATAAATTTTATTTGATAATAAAATTTTAGTATTTTAGAATAATTTTTATGTTTATTATATTTTTTCATATTATATATTTATATTTATCAGATAAAATATATAAAAATAATAATTTTTTTTTTAATTATTCAAGATCTACTACAGCAATTTTATAACTGCTGTCATATATGTGCCAATCGCTGCCATAGATTTCTGATGCAAATGATGCCAACCGCTGTATTAGATCTATGGCAGTGGTTATTTAATCGCTCTATGGTAGTGGTTCAAACAACCACTGTAACAACCGCTGCCATAGAGCTACGATGATGATTTTAGTAGCAGCGGTTAAATAACCACTGCCATAATCTATGGCAGTAGTTTTTTATAGTACTGATTATTTCATTACTTGAGCGATGGCATCCAAAGACACACACATTCCATCTTTCATTTGGTGAGATGACAATCACATTACAGAATGTCAGTGTACTCACCGAACTTTTAGCTGATAGTGATGTAGTTATAGGATCTGATCCATAGTTTAACATTCCAGAGTGGTAGGCTATATGTGGTCAGCTATTAGGATTTAAGCTAGATATCTATTTTTTTGATCATTCATGATTGAGGATGGAGTGTTTGGATGATTGCTATCGATATTTTCATATTGAAGATGATGCACCAGAGGAGATGGTGAGACAGTATGTCAGGGATCAGATACTTCGATTGCTAGGAGGTGCATTTTTGCCTGATACTTTATCTAACAAGGTGAAGTTGATATTTTTACCACTATTAGAAGATTTAGATTTTGCATGCAGACTTAGTTAGGATAGTGCAGTATTAGCTTGTTTGTACAGGGCTATGTGCCATGGTTCGTATGCTGATCAGATCGAGATTGATGGTTATCTTGTATTATTGTAGGTATATGGTATATAATTTTAATTTTTAACATTCTATTATAGCTCTCATCAGAGATATCATTGCTAATTTTATTTGAATAGTAGATTTGGACATGGAAGAGGATGCCGACTATTAGCCCATTACAAATATAGTTTCTTAAGATGCCATCGGTGTATCAAGATCCTGATGTTCCATTTCGATTGGACGCACCTTGGGGATATAGGTATAAAATTATTGGTTCCATTATTTAACTTATAGTACTGATTTTATTCCACTAAAAATCTAATATGAATAAATTGTTATGCAGATCGAATGTTGCATTCAATGTTCACCATGTGTCGATGAAAGTGGCACGAGTTTATAGGTGTCAGCTGGATACATTGGCTGATACTGATGCACATAGATGGGTAATTTTTTTCTATGTATCTATATTATTCATAATCTACTACAAGATGAACTCACTAATCCATTTTTTTTAAAACCTATCAATTTTTATGGGAGCCATATACCGACGAGATTATGGCTATATTACCATAGTATTGTATGGCTTCTCGTGATATATGGACTGTTAGGATGCCCCTTATTTATTGATGTGGTAGAGTGGCACCTCCCAGATCGTGTGCTGCGATAGTTTGGCCGCATTTAGGATATTCCAAAGCATTTTGATACCAACCAACGACTTCATCGAATCAATCGACAAGGAAGAGCTCATATTGACTGGCGTATCAGACATGCAGAGTATATCACCATTTGGAATGCATGACGAGATCATACAGTTCATGGTGATGATATATTGGAAGGTCATCCATATACCGAGGACTACATGGCTTGATTTCTTAGTATTATAGTACGGGCCATTGGGCAACCTTCGTATGCAGTTTTAGGATATGAGGGTGAGAGTTCGACTATGTGGATATTGGTAAGTCCATTAAAATTATGCATTATATATTCTATTCAATGTCATATTCCATTTTATACCTATTGTATATTTTATAATGCATTGCAAATTTTTTTATATTATGCAGACTGATCGGATGTTGGGTCTTATGTTGGGCACTCGTCATGCCCTAGCTACGATCGATAAGGACGAGCGGACCCAGATACTACGAGAGATGGAGAGATCATGTGCGGAGATATTAATGGCAAATGGTTATGACCCAGATAGTGGTGCACCTTGGCATGGAGCACTCGATGCACCAGATATAGGATATACACCATCACCACATATTTCGCATATGCCATCATCATTATTGGTGCAGAATCTAGTTGACATCGGATCGAGTTGGAGTTAGAGAAGAAGAGGTCGCCACCAGTGACCTGCAAAATAAAATTCCATCCGAAGTTGGTGGTGGTGGCTCTGGCAGGATCCTCCGATAATCAAGTCAGCTCTTCTGGCTAATAGAAATGGAGTGCTCAGGTAAGAATTCAGCAGAATTTTGAAAAGAAGAAGAGAGCCTAGAGAAAACATATCTGAAGGGTTCCTTTTATAGACGAAGTCTGGAGCAGATTGATAGTAACAATCATAACCATCCGATCATGGGCCACTCGAAACCACATAAAATTTATTACGTAGAGAGGTATCACTCGTAATAGACTGATAATGACAGTCGTAACCGACCGATAGTGGGATCACCTACAGCAAACGGATAAATGATAATCATAATCATCCGATAGTGGGGTCGCCTGTAGCAGACTGATAAATAATAGTCGTAACCATCTGGTAGTGGGGTCGCCTATTCATTAAGATTTAATAGTCGAAGTTCGGAGAAAGCAGGCATTGATTGGTGAAGAGCTTTAACATATATCAATTCTAGAGGAATTCGGACTCCTAAAAGAAACACGACTAGAGGGGATCATCCAGGAGGAATACTACTTAAAATCTAAAAGTAATCCGCTGGAGAAATCCAGATGGAGTTTGACTGATGGTGAAGTCCGACTGAAGAAGAAGTTCGAAAGAAGTTTAGCTCCTAGAGAAATCCGACTGAAGAAGAAGTTTGGAAGGAGATCGGCTCCTATAAGAATCTGACTGAAGGAGAGGTCCGAAAGAAATTTAGCTTCTAAAGAAATTTGACTGAAGAAGAGGTTCGGAAGGTGTTCGACTGTTGGAGAATTTTCGATCGAAGCTCTTCTATGATTATCAGTTACATTAGGCTAAGCATCAGACTGAACTTCGACAGATGTAGGATTTATCCCCAACAATATTCCTCCCACTTTTGAGTTCAAAATTTGAAGGGAGTACAAAAAAAGATGACTGTCGAAGTTTTTTTTCGGACTCTGCATCCATTGAGGTTGAAGCTCGGGGGAGATCTTATCTTCTGTTGAAGTTGAAGCTCGGAAGAGATCTTATCTTCCATGGAGGTTGAGAGAGATCTTATCTTCTTTTGAAGTTGAAGCTCGGGAAAGATCTTATCTCTAGCTGAGGTTGAAGGAGATCTTATCTTCTATTGAGGTTGAGGCTCGGGGGAGATCTTATCTCCAGCCGAGGTTGAAGGAGATCCTATCTTTTGTTGAAGTTAAAGCTCGGGAGAGATCTTATCTCCGATCGAATCAGGGCTTCTCTTCTAACCTCGTCTAAAATGAACGAGATCTTTGACTTTGCTCACATTAGGATGAGATTCTCCTCCTATTCCTAATGAGCTGTTGGAGCACATTAGGGCTGTTGTCATAGCCTCTCCCCTCATCTCGTCTAAAATGAATGAGGTCTTCGACTTTGCTCACGTTAGGATGAGGTTCTCCTTCTATTTCTAATGAGCTGTAGGAACATATTAGGATCATTGTCAGGACCTCTTCTTTCATCTCGTCTAAAACGAACGAGACCTTCGACTTTGCTCACGTTAGGACGAGATTCTCCTCATATTTCTAACGAACTGTAGGGGAACATTAGGGCCGTTGTCAGGGCCTCTCCTCTCATCTCGTCTAAAATGAACGAGGTCTTCGATTTTGCTCATGTTAGGATGAGGTTCTCCTTCTATTTCTAACGGACTATATTTGTCATGAAATTAAATTCATGGGATAGTCCTTCTTTATCACCGGTACACAACAAAGATTAGGATGTTGGAGTAGGAGAATTTTATTGTAATCAAATTATCAGTAATACATTCGTAGATTTTTTAAATTTCATGGTCGAGACAGGTCTGCCCCTGAGTTTTTTCAAGCAAAAAGTTTTGGGCCGGACGACCTCCTCTATTTCATACGGACCTTCTCAATTTGGGATGAGCTTCCCCTGGCTCTAAGGCTGAGAGATGGTGGCTCGTCGAAGTACTAAGTCTTTCAGAGATAGTGTTGATGATGCCGAGAGATGGTCGATCTCCTTGTTGTTCTTTCCTTCTTGGTAGTTCTGGCTGTGGTAGTACCCTTGGCCGACTTCTCTCACTTCAGATCGGCATCTAAGGAATCAATCCAATCGACCTTTCCTGATGAACTCCTCGATCTCGTCTTGAAGCTGAATGTATTATTCAATATCGTGGCCGTAGTCACGATGATAGAGATAGTATTTATTAGGATTGTGCTTGCCAGGATGAGTGCGCATCCTTTCTGGCCTTGAAAGTTGCTTCTTGATCTTTATCAATACTTGCATTTTTAGAACATTGAGGAGGGCGTAGTTGTGAAACCTTCTGGGGAGAAAACTTCTTCGTGCCTTTCTGTTGAGGCTTCTTTGATGATGAGCTCGAGGAGTTCAAGCTCGCTTGCACTCGGAGGGAGTCCATGAGCATGGCCGAACTTCATTCGGCCCTCCATCAACTACGGATTTATTAGATTTGCCTATCTTCCACTCTCCTGTAGCTTCCTCATCCTTCAATTTGAAGGTTTCTTTCGCTCGAATAAATCCTTCAGCCCGAGCTAGCAGATCGATAAAGTCTTTGGAGTACTTCTTCTCCAGAGAATAAATCATTCTTCTAAAGGCCCCCCTTGAGTGCGGTCATTATAACAGACTGATTCAGGTTCCAAACTTTCAATGCAGCAGTATTAAATCGGATGACATTAGTTCGGATAGATTCCTTCTCTTTTTGCTTGATATGCATCAGAGAATCCAAACCTCGACGTGGACATCAGCTGCTGACGAAGTGAGCAGCAAACTGATGGCTCATCTGATCAAAGAAATAGATCGTACCCTATTTCAACGTCGAGTATCAATTTCTTGTAGCTCTCTTTAAGGTAAATAAAAAAGCTCAATATAAGATGGCATCTGCTATGCCATGGAGCAGCATCATGGTCCGAAAGGCCTCCAGGTGATCGATCAGATCAGAGGTTCCATCGTAACTTTCAAATTAAAAAAGCTTGAAGAGCGGTAGAATGGGCACTCGCATAATCCTCTGAGAAAAAGAAGGGTCAGTACAAATATTATTACCGTGTGAAGAGGGAGTATGATGAAGCTCTTCAATTTGTCGACTCATTTTCTGAAGTCTTTGATTCAAAAGATCTTCACGATTGTTGATCTTCAGAGTTTTCTGATGAGATGGGGGCAAAGCTTCCCCCGAGATTGAATCATGGTCTGAGTAATGGCTCTTCGCCCTCTTTTTTCCTTTTCGAAGGTCACCGATCGGCTAGCCTAAGTCGACCATCCTCTGATCGGATTATGGGGCTCCAAAAAAGCCTGCTCTACCTAAATTGGCATCGAAGCCTATCGATGTATGGCCTGCACTACCTTCGTGAGACCACGAACTTGCTGGACTAGCTGGTTGAATTGCTCCACATCCATCATGGCTACAAGTGGAGCTTGAATTATTGAAGCTGGAGCGAAAATGGATGGGATCTGGCTACAGAAGTCATTGATCGTTGGGTTGAAGCTTTCTTAAGGGGCATTTTTTTTTGGAAGAACTCTAGAGAGAAAAAAGAGAGATCGTTGCTGAGTACTCTTTTAAGAACAAAGAAACCTCAGGAAAAGAGGTGCCCTACTTCTAGTGCCAATTCTATTGGTGCAGAATCTGGTTGATGTCGAATTAAGCTGGAGTTGAAGAAGAAACGATCGCCGTCGGTGATCTGTAAAATAAAGTTCCATTCGGAGTCGATGGTGGTAGCTCCAGTAGGATCCTCTGACGATCAAATCAGCTCTTCTGGCCAACAAAAATGGAGTGCTCAGGCAAGAATTCAATAGAATTTTGGGAAGAAGAAGAAAGTCTAAAAAAAATGTATTTGGAGGATTTCTTTTATAGACGGAGTCTAGAGTAGATTGATAGTGATAATTATAACCGTCTGATCATGGGTCACTCGAGGCCATATAAAATTTATTACGGAGAGAGATGTCGCTCATAATAGGCTAATAATGACAGTCATAACCATCCGATAGTGGGATCGTCTGTAGCAGACTTGATAAATGACAGTCGTAACCATTCGATAGTGGAATCGTTTGTAGCAGACTAATAAATAACAGTCATAATCATTTGGTAGTGGGGTTGCTTGTTCATTGAGATTTAATAGTCGAAGTTTGGAGGAAGCAGACGTTGGTTGGTGAAGATCTTTGACATATATGAATTTCAGAGGAGTTCAGACTCCTAAAGGAAACACGATTAGAGGGGATCATTCGAAAGGAATACTACTTGAAATCTGAAAGTAATCCACTAAAGAAATCTGGATGGAGTTCGACTGATGGAGAAGTTCAACTGAAGAAGAAGTTCGAAAGGTGTTCAGCACCTGGAGAAATCCGACTGAAGGAGATGTTTGGAAGGAGTTCGGCTCCTGTAGGAATCCGACTGAAAGAGAGGTCTGGAAGAAGTTCGACTCTTGGAGAAATCTAATTCAAGGAGAAGTTCAGAAGGTGTTCAGTTCTTGAAGGAATTTAACTGAAGGAGAAGTCTGAAAGGAGTTCGGCTCCTAAAGAAATTTGACTGAAAAAGAGATCCGAAAGAAGTTCGGCTACTAGAGAATTCCTAATCGAAGCTCTTCTATGATTACCGGTTACATTAGATTAAGCATCAGACTGGACTTCGACGGAAGCAGAATTTATTTCCAACAACCATATATTCTACAGATGTCATCGCCGCATGTTGCATTTATGCCACCACCTTTTGATCCACAGATGCCAGGGCCTTCATCTTCCTACGTACCCCAAATGACAGCATTGGATTCTAGCTAGCATCAGTATGATTCTTTTGTTACAGACACATTTTTGGATCCAGGTGAGGAGGTCACTCAGTTCGTAAATGTTCTGACAGTACCAGATATTCCTCATACGCATGGTCAGGAGACGTCTACTGATGTAGGGGAGGCTCCATCATAGATGATACAACAGGAGGAGCGACTGTTGAGGACCTTCCTGAGAAGGTCTAAGTGACCACGAGAACCACGATGTCCTTGTGGGACTTAGTATTTTTTTGGATTTATACTATCTAATTTTTTTTGTATTATGTGATTCATTTTTGTAAACAAGGTGATTCATTTTTGTAAACTTGGCATCTCAGATCAGAGATTATTTTATATATTTGGTTTCTTTATTTTAAAGTGTTATGATGTTATGGTTTGTGGATATGAATACAGATCTTGAAATTATTATATGGCTTATCATACCTTATCATACTATCCCACACTGTATCGTACCACTTTCATATCGGATCGTATCGTATCCCCCCGTATCATACTATATGATATCCATATCGTACTATCCCATACCATATCATATTGTCCCGTACCACTTTATAGATAGAAACTTAATTGGACCAAATGGTATGCCAAGGCGAAAATGACACAAATGGCACGCCAAATGGCACACTAAAGAAAAGCGCTAAAGAAAAGTGCAAAAAAAAAAGGAATACTTTTAAAAGCGCCATTGTGAATGACGCTTTTAGAAATGCCATTCATCCAGTTCCCAAGCTCCTACTTGAAAATTTAAATCCACTAAACATATTCAAGCTAAAAAGGATTGAAAAATAATTGATGCGGACTTTTTCCATCGTAGGAGCCAACCCCATATCGACCCCTGGCGGTATTTGAGCTGAAAAGGACTGAAAAATAATTGATGCAAACTTTTTCCATCGTACGGATCGACCTGGGGGTCAACCTCTGTGACAAAGCCAAAACTCATATCGTACTATCTCGTACCGTATAATATCGAGCATCAGGATCTGTATCACACCGAATATCGTACCATATCGGTATCTCTTACGATCGTTGGATCTCTCTTCTGAGACATTTATGAGAATATGAAAAGTATCTCAGAAGTTCAAAATTAGGCCATTATTGAAAATATGTACATGTAGATCAAATATAAAAAAATTCATTGCAAATGATAAATATCATCAACTTTGTAGATAGAAACTTAATTTGACCAAATGGCATGCCAAAGCAAAAATGGCACAAATGGCTTGCCAAATAGCACGCTAAAGAAAAATGCTAAAAAAAAAAGGAATGCTTTTAAAAGCGCCATTATGAATGGTGCTTTTAGAAACGCCATTCATCCAGTTCTCAAGCTCCTACTTGAAAATTTAAATCCAGTAAACGTATTCAAGCTGAAAAGGACTGAAAAATAATTGATGTGAACTTTTTTCATTGTACAAGTCGACCCCTAGGTCGACCTCTGTGATAGAGCCGAAACCCTTGTGCCTTTGGAACAGCAAAGGTCGACCTAGGGGTCAACCCCTAGCATAGGGGACGACTTAAGGGTCGACCCCTTTAGTGTGCCAGCCAAAAAAAGCAAGCAATTTATAGAAAAAATTGTGCGACCATAACATGAATATTATAGAAAAATTCATTTTAGAAGGGAGTAATGGAGAATGAAGGGTCTCTTTGTCCATGTGGAAGAGATGTAATAAAGCTTTATATTTCCAAAAAGCAAGCAATTTATGGACGTTACTTCTATCAGTGCCCTAATTGGCAAGTAAGTAATTTTTCTTTTATTCTTGCAAACGGAAATTTAAATTAATGGTCTATTAACTATATTATGATTGAAATTTTGTAGAGCCATACTGGAAGTTTTGTTTGATTAGATGACTATCATGGACCAAAGTTTGCTCGATTGAATGGTGGTTTACGATAGGATCGATGTGGGCACAATCAATTTTATGGAAAGTAGTTTATTTTTGCTTATTTAAATATAATATAAGTCTCATTTTCTTGTTAATATTGGTGCTTCTAATTTTACTTTTATACGTAGATAACGGATTTCATGTGTATAATCTTTTAAAACATTGCTTGGGACAATGTATAAAGCTTTTAGTTATGTATTAACTTTAAGAGAGTTTTATCTATAATTATCTTACGTAATAATAAGGATTAGTGCACCATGGTGGCTCGTGTCTTCCCTAAGATTACTGCATTTATTCTAAAATTATTGTGCCATGCCCAATTGTTAATTCATATAAACAAGTGGCTTCTATATATTACCATCTGATCAGATGATTGTGTACTGTTAGTCCGGTCTTCATTAGGAGGTTCATGTATAATTTATTATGAGCTCCTCGATCCTTTTAAAACATGTTGCTGATTCTGCCGGGCAGGAAATGATGGTTCTAACAGGCAGGTATCATGCCATGGCGTGCGGTATGCGAAGTTGAGCAGCATATCTTCCACTATCGTATAAAAAATCTAGTTCATAAAGACCGAATACCACGACAATGTGAAGTCTAGGAAATATGTTGAAGCTTTGCATTGCTATCAAGGTATCTATATAGGTTAATATATGACGCTACCTATTAGATATTGCAATAAAGCAATAACATCCCAGATAGTTGCAGATTGCAAAATTTTCTTTTATTTTATTTTAGATGGTGCAAGATGAGTCTTAGAGGCGGTTAAATGAGAAAATGGAGAGCTATGATGAGTTTGTGACCGGGCCTTTTAGTTCCGTGGCAAGGACTAGCGGCAAGCAGCAAACAATACTCTCATTTTGCAATAGAGAGGGCCAATATCGTACAGCAGTAAAATCAATCCTAATAGATGTAAAAGCCATGATGATCAAAAGAAATTGATGAAAAATGAACCATCCAAAGCTACAAGCTCATCTCCTAAGGCAAAATATAAGTTGACAATATAATAAACAATTTTAAAGATATGTTGAAAAGCCATGTAACCATCAAGTTACATCCTAACAGTTTTTTTTGGCTTTGTCTTTTTATTAATAAGTCATACCCGGATCATTTATTTTTACTTCATCATTTCAACTAAATTTTAGATCTTGCTTGCTTGCACATGACATATAAATAAGCACAACTTCTTTAGTAGGTTTATGTTCAAAGTGTTAAGATTCTAATCTTTAAGTAGATTTGAACTCAACAGGAGGTCAAGCTCTTTATGATACTATTTCTCCGCTAACTTCTATCAATGACTTTATCCTTTATAGAAGAATTAATATGCAGCTTTTAATATTTCACGGGTGTATGTTGGTGGATGGGTACGATGATATCATTGGGCATGATTCAAAATATAATTGTAAGAAGCAAACTAAAATTTTTAGATATTTTAGATCATTCATATAAGAAATGCTCTAATCAATGAGCCTATGAAATGCTCGAAATATCCTTAATTTCCATTGTTTGTGGGCCCATTTTATTTTCTATGAACTTATCCTTCGTAAGCTTGATGAACTCATTTCCTTTTAGGGTTTATTGCATTCAAGACATGTTGTTGCATGTATTGCAATTTTATTTTGAATTTCATTGCTGTTGCTGATGCTTGCATGCAAACTTCATGGCCACAATCCTATCAAGTGAGTAAAAAGAGTTATTGCTTCTTTAATATATAGAATTATAGTTTATGGTACATAATATTAGAAAAATATAATTATAATAACAAACCTTTTCTTTCTATACAAGAAATTTGTATGGTTTACTCTTTGTCATCCTGTTGCAACCGAATTCTTCCAAACAGGAAGTTCCCTATCATCATTTTAGTTGATTTTTCTTGATTCCCTTGTTAAAACTTGTTACGAGAAATTCTCATATTCGGCTATCTGTAGCCTATATCATGCAAGAGACCGTAACTAAACCTTGAATCTAATTTGGCTTGGTCTTCCAAGCATGTTGTTGGCATGAGAACATTAGTTACAGGTTAGAAACTTGATTGATGTGATGAATCAATAAATTGTACGTAGTTATGAATTAGTAAGGTCATCCCAACCGGGCCAATTTTTTCTCAATTTATCAATAAATTAGTAATCCATTGGAAAATTATTTTTTTTGTTATACTTGAAGCCAACAATTAAATATGTGGATGAGATCCCTAACCAAATTTTATACTTCATGGTCTATTTTTCTTAGGACCGGCATTGTTAAAACAAGACATGCATCCTAGAAAGATTAATAAATATAAAACAATGCAGAATTCTTTTCCACATGCATATGTAATATAAAGTTTTATAAATTTATGAACTTCACAATAAATTTTATTTTATTATTCAAACACAAGCTATATGATGAAGAGTTCAAGAAGCGAGATTCCGAATATATTTTTTTGAGTAATCTGGCATGTACATCTTATATGATGCTTATCATAGTTATTATTACATGAAAGCTTAATATTTTCTAATCCCCTGAGGTTTGCAAAAATTTAATTTTTAAGGACAAAGATTCCTTGGTTGTTGATTGATCATTGAACTCCCTTTCTATTTTGCAGGCCATCCGATGGAGAAAATATAATCCCAGAATTTGCTTCATAGATCCTTTAGTGTTTTCCTGTTCAACTCAAATTAAGAATTGCTGCTCTAGATATATGAATTATAGGATCGCTAAAGTCATGTAAAGACTATCTCTATACTAATTGTATATGAAGTTTAACAAAGACAAAATCCGCATTGAGATGAATTTTCCATCCTTGCTGAGTCTATATTATTATTATAGCAGTATCTATTTTGTTCCCTAACTAATAATGTTCCTAGAACATTAAATTTTAGAGTATATTACAAAAAAAATCATATGATTAGGAGCGAATCATATTTATACCCAATAATTTGAAAAATCTATACTCACTCCTTAATGTTTATTTTTATTCAACACTTCAACCCATAATTTAATAGAATGTTAGTTAAATTATTAACTATAAATAGAACCCAAATACTACATCAAAAACAAAATTCAAACAAAATAACCTTAAGCGATATAATATTCACCCAATCATATAAAAATATGTATATCCTCCTCCCACTCAAGAATAATTTTTACTTTTTATATGGGATAAACTATTTCACCAACATCATTAATTTAATTGGATGTAAGTATAATAAACAAAAATCTCAGAGTGGGTGGGGGGGGGGGTTGTAATTTACTCTAAATTTTAATGACATCATTTAAGTCCTACTTGAATAAAATATTTTCTTGTTGATCTTGATCTAATATGGCATAACAAAAGATGAAGAGAGGTATAGAGTATTAACATTTGGTGTGAGATTGAAGATAATATTTTGAGGTAGATTTATACCCTGGCAGGATATCCTGGGGAGTAAATTGGCAACTAAAATCCATGAGAAAACTTTGATAGAAAACTAAAATTATAATTTATAAGCATAATGTTTTTGTATTTTGATCCCTTGAAAATTTGATAACTTGGATGGACCTATGCCTATAATATATGAAACAGGACAAATAATATGATCAAGATACTTGCAACAAAGATATTTTTGGGAACTAGAAAGCTCACAAGTCTAACAGTTTGCTTCCGAGATCATCACTTTTACTTACACAAGGTCTCCAAAATGAAAATATAGCTTTCTCCAACAGTAACCTAAAAATGTTCTTACTATGAAAGTCATTTATGAAATCTTGGTCTAATATTGTGATTTAAGCACAATTCTCGAGTGTTTAAAAAAAAAAAATCTATTCATTGTATAGTCCTTTATGGATATATTTTTCTTATAAACCAAAGCTAATTCTGTTTCCCTCTTTCTATTACTATGCCGGTAGTCATTTTAATAAAACTCATGCTTTTTTTTTTTTGTTCTGATTTCTATGCTGGTAGCTGGTTCATGACACTCACGATGTTATCGTTGACTGTTAGCTCATGTTAAAACTCGAAGCTTTTTGTGGCTGCTTTTAAAACAAGTTCTTTCTTGCCACTCTTTTGTGATTTAGGCTACCTTATCTTTAGAAATAAGACTATAATATATCTTACGCATGTCTTTTCTTTTCCCCACACCTTATATATGTGCCGCAATACCAGTCTTGCTCGCTAAGCATTTGCTTTTTGTTGGTTTGAGAAAGTTTTTTTGACAGATTAGGCATAGAGTTAGAACAAGATATGTCATCAATTAAAAACCACTGCTATCATTTAGGGTTGGACTTCGGAAAGCACGGGATTCTCCACCATTAGATCGGCCGTGTTCCACCAAAGTCTGAATGTTAGGATGATCTGATGGTGGAAAAGCAGCTTGCTTCATCTCATTTTATTGGATTCGTTGTTTTTGTCTTTAGTTTGTTGTTTACTAAACATAAAATTTTCTAGTTTTTCACACACACACACACATATATATATGTATATGTGTATGTACGTATGTATATATGTATATATATATATATATATGTAAGTATGTATATGTATGTACATATGTATGTATTAAAATATTGTATGAATGGCCCTCATTTGTTACATAATCACTTGGGTAATCTTTTCATACTCATAGATGCCGCTGTTGTTTTAACAGCAAAGGTCTCTAACAAAAGTTACTTTTCCTTTAGCATGGACAAATACCTGTGGTAGTCATCCTCTTTATCATGATTCGGAGCTTATAGAAAAAAATTTCCTTCGTTAGTTTCATTGGTAGTATAGTCTTTTTTTTGCTTTAAGCTTTAAAGCATCGACTAATTAATTTCACTGTTCCATTCAAAAGGAGTTAGAAATGCTGCAGAAAGAAAATTATTGGGTGAATTGGCTGATCAGCTCGTTCCTAAATGGGGAGAACATGAGCGTATATTCTTGCAATATATCTGCTTCTATGAACTCTATCCTTACGATTTTGTAATTCTAATTGCATTGGTTTTCTTCATTAGTTGATTACCTACTCTTCATTGTTCGTGATGTTAATCTGCATCAGTTGAAAGAATTATCAAAGAAATCAGAAATCGGTGAATATGGCACAAAGTTGTCCCCTTGGTTTAGGCTGGTTGTGGATAACTTTTTGCTTTGAATGGTTGGACCATGCTGGAAAAGGAGCACTTCATGAGGCAGTTGGCATGAAAATTATTTATAAGTTAAAGTAAAAACAGCATAGGTGGTGTGTGATGTTTGTTTTATCAAAGAAGCTATGCTTACATGGCATAATTACTAAAATGCAGATAGAATAAAAAAATCGAACTCCATCCTTATTTGCATCAAAAAACTATCAAATAATTTTGGGTTATGACTTTTACTGGGATATATACTAAAAGAAGAAGATATTCTGCATTAGGTTGGTGATGTCATATTAATGCTTTTGTTTGCTTGTTTCTAAGTAGATTGAGTGAAAGCTGCACAACATAACTTGTTGAAATTTATGCACATGCTTTTCTATGTGCTATATGATTTAATGCATTTGTATCGAGCAGTTCTCCGTCTTTTATTCTAAGCCCCTTTTTTTCTTTTTTTCTCTAAGAATAGTGCTGTGAGTGATACCATTTAGGTTCAGGCTCGAAAATTCTCCCTAGTATTATCATTGATGAGAGGGGTGTCAAAAATCAAATCTAAATTCTATTGTACTTTTTGCTATCTAATTTAATCATCACCTAAAGAAAGTTACTTGGCATATGTCACAATTATATGGATCCATCCAAACTATAGCTTGAAATTTTTCAAGGCACTAAAATTATTTTTTATTATGATAGTTTCTTCTAACTGCCCATCTAACAACTCCTTGGGCTTCTATGCTTGTTGGCTCAATTTTTGTTAATCCTGGTTATTAATCTAGTCTACAAGCATATAAAAGGAAATATTTCTTGTGTATTCATAGAAAATAGAGATAAAAAAATTGATATATTTGGTTGTGCTTGGTACATTCAATGCATGTGATTCAATGAAGCGCCCGGGTTGGAGATGAAGGGCTTGTTTTGATTTTGGAAGATCTTATTGGTCTAATAACTTTTTCTAGCAAGACATTTCTTTAGAAGCATATGGTGGAAGCTTAGGTGGTTAAAAGAGATCGCTAAAGTGGCCGAAAAAGAGAGTGTCATTGTCTAGAAGCACTTTGTTCCTATTTTGGTGATAACTAATCGCCTTTTTAAAGTGATTTATCTTGTCTAGGAAGATTAGTTGCTCTTACGGTAACCTTGATCTCCTTTAATCATCCAAATTCTATTGTATGTTTAAGAAAATTTCTTGCTAGAAATCTTGCAAGGCCATGTTTAGGATAGCCAGTGTAGCTTTTGAAAAATAGAGTTTTTACAAAAAAATTATTTATTATTTATTAATTATATTTTTAAAATGCTGTAGAACTTTAACTTGGTAACTAAATTGAAAAAATACTTTTAAATATTATATAATTATATCATAATAATATAACACGATATGAATATAATATAGTAATACACTATTACACGATATAATATTGTTATAATGCAACATAATGTAATATATATTATAATATAATGAAATATAATATATATTATAATATAATATTAAAATAATAATATGACATAATATGATATGCTATATTTATTAATATCATATGATGTGTGGGAGCATAGTAATAGCATCGGATTGGTCAAAAAGTAATCGAAGAGAAGATGGAAAATAGCATAAATCTAGATACCTTAGCCTTCAAGAACTTTTACCACCGTGGCACCATCATTCAAAAATAAAAGATATAACATTAGACTGCAACCGAGAAGTATAGTACTGAATTATAATAGATGGATATAGCGTTAGGCTATGATAAAAAGTTAAGTTATGCTTGCTTTTAAGGTGAAAGATAGGATAAAATTAACAGAAGATAAAGATATATTGAATTAATTGTTAAAGGATCCATTATAAAGTATAATTTTTACTTAGTTATATTGGTAGATAATTAGGGCTGCAAACGACTCGAGCTGCTTACGAGCTATTTGAGTTTAAGTTCAACTCGACTCGACTATTATCGAGTTCAAGTCGAGCTCGAATAACTTTTCGAGTCGAGCTCAAGTAGCAAAATACTCGACTTAAAAGCTCCCAAGCCTACTTAAATATATATATATATATAAATATATTTAATAATATTAATTTTATTTATAATATATATTAATATAAATATTATTAGTAAGATAATACTCGATTTTGAGTTCGAACTCAAGCTCGAGTATGACTCAATTCATATTTAAGTCGATCTCGAGTTTTACCTATTTTTCATCGAGCCAAGTTCGAGCTTGAAATGTTAAAGCTTGGTCGAACTCGAGCCGAGTTTCGAATCCGAGTATTTTGAGTCGAGTTGAACTCAAGCTTGTAGTTACTCGACTTGATTGTACTTTTATAGATAACGACTGCCTACTTTAGTGGCTGTTCTTTGTTCCCATGTCCATTCTCTGCTTTCGAAGAATTTTGAAATTGATGCTAGTTATCATCTAAAATGCACGTTCGTCAACAAGGTTGCCCGATAACTTTTACTGTTTCATCTTAACCTGTTTAGACACGTTACATCGACTGTCCTTTTGTGCGTTAGCCTATCGTATAATCTTTTGCATTTTGGGAATGCCTTGGAGATCGGTTCAATCTCCATAGTTGCTCTTGCCGATCATTCATTTTGTACATTAGCTAAGCCTTGAGCTTTCGGTTTGCTTATCAGTATCAAGATGGAACTTCTTCCTTTGAACTATGCCTGCTCACTAGGTATAATTTAGCATGGTTGGAACTTTATCCAATTCAATATGAGTCATATGATTATCATTTACTTGATGCATGTGGTGCTTGTTCTTAGCTGCCAGCTCAATTGCTAAGATGAGGTATAGATAGACATGATATGATATAACATAAGATGCATTTATGAGACTTGTTTGCAGGTATTTTGATTACCAAAAGATTTCATTAAAGATAGAATAACTTTTTGACATTAATTAGAAAGTACTTCCGAGGAGAAGATCGAAAATAGAACTTCTTCTTTCTCGTAATGCCAAAAGAAACTTAAATTTTTTTTTACAACATACTATTATACCATCTAAAAGTGTTTTTAGGGGGTCCAAAGGTAATTTTAAAATGCTTTGTCAAATGAGGCCTAAAGCATTGAGACATGGATAGAACAAGCACTAACTCATCTTGATAATTCTTTTTAGATGGTTACCCATAGTTTTTTACATTAATAACTTACTTTTAGATGGTTGTCCTTACAAGTAATTGCACTATGTTTGGATAACTTCCTTTAGAAATTAATTTTATTGGAAAACCGCCTACGTATAGCCTCTTGTTGATTAATAACACGCCATGTATAAGCATTCCAAATGTTGCCATAGAAATAATTAACCAAATCTTAATTGGCCTAATATTTTTGACCATTTAATCTAGTTGCTCAATGGATTAATTTTTGGGTATAAAAACTATATTTGTGGAAAGAAAATATAAATTTTATATAATAAGAAAAATATAATAATAAGATAGGAAAGAAGAGAACTTATGTCATATATGCTAGCAAATGCTTTAACTTTGAATAGAAATTTTTTGCTTCGATGTTGCAGCATTCTCTAAGTTAATGATAATCGCTAATTCTCCTCTTTTTGTAATGAAGGTTCTTGTAGTATAAAGATTAAAGATTTGACCTAATCCACTTGAAGTAGGATGAGATGCATTTTTTAGATAGTTAAAATGGATCACATCAACTGAAAATTTTCTTATCAAAATAAATAATTTTTTATCTCAAGATACATATTATTTCAGAAGAAGCAACAGATAATAGTGTTTAGTTAGAGAGTATGCATTTAAATTTCAATTACAAAGGATCTTTCATGGACGCAAGAGACTTTTTACTTCCATAGTTCGATCTTCGTATTTCCATAGCCGTGCCCGTGTTGCCCAGTCGGTAGACCGGACCGCCCGGCTAGTCGACCACGACTGGGGTTAGGTACCAAATGTCGACCTGGCGCCGTGCCCTATATAAAGGGGGTCGGGCACAGGGTCTTTTTAATGCCTCCCACGCCCGTGTCCCCAACCCAACTTCTTCCATTCGTGTGCCCTAGGCCCCAAATCTTGAGAGCGAGGTAAAGCGAGAAGCAAGGGGAAAGAAGGGAACGAGGAAAAGAAAGAGAAGGGGCGAACCGGAGGGTGGTAACACTCGACGGCACCCACAGCCGCCGGCGGATGCACGCGGTGGCCGGTAGGTCTTCCTGATTCTATTTTCATTATCTTCTCCCCCTATTCCTGTTCTTTGTTCCCCCTTTAGATTGTTTGCAGCGGATAGGAGCTAACAGCAAGCGGCCGTTGCAGTGGCGGGTGCTGCTATCGCTCGGCTGCAGCCAACAAGGAAAAGACACCTTCTTCTCTTCTTTCGCTTTTGCTTTTTCCGTGCTTCTTTTCCTTTTCGCGCCTTGATCTCGTCTCGAAACATGCAAGAGAACTACCGTCCATGTGTTCGTCTCGAATCTTTAGAGAATTGGTGAAAGTTCAAAAACGATTATTGACTCTTCTTTTTGGTAACGTGTGATAGAAGTGGGAATTAGGATGATTATCTCGTGCAGTTCTTCTGGTTTCCTGAATTTTTCTGGAACCTTGATCTCTGGTGTTGCCTTTGATGATAGGTAAGTATGCCATGCGAGTATGTTGTACTTTCGTATTGGAGCTCTAGCGGGAATCAGCTTGCTGTCTTGAGATTTCAAGAGTGATTCGCAGTTCTTCTTCCAGTTCTTGAAAAGTCCTAAACTTTTCAGATTTTTTTGGAGCTACCTTCTTATGTCTGCTGTATTTATAGAAAAGTCTTTGCATTGTCACGACCAACTTAACCTATTTGATCGGAGGAGTAACTTTCATCTTTAATTCTCCAGTTACTTACGGTCTTCACTTGCAACACCTTTATCGGCTACTCCGATTTATTCTTAACTTTTTGTTCTATGTTAGGGATTATACAAATTTCTGATCCCATATAATTAGGAAACTAATGGCACCTTGAGTAAATATCTCACCTATGGGGTTTAGAATTACATAAAAAATGTGCTTAGATAAATTATGAGATCTTTGACTCTCCGATTTCATGCAAACTGCATTGTACTTTTCTAAAGTTTCCATTGTCCCATTGGCACATTATGAGGATAATCTTTTTCTTTTTTAATATTTTATAATAAGAAGTGCACCATCTGGAAAATGTGTGTGAGAGGGGGAAATCAAAGTGAGTGCAACAATGATAAAAGGTAGTAAATGTTCAATCACTTAAACTCAGCGATCAGCCTTTTCATCTCTTAAATTGAAGTACCATCAATTATCTTAATCACTAGAACTTTTGTGGTCCACGTACCTTTGACAACTAAGCTCTTGGTTTATATTTAGAACTGATGTAATTAGTTCTTTTTCTTAATGTTTGTCGATAACCTTTTATACTTTGGTATTCCACTGCAGCCCACTGTTGTGGAGAGTTTTGATGATGAATTTTTTGTTGTACTATGGATATGTGATGGCTTATTTTGCGTTAATGCTTGTCATTACATTGCTTGTTTTATGCTGTTGACTTTTTTTTTTTATTTGTACACCTAAATATTAATGATTGTAGTATTGTACCATTAGACTTGTATTCAGTATTCCTTTTTGTTAATTCTGAGTTGTCTAATTTGTTTTAAAGTTTTTTGTTGAAATATATTCTTTGTTTTCAGCTGTGAATTCACTTGGGAACCACAAGGTTTATGAACTGGTGGATGTTGAATGATCCTCTCCATGGACTTAAATGCGTCTCCTTTACCTGAAGAGGATGACGAGCCTTATGAAGAACAGGTTGAGGGTGAAATCATACATGAAGAGCATGCAGAGTCTGCTGTTGCAACTATGCGCAGGGTATGTAATGCTTTTTATGCAAGATAATTGGTCACATGGGTGCATCATCTATGGCATGTTATTAAGTCGGCTATCCTTTTGGAGAAAGGGCTTATTTCTAATACAGTCTTGGATGTCCTTTATCATCAAGCATATATTCTCATGTGTTTTATTAACTCTTGTATTGCTGGTTATATTTTAACCCTTTATAATATGGCAAACAACTATTGCCTCATCATTCCTAAGTTCATCTCATTTTACTTCTCTTGTCATTGTAATTTGTCTCATGGTGCTTTTTAGCAATGTTGGTTTTTGGTTGTACTAGTGGTAGACTTCTTATAATACTTACATTGTTATATTTGTGACTGTATGCATTTCTTTTTGCTTTGTGTCAATAGGAACGAGAAGAAAGGAAGCGTAGGTTGAAAAGAGAGAATCAAGATGAAGGTGCAAAGCGGTTTTCACAACCAATGAGAAATGATTTCTTGCCCCAAAATAGAAGTGGTAGATCCTACGGAAGAGTTAAGGAAGTCCCCCAAGGTATGCATTCCATCCTTATAATTTCTTAAGGTTGGATCTACACTAGTATTTCTTGCTTTTGTTTATGCTATCATCTTGACCTTGAAGGAATTCATAGGACATGGTAATCACAATTATTATAGCTGCTGTTCATTTATTTGATGCAAGTACAACCAAAGGAATAAAGAAGACTAGATGCTTATTATGTATATTTATGTTCTTTGTGGTGAATTGATGATGGTGCAGAAGACAAGTTCTATTCCCTTCTGGAAGTTAGGGATAGGAAATCACATTCAGGCAAGTTGTACTCCAAGCAAAATTGATGAATTGGTTCAAGGGGAACAAAATTTGATTCCAACATCAAATCCAATAGTGTTCTCCAGGAAGACAAGTAAGCGAGGAGCATGTAAATGAATAGCATATTAGTATGTCTTTGCAAAGACTATAACCATGGAGGACATAAAAAGTGCCTTAAGAAATTTCAATGTAGCTGTCAGCTTAAACATTGTGTGGAACTTAGATGTGGATTGTAGAACCAACGATTCATGAATCTGATGCCAAATTATGTTAATAAACATGATACAAAGAACAGATGCACAATGAGACACTTTAAGCTAAAATTTCTTTAGAAGGTTGAGACTTATTGCAGATTTTTTTCTCATAGGAAAACCCAGAGTTAAGTGCCTACTAAAAAAGAAAACTGAAATCTGGCTGATTGGAACCTGTAAATGCCTAGTAGGTTGCCTCTTGGATCATTGTATATATGCATTATGCTAGGTGTGTAAATGTGAGCAAGATTTTCATATATGCATTTGGATATGATTCATGTATTATATATATGGATGCAAATTTATATGCATATCGATATGTATTCATATGTAGACATGGAGACACTTTCATATGTTCTATCATGTTAATGGATATAGATCATGGATGCATGCATAACAAGGATTACTTTTTGCATTTTTGTAAATGAACAGCACATGGATGCAAGTGAAGAAATATTAGACTGTCTAAAAGAAAAACAACTTGTATCAAGTTTAGAAAAGATTTTAAAAGAATAAGTGCTATATTAAGTGCATGAGTACTCGTGCAGATTATTCAGCATATTCATGTTGGGGTGTTCTAAAATATTATTTTTTTTGAAAAATAACACTGACAGCTGAGTGGGGGCTTGCATGATAGGCTTGGCCAATCCCTGGAGTTCACTTGAGCTATCTGAAACCATTTGCTTCCGACATTAATTTTTTCTCTTATTTTTCTTTTTTACTGATTTCATTTTGTTCTTATTTCCATTGCAACAAGTCTGAAACTGAACTAATCATTTAAATACTTTGGCCCAAGGTTGACCTCAAACATGCTTAAAAACTAAAATGCTAACCTGAAATATTGTGGACACATGCTTCAGATATATATATATATATATATATATATATATATATATATATATATATTTTGGAAGCCTTCTTTTTAAATCTCACATACAACTTCTGCATGTAGTTGAACTGTTGAGCAAACTTGGGCAATGAAGCATCAGAAAACAATTTTACAATGAGATGATCATCTCCTGCAAATTTGAATGTTGAAAAGTTGTTGGCCTTGCTTGTCATGGCACTTTTGATTGCAAAAAGCTTTTGGAAATTAGAGGTTATAGAATGTTTGCATTTATTTTGGGCAATAAATTTGTGAAATTTGATTTTTTTGTTTTATCTGATGTTTTTTATCAAGATGTTTCTTTTCCTCCTAGCTTCCACTTTTAATACTATTTTTGAACTGCATATTGTTCCTTTCTGGATTTTGTTTACTGGATGCTTACTTTTGTCATTTCATTTTAGTCTTGATGCTTCTTCACTCATTTTTTTTTTAAAATTTAATATTCATAGTTTATATCATCCAATCATTGAAATGGCCTCTCCACACTCGGGGGTAAGGCTGTATGTATCCTCCCCAAACCCTGAAATAGCAGGAGCCTCATGGACTGGGAGACCCCTTTTTTTTAGTTTATTCAACCAATGCTTTCTTATTGATTAGAAAGTTACTACATTGCTTATATGCACCTGTGTGCAGAACCTGTTAGCGCTCGTTGTTTGACAAGATTTCATTCATGTTGATATTACAGGTTGGTTGGATTGCCCTGCGTATGGTCAGTGCATAGGCTATATTATTCCTTCTAAAGTTCCTCTAGATGAGACATATAACGACTCTGTGGTGCCTGGCAAAAGATATTCTTCAAGACAAGTGATTAATAAACAGAGAAGAGCGGGGAGGGAAGTAAGTATACCATATAAGTGGGAAAATGCTGTCTATATAACTTTTATGTTTATCTAGTCAATTTTTGGCAACCAGGAGGATCATAAGATTGTGTTTGCATCCCCAATTTTTAATGTAGTTAGGTTTGTTGAGCCTACGCATCTCGACTTTCCTTGCAGGAATATAACTTATAAGATTGTTTTTAGCAAAGTGCTCTATGCCATGGGAGAGGGCCAGCAAAACAAGTACAATGAAAACTGTTGTCCCAAGTATTTTGTGGAAACCATGCAATGGGGGAAGAGAGATATCAAGGGCTGAACGGAGAAAAGAAAGACCTTGCCTACCATTCTTTATATCCAAAATTTTAAAAGGCAAATTAGAGTTTTCTGAATTACAATCAAAAAAAAAATTTCTAGGTGTGCATACTTCAACGCAAGTCTTTTAAGTCTTATCTTGATGTTCAGAAATGCTAGTAATGGGAAATTGGAAAAAAAATGTTTGAATTGTTGCATTGACTTTCCACTAGTGTTATTGTACCTGCACTAAGAATTCATACTTGTGCTAAGCTTCTACTTTTAGATGCTTCCAAGTTCGAAAATGTCATTGCTTGGCAATTGGTAGTTTGGTACCATTATTGATATAGTCATCATTCCATGGCTACAATGACTTAGCATGGTGCTACAAATGGTTTGGGTACTTGGTTCAACCCATGACTCGACTCAGTTCTTATCCGGTTGTTTTGTGAGACTTGATATTTTAGACCTGTGGGTCTATATGAGCTGTTTTAAAAACTCTGGTCAGGTCATATATTTTCCTATTTGATTACTTTAAAATGGGTCAGTTATTAAATGACTTGACTTACTTTGCCTTGTTTTGATCCAACTCAATCAAAAATCCTAAATTTGAAAATCCTAATCTTTTTATTGCTCTTGCCGGTTGGTTGGTATTAAGGTTTTTTTATTTAATGCTGGAAGTCTTAATTAAGATTGAATTGCACTTTTGTGATAAAAAATTAGTGGCACCATTCTCCTCTAACATCCTTTTTTGGTTTTCTCTTCCTGTCATTAGTCTTGTTAATAATTTTGCTTTTAAGCATGGAGTGAACCAAGGTTCGCCATCTCAGTACCGGATCGTGTACTGATACCATCCTATTACAGTGTTGGTATGCGATATGGTATGAGACAACAAGGTGTATTGAGTATTGGTATGGTATGGAACCGACTGGTATGGCAAATCTTGGAGTGAACAATGTTCTCCTCTTTGATTGTGCATTGCGCTTGAATTTAGACATGACTCAATTTGGGACCTAAATGCAATAGGTTGGATTTTGGTCATGCTTTACCTGGATTGGCTTGAATGATCCAACATATTTGAGTTTAGCTATGACAATGGGTTAGGTCTGATCAGGCTTGGTTTAGTTGGGATATAGACATTATAGAAGACCTGCCAACACGTCATGTTTGTGATCCATTTAATAAACATGTCAGATCGGGTCATGCTTGTGATAGTATATTAAACATGTCTTAAATAGTTTAATTGGGCTAAATGGATCATAAATGGTTTAGATAGGTTAAACGAGTCCTAAATGGGCTAGGTTGCAATTGTGTCAATCAACCCAATTTAAACAGGCTGAAACAGGTCAAATAGGTCAGGACTCTAAACTTAAACTTGACATATTTAATAAATAGGTTAAGTATGGTTACTTGATAACCTGGGCCTTGCAAACCTGAGCCTTATTGTATTGGGTTGATTAACGGCTGGGTTGGCGGCATGGGTCATTGATTGCCACCCCTATTAAAATATTTTCTTTATGGACCCGATATGATCTATCTTGGTTGGTTAGAGGTTTGGGTTGAAAATCTCAACCTAAAAGGATATCAGGCTGGTTCAAGCTATACTTGGTTGGACCTAGCTTGGTCTTAGGTCTCATGCATGGAATGCCAAATCACCTCGAACCGTATCAGTGGCCTATCGGTGCAGTTCGGACGCTC
Organism: Cocos nucifera; assembly: GCA_006176705.1. Classification (NCBI taxonomy): domain Eukaryota; kingdom Viridiplantae; phylum Streptophyta; class Magnoliopsida; order Arecales; family Arecaceae; genus Cocos; species Cocos nucifera. The sequence continues at coordinate 552,236 of QRFJ01001107.1, read as the reverse complement.
GATTTGGAACACTAACGAAAATGGAACAAGGAAGAAGGAAAGAGAGGAAGAGAGAGGGGGAGGGAAGGAGACACTGGTGGTGGCCCGTTGAGGATGCTGGAGAGCCATGGAGGCCCTCGAAGGGCTGTGGAGGAGGGCTGCCGAGGCCTCCAAGGAACGGGGTCCTCTAAAAGAGGAGAATAGAGAAAGAAGTGGGGAGGGAGAAAAGAGGACAGAGGGGAAGGCGGGGGGCGGGGGGCGGGGGTAGGCCTCTGGGGCCTTTGAATAGCATAAAGTAATCCTACGGAACAGGGCTGACCCACCCTTGTTTCAAAGGCATAAACTGTACTGGTGGCTGGCCGGCATGGGGTTTGGTTCCGAGTTGGCAAACCTTGGTCTCAACTCTCAAGTTTGGCTTTCATTGGCAGGTACTAATTCTTTTTTTTTTTTTTTTTGGCTTGGTACACCTTGAACTTTTTTAAAGTTAGGGTGCTAGCAACACTAAAGAGATGACTATATTTTCCTGAAGTATTTATAAAATACATGTTGTATTGGGACTGTTTAGATTCTTCTAACATTTTTAAATTTTAAATCAATAGTAGTTTTATTTTGTGTAGGATTTATCTTGTAGGTCTTGTCTATGTCTACATTAGGTTAGGACAATCCATCATCCCTCATTGTACCTAATCTGGCTTAGTTATCTTTTTTATCTTGATATCCATATATATGTTTGTTGGGCGCTCCATGATTCCTCATCTGATAAGCATGTGAGAAAGAAAATGCACTCTCTTTTATTGTAATTTCTTTGTTAGAGTCCTAATGCTACTGAATCTATCAACTAATTTCTTTCTTAGAATCTCATTGTGGAGGCCTGATATCTTTTAACTTATCTCTTTCTTTGGGTGTCAACACGGAAGCTCACTAGGTATTCTTAAAAATGCCTGCTACTTAAATCTCCCAAATCCTTGCACAAGTTCGGAAGTAGTAGAATCTCAACCATCTCTCTAATCCATATTTTTCCTGGATAAACAAAAAAGTAGCCATGGCCATCCACATGCATTGCATGCCCCACATGTAGTCCTATTTAATTACAACAATGGATTTTAGAATAGATAGAAGGCTAAGATATTAAAATCTAGTTAGCTTGGATGTATCCTGACATTCAGAAAAATGCTTCCTGAAAAATGCTTCCCCCTGTGAAAAAGAAAAAAAGGAAAAGAGAGAAGAAACAACATAACCTTTGGCATGCATGGCTCACCTATGCAATGAATTTGCTCCCAAGGTAGGCTCAAAAGTTGAAACTGCTACCAGTCCTGGATCAGTTTAAAAAATGTTTCAGTTTCAGAATTACATGTAAAAAGTCAAAAGGTGGAACTGCACAAAGCATTGACTTTCAGAAGATGCTATAGGGGAACATGTTTTTTATACCAGAGAACTTAAATTTCCAACTGTGATGGGTCATCTTTTCGACTAAATTGAGTAAATGTGCATTCATTTGTAAGCACCATCCATTGAGCTATCCCCGACAATCTTTGGAACCCCATTCCATACTTCTGAATATGTGGCAGCATTATGAGTTGCAATTTATGGTTGAATACTATTATGATGCCATCCTGATTGATACCTGATGCTCTTTTTTTTTGTAAATCTGTCTATGATACTTCTATTTAAATTCATTTCTGTTTGTTTGTCCAGCTTGGATTGGTGATTGATTTGACAAATACTACTCGTTATTATTCACCATCAGAATGGATAAAGCAAGGAATAAAGCATGTTAAGGTGAGAAACTGTCTTTTTTATTGTTATTATTATTTTTTTTTTTTGTTGTTGTTGTCGTCATCTATGTAACTGTCAGATCTTATACAATTTGATCTCCTCCTACTGTTTTAGATTGCATGTAAGGGACGTGATGCTGTACCAGATAATGAATCAGTAAACACATTTGTTTATGAGGTAATTTACTGTACTATCCCGAAACCCGCTCCCCACTCCCTCCCTCCACACCCCCCCCCTCTCCAAAAAAAGAAAAAAAAATCATGTTGTGTTATTATTTAACCTTTGTTATCAGTTTAGGTAGGATAATTGACAACTTGTTGAGATTCTGTGACATACAGTATCGTCTTATGTCTTGTATTATGGTTAGATATACATTTCGTTATTTTAATCTCATCAATTTAAGTGGCAACCGGTTATTGGTGAGTTGGTAATCTACTTCATACCGTAACATGCTTAAGATGATTATTGGACTATTTAATGACCAAAGTGTTTTGACTTAGGTTTTTATTGATTTCAAAACTGAGAACACAAGCTTATGATATAAGTTTATGTAAAAGATTAATTTCTTTTTTCTCTTATTCGTGTGATTTATTACCAATCAGTCCTATTAAGCTGGAAGGTCAAGTGGCTCATGATGATAAAGATGGCTACCACTAAACCTTTAAGATAATGGATATTGCTATGGTTGCTTGTATTGACACATTCATTGCTTCGAAGCCAGATGATGGTTGTTTTCTTCTTATTTTCATGGTCTGTGAAATTATAGTGCTGATCTTATTTTGGAATTATGCTTCCAATTTCTTTTCTTATTATCATTGCTAGTGCCATTCAATTTTTGAGCCATATTCTCTTTGTAGAATCTCATATCTGGTGCTTGAAGTCCATCAAGCTGTCCAAACCAAAACATACTTAAGAGAATTTAAATGCATCATGTGTGATATATTGGCCATTTGGTTTTCATTTACATGGAAACCTAAGCCAAGCCAAAAATTGTTATCTATTGAAATAAAAACAAGTAAAATCAAATAAAATTTTTTACATGCCTATGTTCTATAGCACCATAGAAGGAAGGGGCGAGATAGCAGTGAAATTGGGATCTTGGATAAAGAAGAATGGTGTTTGACTTGGAGAAATAGTCCATAGTATTCAAGATTTTGGAGAAATTGGGATGTGGAACTCGTGGCAGTAGGGGTGGAAATAGGCCAGGCGGCCTATCAGGGGCCTACGGCTTAGCCTACTATTGGCTTGGCCTGGCCTGGCCTATTTATCTAAATAAGCCAGGCACAGATTTTTAAAAAGGCCTGTTTAAATAAATAGGCTAGGCTTAAAATTCCAAATCTTGGCCTAAAAGCCTGCAGATCAGCCTGTATAGGAGTAGCCTGTATTATGTTTGATAGACCTTTGGGCCTATGCTGAGATCTTGAAGGCTTAGGTCTGTTGGTCTATTTAAAGATTTTAATGTTTATAGATTTTTAAATAGACTTTTAGGCCAGGCCAGGCTTTTTTATTTTGTAAAACAGGCCAGGCCAAGTCTCATTTTAAGCCTGAACCAGTCCAACAAGCTAGGCTTAGGCTAGTATTTTACAATACAGGCCTGGCCTGGCCTGGCCTATTTCCACCATTAAGTGGTAGTAGGAGACTGTAATGTGTGAGGAGCAATTGTGCTTGGAGATGGGAAGGTTTTTTTTTTTTTTTTTAAAAATAAAAAATTTAAAGATAAGTTTTCAAAAAGGCCTTTTTTTGATAGGATGGTGTAAATGTTACAAATTTCAAATAAGGATAATTTAGATTAAAAGCATGGTTCCCATACTAGTTGGTGTTGTATCGTACTGGTATGTGGTCTCATACTGTAGCAACACTCATCTTGTCAGTCCGTATTGCACCACGTACCAACACTATAATAGGATGAAACTAATACAAGATCCGGTACCGAGACGATGAACCTTGATTAAGAGTACTTGAAGGATAGTGATATTATTGGACTCAAAGTGTAAAATATTTTAAAAAATTGAGACTTTTTTATATGTTGGATTATCAGCGAGCACATTAAGATAAAACTATTTTTTAAAATTTTTTTAAACAGATTCTGATTTTAATTGCTTTATACATGTCTAGACAGATGAACATGTTTTTAACTATTTCATAGGCATCTAACATCATTTTCCATCTTAGATATTTCTTGAGATTGCTGTTTATCATGTATGGCATTCAAGTAATTTGCCATTACAAAATCATAATATAAAATGCTATTTGAATGTTGGAATTGTCTCAACTCTCAACATTCGTGATGTTGAATAATAGGGGCATCTTTACTGTGATGTAGAATTATGTCTTTAATCATTGTTGTGCTTTACCATGGATCTGGATCTGGTCTTCAATTCTCGATAGAAAAAGTCAAAGAAAAAGAAAAGATTAATGCAAAATATTTTCAGTCAATGTTAAATATAAACAAGTTGTTTAAGATGGTTGGGCATTTGTATGCCAATGGGTCGTTACCTTCCTTCCCCCGCTCACTTTCTCTAGCCTACACTATGATTTTTTTTTGGGGAGCAAAACAAGGTAAAAAAGGTACCAGATTGGGATTTGGAAGGGATCTTATTTTTCATTATTTTTAGTTTGAGATTATATTAGTAAAATTTAAGTTAGATTTGTGCACGGGGTGAATTATGTGTTGTGTTGAGCTGGTTGGCATGTGTCATGGATTTAATTGGATATTTGGTTCCCATTTAGCCTATCTTGTTTGTGCAGGCCTGCAGGAAGACCTGATTTGGGTTAGTTTGATGGTAATTTTCATCTGATCCTTTACTGAGGAAACTTCCCTGTTGTCTGATGTGCCTATTTTATGCATCATTGAACATATGCTCCAAATCAGTTTTGCTGGCAATTGAATCTTTCATTCAATTTCAATCTGAGACTTTTGGGTAAGCTATGCTAGTTTTATTTGAGAAGGGTGGAAGAGACATGTTGATGGTGTAGAAGGGCATATGATGTGGTAGTTGCTAAGGGCATTAATGCTGAGGTGTGGTTGGGGTGGAGGGAGTTTAAAAGAGGGTGGAAGAGGATAGTCAGGGAAAGTGGAGTATAGAGGTTGGATTAGGGTGTAAAAGAGTGGGGGAATTGGTGGGAATGAGAGTGGGGGAAGTGTGTGGAAATATTGGTGGGAAGGATGGGGAGGGTGGTGATGGAGGATATGAGGTTAGGGTGGTGAGATAGAGATGGGCGTTGGTTCCTTGTTGGAACTTGGTCCCTCTTACGCATGAGCAGTGGCATTACATGTGGTAGTAGAAGCTGTTAGGTTTCAGGTGGTGGTTGCAGAGTGGAGGTGAAGGGGATCTGGGATGAAATGGGGTTCTAGGAGAGAGGATATATTGGTGGTCAAGGGGCAGATCAGCTATAGATTTATGTTGCGTTATATATAATATTTTTGTATTTTATATTAATTGGGCCTGACTTGGCTACTATTGAATTTGATCAACACTTTATTAAAATACAATCAGTTTTTTTGATCAAATGTATTCATGACTTTACTGGGATAGTGGTTAAAAATTAATATTTGGTAGATTTAGTTCATCAACTCAAATTTGGAGTTGTATTTATTTTAGGATCCAGTCGCTTGGTCTGGATTTTCCAAATTCAATTTATGATTATCAACCCTTCTCAATTATGCTCTGCAGATATTGTGCAAGTAAGAACAAAGATGTCGGTGAAGTTTTGTGTAAAGAAACATTAAACAGTTGGTAACCTATTGAGATAGAGGATCACTAAAATATATGTTGAGTGTTCATTGAAATCTAAATTGCTCCCAGTGTCTTAGAATTATAGATTTATAGTAGCAAATGTTCCAACAAATGATATCTCCAATCTAGCTCTTGTTAAGAATAAGCAACCAAGCTGCGCTCCCCCGCCCCCACACCCACCAACCAACCCCCACCACCCAAAAAAAAAAAAAAAAAAAAAAAAATTCTGAGCTGCCTTCATGAATGCTAATGAAACATGACTTCCACAGATATGCCAAGGATCCGAAGACCAGAAACCTTTTTTTTTTTTTAGGGCTTTGACCTTCCCAATGTTCAAATCCTAAGTTGCTGCAACCACACCATATGCATCTTTGAAGAATGTGTAGCAAATAGCATTGTAGAAACTCTGGAAGTCCTTCTGTTCAAGGTTTAGTGAATAAAATTCTGCGAGTGTGGGTGCAATGTACAGTCTAGAGTCTCTAGCATTGGAGGTACGAATGAATTCTATATCGGCACGAATCGGTCGGTACGCCCTGTACCGAGCCGGACCGGTAGGGAATCGGGACGGTTCGGCCAGGGATATTAGTATACTGGAGGAGGGAGAGGGAAAGAGAGGAAGAGAGAGAGAGAGGAAAGGGAGAGAAGGAAAATGCCATAGGAGATCAGCGGTTGCTTGTTGCGGCCGTCGGAGGGCCACGGAAGCTTCCGTGGCTTGATCGTCGCTTGATAGGGCTTTTATAAGAGTGAGAAAGAGAGAGAGTGGGGCGGATTGATGTACCGGATGGAGGTGCAGTCGGTGGAGGGGCCGCTGGTGTTTGCTTGGTGGTCGTTGTGGCCACCGGGCAGCGGAAACCTCGCAGGCGGAGCCTCAGCTGCAGAATAGGGGCTGCGCCCCTGTTCCTTCATTGGGCTTTTTTAAGAAGGAGATGAATGAAGCCGACAATCCGTTTGCTGGCTTGGCTTTTTAATTTTTTTTTTAAAAAGGTCGAAAATAGTGAAGCTCGCAAACCGATTGCCAGCTTCACTCTTTTCTGGCTTTAAAAAGAAAAAACTCCTGTGAAATAGGGGTGATGCTCTTCTTTTATGCCCATGGCGCCGCATGCAAGGAGTGCGCTCTCCGGTAGCCACGGCGGCCAGTCGGAGGCTGTTCGATGGCGTCTCCGAACTCTCCCCCTCCCTCCTTTTCTTTCTTCCCCCCTCTCTGTTTCTCTCTCTCTCTTCCTTCGCCTAGTTCGCTTCCTTTGCTTGTGTTGGTTCGCGCCGGTTCGGTCTGGTACAAACCCGTACCGACCCATGCCGACCATCCATTCCGGTATCGAGTTGGCAAACCTTGGGAGGTACCGTATTATGGCAGATCACAAGAGAGATTTAAACACTTTTTCCATATACTTGATTCGTGTGTTCTGATGTGTCAATAACAAATACATAAGATTATCAAAATTAGATGGAAAATTTCAATTGATTACTGAATTTGAATTTGATTAGGCTATCTTTGTAGTTTTTGCAGAATGACGTGCAAACTCCCCCAGCCTCCTTGCAACTCCTGTTGTTTCCTAACAAGTCCGTACAAATATCTGTTCATAAAAGAGTGAGACCACATCAGCTGGGTGTTATTTAATAATCGTTACAGAGCTTTTAATCCAATGTCCCAATGTATTTTTGGTAATTTCACAAACTAAACCCTTGCATTATTTGGGAATAAATTGTCCAGTTAAACCTAAATAGGTCTAACCTACAATTCTTAAGATCTGCACAATGATCAAATGGTCTTATTTGTTTATCTTTTCAGACAATGAGACCTGTCCATGAAAACCTGCAGAACTGCTTACTGCCCGATATCGGTCATGTGAGATAATTTACTCAAGAAATAGAAGAAAAAAAACCATGTATTGGAAGAAAGAAGAATGATCTAATAGAACTCATTAAGAAAACTATATAGTCTGGCTAATAAAGCAAGACATCTGCCCTTAACCAGGGTAGATGATAAGAGCCTTGCCGCTCATATATCTTAAAAGAGTGAGATCGAATAGGTTGGATACTTATTTAGCATCTTTTTGAAGACTGGTTAAAGAGCTTTTAATCCAATTAAATAACCATTGAAATTATCTGGAAGTTTCATGAACTATAAACCTTGCATTAATAATTAAATAATGCAATGGAAACGGAATAAGTTTACACCATAAAATCATAAAATTTGCAAAAAAGGCCAAATGGTATGTTTACATATGCAGATGCTGGGATCTGTTCATGAAAACCTGCTAAATGCTTCCAATGGAACATCTGTCTTGTGAAATGGAGTTTAACCAGTAATTTTAGTAAGAAGAAATGCCAGAGAAAACCTAATAACTGACTATAGACTTTGGCTAATAAAGCAATGCATCTCAAGATCTGAAGTGCCCATAACCAAGACCTATGATATTTGATAAGAGATCCACGACCCATATATCTACTGACAGAAGCTGTCAAGCAAAAGTAATGGAGAAAGATCAATTCAGATGTATGCAGCAGTTATTAGTGCCAACAGCCAACTTCAACATCATTATCAGAGATCTCAATGCCTTAGTTTCTCCCCACGAAGTCTTGGTTTGATGAAGGGATTTTCCTTGGAGGTTTTAAATGATGGTTTTTGAATGTTGACTGGCTTTAAGATTCTGGACATGCACGCAGCTTTCATGGTTCATGCTACATGGTTGTTTGATTTGGATGATATAATTAAATTCAACGAGTATCAAGGCTTATGAACAGAAACTGTAATTGTTTATCTAAATTTAGTATGGATGTATGTTTTTCAGTTCTTGGATGTGTATTCCCTAGCCGTGTACATCCAAATTGTCACTCCTTTTTGTTATCTTAAATTTTGTTATGTCTTGGATAATAGTATAATTGCTTCTTTTTTACAGCTTATATATGTTCTCTAATTTTGCTAAATTCTCTTGAAGATCTTATTTGGAAGAATTTGGTACATGGTTATGTAATTTTTCCATGATGCTTTCATTTCAGGTTATGCAGTTTATCTCCCGCCAAAAGCATTCAAAGAAGTATATTCTTGTTCACTGTACTCATGGGCATAATCGTACAGGGTTTATGATTGTCCATTTCCTCATGCGCTCGCAGCTGTTGCATGTCTCTGATGTATGCTGTGTTTGTATATTCCAAACCTTGCTCTTAGTTTACCTTTTGTTAGCTTCTTGTTTTTCCTCAACTCCGTTTTTGATTTTCTACTGGCCAGGCATTACATATTTTTGCTCAAGCACGTCCTCCAGGGATATATAAGCAGGATTATATTGAATCGCTTTATAAGTTTTACCATGAAAGTCCTGAAAATTTGACCTGCCCTGGCACTCCAGAGTGGAAAAGATCTTCTGATCTTGATCTGAACGGGGAAGCTGTGCAGGATGATGATGATGATGATAGTGACACTGCAACTCTTTCATATGTGAGTTTTTTTTGCAAAGTTAATTGTCTTATTAATTCGTTCCCTTCCTTTTTGCCTGTATTTATTAGGCTCTAACTTCTAAATTTTTGTCGTAACTCCTTGATTCCTGTGGCACTGGATCACACCAGATCTCTTGTGAATCATATCATTTATTGGAAGCAAATTAACTTTGATAGCCGTCTTAAAGTTTGATATTTTAATAGTGCTAAATTTGTGACATGATAACAAAATCTCTTTATGACTCCCCTGATTCAATAATCTGATCTACATACTGTCTAATGATGAAGGTGTGCCTATGTTGTGAATGAAATTAGAGATTGTCAGAGTAGAAATGTGACATTGGCTAATGTGCTTAGATAATCTATTACAATTTGTTCAACGTGCTTAGATCAGTTATTGCAATTTTAAAGTAAAAGAAAGGCGATGGAATAATGTTTAGTCATGTTTGAGCAACTTTTCTGATTACTAATTAGTTTCTTTTATTTGAAGTGTGTGTTCTTTGATGCTATTTTTCTTTAGCTTCAGATACTATTGAAAGTAATACTTTGTCTCGTTTGTTCTTATCTTCCTTAATTCAGACCAGAATCTAGAATAAAATGCTATAAAAAATTGATGCCTACTTTAATATTTTCAGGTTGTGATAGGTTTGTTTTGCTGATCGTCATGGATTATTTTAGAGGTCTTTTGTGTCAATGGGTGCCAATTTAATTTGTTTTAAGGGTCCTAATAGGAGTCAAACTTGAGGGAACTAAAACAACCTGTTGGTCTTCCTAAAATTGAAATGATTTGGCTATTTTATGTTTTAGGAGTCCTGACAGGGAGCCAAGAGAAGGATAGGACTAGAATTAGCTGGCTGTGATTTAATCATATGTTCTTTTAATTATTTTGGAAGGCAGTTAGGCTATTAAAAGAGATATGTATGTTGCTGGAAAATCAGTACATGAATTTATTTCAGGATTAGAAGTGGCTGCAGACCTCTTTTTTCTTCTTTTCTTCTTATATTCTATCCTGTTTAATTCTTCATTGTCTTCTCTGTTTCTTGCTTAAGCACTTCCTAATCAGGTGTGATCCCTAATGTCAATTATCATGAGCTCCATTTCTCTTATCCTGATTCTCTGGCTTGTTTTAACATTTATCTTCTTGCAGCTCTAATTATTATTAGTTTTCTTGAGTAAGTTGTTTGACTTTGGGAATCCTATGATACTGGCAGGAGCATATGGAAAACAAAATTATAACAAATGATGATGTCTTGGGGGATGCTATACCGTATGACCAGCAAGACTCTCTGCGTCTGATTTGTTACCAGTTACTTGATTTAACTCCTTCAGTATGGAATCTATTACCTCTCTTCTATGTTCCCATGACTGCACTTTTTTAACTAATTGTCCGGTTGAAGTTTCTGTATTTGTATATCGTGTTCACCATTTAACATACCATAGTGAGATAACCGTCTGAAATCTGAATCTTTGAATAATGCTATAAGTTTTTTGAAGTTTTCATTTACAGTTTTTTCAGAAAGTACGTATTTTTTTTTTTTTTGTTAATTTTATACAATAGTTTGAGACTTTTTGTGAATATTTTCTGGGATTATTCTGAACTTTTTCATTCTTGTCTTTTCCTTTAAAAAAGGTTCACTGTACTAGTGTGTATCATCCCATACCAGGTATAGTATATTGTATCATTACCAAACCAAGACTCCATATGGGGGGCATATCGAGTCTCAGTATTGCTGAACGGATCCCTAGATCGGTTGTATTGACACTATCAACATCGTACTGGTATGGGGCCCAATATCGAGATTGTGAACCTTGATCAAGGTGTTTGCAGTATTTGTTAAATGCCATCTCTCTTCTCCAATTTCTCCACAATTGTTTTCTAAATTCTTAACTTGTAAACTGTTGCAAATGCTAGCTTTGACCTTGACATTATGATACACACATAATTTGGTGTTTACCTAAATTAATTGTATATTACAATTCATTCAGCTAGAAGCTAGTTCTATTTATCAAATTTAATGCAATGTTATGCAGTATTAAGTCTTCTTTACAATATTGTTTAAGTATTTTTATTTCGCACTTCTAACCGGTGCATAAAAATTTAATTTCTCTAGGAGTTTGCATTTTATTATTGATCTTGATGGATTATCTCTTATACTGTTCTTGTTTTTGTGGGTCTTTAGGTAAGGGGGAATGCACAATTTCCAGGATCACACCCTGTTTCTCTCAACAGGTCTATTTCTTTTTTCAAATCAAAATCCCTCTTTCTGATATTGAATACATAGCCAAGAGTAATTGTGGTTTATGTGAATTTTGAGGACCATATAATCCTTCTGTAGTCATTTTAAAGCCGATACTTTGTTCTATTCTCAGTTTGTATCTTTGTATTCTGGTTTATGATTCTCATGAACTTTCCAAAACCTTGCTAAAACCAATGTAATCGGTTATGCTGTGAAGGCATCACCTCTGAGACCTGGGCATCTGCTGATCTTTTCCTTGACTTGGATCCTTTCTAACTTAATGTTTATTATGCAAGAAGCCATCTTAATTTGCATGTATATGATTCATTGTTGTGGCTTATTTTGTTGCAGCCTGTGTGTATTAGGTGCCCAGGGTTGTTAAAACCCCTATTTAGAAAATCAGCTGTTTAGATTTGCAGTCAAAAAAAATTCCTTGATCATTACATTACCAATAAAAGCACAGGCTGTGGTAAATTAGTTGATAAATTGAAGATCATAGTTAGTTTTGAAAAATCATAAGACTTGTTATCCTTTATCTAGGGACAATAATCAATTCATCTTAGTTTTGAAAAATCATGACTTGTTATCCTTTATCTAAGGACCATAATTAATTTTATTAAAATCTAGTAGACAATACAAGTAGTAAGTTTTCAGACTAAGTACATAAGAGAGTTCAAATTGAATATTGTTGTGGCCATTGGTATGGCATACTGGTCCATACCTGTCCATACTGAGCTTACCGTAATGTATTGATACTGAATACGAGGGTTGTACCATGTATAAATATGCCAAGTCGGAACCTGTATCAGGCATATTGACACTGTACCAACGTGGTATTGTTATGTGGTCCAGTATTGAGATGGTGAACCTTGGTTGTAAGTGATAAAGATTTAAAGGATAAATAATTATTTTCTAAGCTAGAGTAGCTGCTCTAACTGGGCATAAACAATCGTGTTTTCTTACACATTTCGTTTCCCCTGATATATTTTTAAATGCTTTTAAAGACTTTCTTCATTTGGAAGCTCCATCTGAATTGCATGTGGTATGCTTTATGAGTTTGCATTTTGGAGATGGAGCTTTTCAGGTGAATGTTACTAGACTTGGATCAGACATTGACCTGAGCTAGGGCTTGGCCAGGTCACCAGGTTTGCAGTTCAACTATTGGGTCAAGGGTCAACCAATCAAATTATGGATGTTAAAATAGAATAAATATGGAGAAATAGATGTTATGATAAAAATAGAAAAACTGAAAAACTAATGGAAATGGGGGAGATTTGCAGAGTATTGGGGGCAAAGGACAGGATATGGCTGCATGGTGATGATGATGGTGCATAGGCTGTCGGCTGGTGGGTGATGAGCAGGCATGTGAATGGTAGAAAGGGAAGGCTGCTGGTGGTGGGAGCTGTTGGAGAGGGCATGGCTGCAGGGTATAGGCCATTGGGTGGTGAGGTTGTGCATGAGGTAGAGTGCTTTGGCGGACAGCAAACTATGGTGAAATGATCTAGAAGTGTTTTTTACTTATAATTCCCTGATGGGAAATGGCCTAGGATTCTTTGACCGAGTGGAAAAGCTTAGGATATTGTAAAAGGGGTCTGCAAATGTGATTTTTAACACTGGACGATTTAAAGCCAACATCTTATTTTCTGTCCATTTTGCTCAAGAGAAATAAAGAAAATGTCTCAGTGCAAGCACATTTTGCCCGCTGCAGTAGTCACCATTTAGGAAGGTAATATGGGGTATAAAAGCAAGCACAGAAGAGTTGTCGCACGGCACTCTTTCTTTTTCTTTCCTTTTTTTTTTTTTTTTGGTTTGGGTGGGGGGGATGCTTTTTCTTTGAGCGAGACAGGGGGGGGGGGGTGCCTTACTTTGAGCGAAACAGAAGGTCTTCTAGGATTGAGTTTAGTTCTGTTTCCTTTGAAGCACCATCTACCTGTGAGTTAAATGTTGGTTCGTTATATTTCTGTTCAGAAGGTCCTGAATTTTCTTAAGTCTTGATTAGAGTGTCCAACATTTTTTTTTCCTTCAAGTTTTATGCTTGCTTTGTGGTTTATTATTGCCTTTGTTATCTTCACTTGGAGCAGATTATCTCTCTTCTTAAGCTTGGATAGTAAGTAAATTTGAATTTGTTTACTCATTTATAAGAAACATGACATGTCAATATGTCATCCCTTTATGAATTCAAGATAGAGTTTGCAGATTTCTGAAAACTCTAAACATTTTCTTACCTAAAACTCATTGCTGCACAGTTGGAGACTTGGCTTCTAAATCACCTGTGAGATTCCAACAGGTGAAAACATCTCAAGACAGATGATTAAGCTGAATTTGTATAAATTCCCGCAAGTTCATGCTGTTCATCTGATGTCTTCACTGCTTATTGATCCAAGAGGCATCTGCATCAGATGGAACAATGAACACATTAATATAAAATACTCAATGTAGTAAATTTGGTCTATGCTTAATCATGATCTTTATTTTCATTTCATACTTAATCAACGTTATCTTTGCAGGGACAATCTGCAATTATTAAGACAGCGGTATTATTATGCTACGTGGAAAGCTGATGGGACCCGGTATATGATGCTTATTACCACACATGGCTGTTACTTAATTGACCGAAATTTTTGCTTTCGAAGGGTTCAAATGCGTTTTCCTCTGAAGAATGTGAATGAGGTTAGTATGTACAACATGTCGATTCTAGAATAAGTTATGCTGTACCTTATAGTAGCATGCTTATTCTGACTTGTATGCACAACGTAACCTGCTTTTATTATCATGTGCAAGGGTTTTCATAACCTGACTTTGATTGATGGGGAAATGATTATCGACACACTGCCTGATACAGGACTGAAGAGAAGATATTTAGCATATGATTTGGTGGCACTTAATTCATATTCTGTTATAAAGGTAAAGATCCAAAACTGGAAATTGAATCATTCTCATTTTTGTTATGTTTTATTTTCGTTTTCTTTGACTGGTCATGTCCTTTTCCAATTTGTATACCAGAACTAACTAAAAGTTAATGCTCTTGTTATTAGAAGAGGTTATTTAGTCTTGGAGATGCTTTTCTTTTCTAGTTATAAGTTGCTCTTTAGTTTATTTATTTATTTTCGGGAATGGGGTCTGTGGAAGTAAATGATTCAGCCTGGGTTTAGCTGAAATTTTTATCTTGCAATGGTGGTATTTTGCTAAGACTGTGCTTTGCCAAAAGCTTGGTGTGGGCTTGAAACCTAAATCTCATTATTAATTTCTTGTCACCACACGTTGCTTTTCTCACATGAACTACAAGTTTAAGGGTGCCCTAGGTGCTTTTAATACTCTTCTTGCTATCTTGCCACCAAGATTTCTCTTGAGATGGAACTTCAGTGGGGGAGTACTGCAAAAAGGGGATCCTGCCCACTCATGGTATGCCCTAGGTGTGCCAAAGTAGAGAGGCTGTTTTTGAACAACTTGTGCTTGACTCTGAGATTTGCAAGATGGGCTCACTGGATTGGCAGACAAGCCATGCTTCATCTTTTTCTACCTTGTTTGCTTGGATTAAGCTCAAAATTTGAATAGAAAAATAATTAATATTACATATTATTCAGTTATTATTTATGAAATAATAACATAATTTTGAAAAAATATGTTTGTGGATTCAAAAACCTTCAGAATGGGATGGTGGTGTCAGTACAGAGCTTTTTGATGTGGGATTGGTACTGGTACTGGTACTGGTGCCGGGATGTTAAACCATATCTATTGGTACCATGCCAGCTGTACTGGCCAGTACCAATGTCTTTCATTCTTTTTAGTGCAGTTAGTTTTTATATACACCATCAATACCCATGCCAATACTGATACCATACTGATGTCATACCATTCCTATAGAAATATGGTATAGAGTTCAGTACTCATATTTAAAACCTTGAGTATGTCTTAATCATATCTTGGACGTGTAACTGTAGCAATAAGCTAAAAATCTACACGTGTGAAGGTTTGTGAGATCTTTTGCTCTCACAGAATTCCTCAAATACGATGTTCAGAACAACTCGAGTTTGGCTTGAAAGCAACTTGGTTTCCTGAGCTTAATTATATAACGAGCTGAGTGGTATCTCACGCTCGAGTCTTTTCAATCCTAGTGTCACAAGCATGGTGCTCCTGCTTAAGGCATGCCACTTTGAATCACAATTTAATTATGTTGGTGTTAAATTTTCTTGATCATGTCTCACGGTTGTATATGAGAGCACCTTGCTCAGGAAAGAGGTGGAATGGTTTTGGGCTATATAGTTTAGCTAGAAAGCATGGATACTTTAAATTCCATATTGTCTCCAAACTAAATACATTTCTGATACGAATACTTCATGGATGCATGACGTTTCAAGGATGCATTTTGAATATTTATTTTGAGTATCATTTTTTCAAAATTCAAAGGTGGTTTGGGTGCGCCTGGGATACACCTAGGTTACTTCTTGAATATGCCTAAATGATTTTGTCAGTGCCTCAAAGGATGAGCTGAAAGGCTTCACTTTTGTTTGTTTGTTTGTTTTTTTTTTAAATGAATATTGGCCTTTTAATGATGAACAATTTATTTTGATGTTTGTAATGTTCATATTATTCTATGGAGTATGGATTATCGTCTATTAATTGGAACGATGACTAAATGATAGATTTTGAGGATGTCAGTGCTTCCATATAAGGCATGTACCATGGTTTGTTGTACCATCCCATATTATCTGGTATAGGGCATATGTATCGTGCCAGTATCCTACCGGAATATACCATACCGCTTCATACCGATACTACCATACCGAACTGAATTGTGTACCAACATTAAAATAGGATGTTACTGGTATGGGATCTGGTACCGAGATGGCGAAGCTTAGCATGTACAGTTAATTTAATAACTCACTATTCTTTATAGGTGCTTTTTTTATGTAGTTGTAAAAGTAATATATATTTATTGGTTGGCCCATCTTAGCCATATTGTATCTTTTCAAAGATCTGTCGCCTTGGAGAGATCCATATCGTGTTGTATCTGTACTCGTATTGATGTTCATGCTTCACACTACTGTGGTTGTGCATGTGAATATTTTTTGAGTGAATGCAAATTGTCTGTAGTGGTTGTGCATGCGAACATTGTTTGAGTAAATGCAAATGGGCGCATAGTTTGACTGCACCTGTCTTTGGTAGCATACTTAAGCTTGAGTTTGTTTGGAGATAAGTCATTCTGTTCTAGATTCCTTATCCAGCATATCTGGTTTTAAGCAAATAAGGAATGAGGAATATTGAAGCAAATGATATTAATTTGTTCCAATATGAGTTCACTTGAACTTTATCTTCTCATATCTTCTAAGTAAATGAAACTGTCTTACTTTTAGCAGGAAGGATAAAAACTTTCTTTTCAATGTGAGCCTAAATAAAGATAATGTATTATATGTCTGAACATGTACAGTATGTCTGAGTTGTTTTGTTTGAAGCAAAATATTAGGACGAACTGTGGTGCATTTAGAAAAGTATTGCAGTGTTGCTCGTTAGAATAGAACCGTCCAAGGATCTGTAAATGGTGGACTAGTAATCTGGGTCCATTTGATGCATCAAGACTTGTTTTGGTCTTATAAGCAGAGTTTCTAATTAAAATGCAGCCAAAATATTAAATTTTTGGTTGAAAATAGGAAACTAACTTTTTTTTTGTTGTTGTTGTTGTTGCCTGCATGAAGTGCAATTTTGTAAGCTGTAACAGCTGACTTGCATCACTTGGCAAGGGTTGGTTAGATTTTTTTTTTTTTTTTTTTTAAGCTTTTCTTGCCTTAAGATTGGAGATAAAATAAAGGCTATTTCTTTGCCAAAACCTGTTTATTGTAAAATGTTGGTTATTAGTTGAGTCGATGTCTTAATATGGTGCTAGCAAGCATTTGAATGTTATAATATTGACACTGATTATTGAGTGATATTGCTTATTGAAAGTTGGTTCTGGTTCTTTCCGGGAGTAGATCTTGGGTAAGTGCGAGGGAGTGATGTGCACAAAATTTTGGGACCTGAATCGAGTGACATGAAATTTCATCAGAATTAAAATTTTATGCATTGCATAATTGTTTTCATAATTTTTTGTTTTGGCATCTATATTCATGTTAAGGAGTAAATGATTCATTAATTAGGATAATAGTAAATTGATGCATATTTGGTTTTGGTAGAATATAATAGAAAGATGGGATGCAAGGGCCAAAAAGGGGTTCGAAGCATGATGAGTTTAGTGTTGGTGGTGCTAGCTTCAAGATCCGGTATTTCATGTCGGTTGGAGATTTCCAGCTGCTGAGTATGAGATTTCTCAATCTTGCTGCTATGGTTCAGTACAGTTCCTGCTATATTTGCCCTTAAGTAGATTGATCAATGTGGTATCAGAATGTGCTCTAGCTATGTTATGGTCAGTCCTACAGAGTACAGAATAAAGAAGTCTTGGTGTCTCCCAGCTCATGGCAATCTGAGAAGTACGTGACTGGCAACTTAGAGGTCAGTTCCTGGAAATTATCTAGAGATTTTAGTGATCTAGTTGTTCCTGGTGTGGAAGAGAATGCTGTCAAAGAAAATCCAAGTTTGACTCCATGTCAAGGTGCTCTACATGATTGGTGCGGTGATTCATACTTGTAAAATCTGTGTGATTCTGTCAAGAGAAAAATCAACGAATTTTTAAGAGATGGATGTTTGCAACCATATTAAGAAACTTGAACAAAATAAGATATGTTGGCAACAGTCCTTTAGTGTTTGAATTCCAAGTGCTGTAAATTTGTGATACTAGAACAAAATTTAGTTATGGCCCAAAGATTTTAGTGTCTTTTTTCTGTAGTGCCTTGATACAGTCCTTTTCCTATGTTAGAGTAATTAAAAGCAAATATATGGCAGCATGAAGACATCCTATTGAATTTTATAATTTTTTATTGAAAAACAACTAGGTTTATAGTGATGCTTTTGGTTCATAAATCTTCAATGAGTCAATTATGATAAGGTCTCCTTTGAATGATATGCTGGGACCACCTCTGCAAATATTACTGGGTTATGATGTAACTGATGCATACTTTGGTGGCTATAAGGAAAATTTTATAGAATAACATGAAGGGGTACATTGCCATATGGTTCTGTCTGTTGGGCAAAATAAAAGGTTCAGGAAAACAAGTGTGGAAAAATGAGAAGGTTAAGATGGGCGTATGGTAAAAATAGAAAGGCTGCATTAAGAAATTAGTATTTTAAATGACTGTAGGTGTTGTAAAAATGAAGGATAAAGTGATGGAGAGTCAGTTGAAATGGTTTGGGCATGTGCTACGAAGGTTTGAACAAGCTCTAGCATGAATAGGTACTTTACTTTTTGTGGAAGGATGGAAGAAAATACCTAAGGTAACATGGATGGAAGTTGTGAGGAAAAATATGGAAAACTCGAAATTGTAGAGGTCATCTAGATAGGAATTCTTGGAGAATGAGGATCCATAAAAGCCACCCTAAATGGTTGAGATAATGCTTGATGGTTATGGTTGCATTTTTTTTTAACCATATAAATTTATGAATTGGATATCTGGTAGTAAGAACGGTTTTAAAATTCTTTTTGGGACCATTATAATATGAATCTTTGGTTACACAGAAGCTCATGCTAGAACAAGCATGTTGATTGCGGTCTACTATTGAGTTTGTCATTAAAGTAGCATAGATATGCATCACAACTTTTGAATCTTTGAGCTAATAGTATATAAATACCTAAAGATCACATGTTTTTTCAATTACGTTTTGTAAACTCGTAAAAAGCGTAGGTGATTCCTCGATGTGATGTTGTAGCTCTCTATGTGGCATTCCCACCAAACACCTAACAAGATCATCTTGTGACTTTCCCCCCAACCAAGAATGGAAGTGACATCAAGCAAGAGGAAGACTAAGGGGACTCTTGCCACCAGACTGGAGTCGTTTGGATGGTGATGGTCAAGAGCGGCCTAGGGACTTGGTTAATGCTCACCAGCCCACTTGGAAGATGGAGAAGATCACAAAAGGAGATCACTTCTCTCTAATTCCATTTCACTTGTATTGTTATCTTCTAGAGGAAGCCATGGAGGAATCATGAAAGGAATGGAAGTTCACATTAGTGATTACTAATCCTGTGTTTGGCTAGGGCCATGAGAGGAAGGATTGAAAGGATGGATAGCTCCCATTCATCATTTGGTTCAAAAAAATCTTTGGAAGGATAGATGAAATGGAAGAATTGCCTATTTATCCATACCCACCAATTTGTATCCTCCTAAATTAGAAAGATGCAAAGAAGGACGGAGCATGTAAAGGATGGATTTTTTATGTTGATAAAATTATCCTTTGTTAACATTTTGACAAAACCCTCACTTTTTTACTTTTCATTTTTGCACATGCTTCTCTTTTCATTCATTTTATTCATATATATTTTTTTATTTTACCTTATATTAGGTAGATGGAGCATGTAAAGGGTGGATTTTTACATTGATAAAATTATTTTTTGTTAACATTTTGACAAAACCCTCACTTTTTTACATTTTCTTTTTTGGCCACGCTTCTCCATTTTTCATTCATTATATACATTTATATATTATTTATCTATATTATTTATTGTATGCTATTGAATTTTATTTCTAATTTTAATTTGGCACATAATTTTCATAGTTATATACAAATTATTATAATTGTCTTCTTTTTTATTTATATTCGCTATTTTTAGTTAACTATTTGTATAAAATTAATTAACTACTTAAATTAAATTATAAATTAACTAGTTATTTATATAATTAATATATAAATAAATTTATTCATACATAATTCCTTTATAAAATTATTTATTAACTTAAAATAAATTAAAATTAAATATTTATATAATTATGAATTATAAAGATTATAACTTTATATATTGCTCTATTTTTTTTAGTTTAAATAAGTGTTATAAATTGATAATAATAGTACTTTTTATCAAAGGATGGTTTAGTGAAAATGCCATACAAATATCGTCCATCTTTCCTTTTATTCCTTCTATACCAAAAAGAGAAGGTAATTATTTCCATCCATTCTTCTATATTTCACCAAATATGAGAGGATGAATAAAAGATCCATCCATCCTCTTCCTCAACCATCTTTTCTCTAATACATCCTTCGTACCAAACAAAGGATAAGAGTCTGGGTTAGAAGTTGCCCATCGATTGGGTCACAAAGGAGAAATGAAGACCAAAATCCCCAACGTGGTGGAGCGTTTCACCATGGTGGACGACCTTCTATTCAGGTTCAAGATTGAAGCTGAACATGATGCCAATCTTTTGAAAGGGCCATGGTAGATCGCTTGTTAGATTCTGGCCCCACAACTTTAGTTGCTGGCTTTTATCCTCAGGGAGAATGACATTTGCTCAGCCATGATTTGGATGCAGCTCCCCAAGCTTCCAATTGAATATTGGAAAGAGATGATTTTGAACATTGCTGCAGTAGGTGGAAAGCCTCTATTGCTCGAGGACATCATGGATCAGTTTTTTAAGAGGCACGTATATGCCTGAATTTTGCATTCTAGTCAACATAACCTTGCTGTTGATGCCCAGCATCTCTGTTCAAGGTTCGGCCACTAGGAGCATAAGTTCCCCATACCAGAGGCTCCCATGGAAGGTGATCCTCTCTTATTCTGATCGGATAACTTCATTCATGTGGAATAGAATATGGCAACCCCTCAACATATGCCAATAGAGATCAAAGCCCCATGCCAAGTGGTTGCCAAAACCACCTGTTTGGCTTATGGTTGATGACATTCAGAAGTAGGCAGCCTAGGGTAGGGCGTATTGATGACCAGAGAAAAACTGCTGGTGCAGGTGCCAAACCTGGGGGCCAAATCCCCTCTAAATCAATCACACTCCCTGAACTCTTCTCTAGACACTGAAGGATGGTAGAAGCCAATGAAGTCTGTGCAATGGTGGTTGCCGAATTGTGCCTTACCATCAATGCTAGCTCGAGCAGAGGCAAAAGGACATCTAGCTAGTTGACCCTAACCGGCTATGGACGATTTTCGAATCACTCCTAGAACTTGGCTATGGGCGAGACCCAATTTGAGCCCGGCCCAACTTCCAAACAAACCCAGATAGGCAAGCTAGGGCCCTGTGAAGTGAAAAAGGGCGAGACCCAATTTGAGCCCGGCCCAACTTCCAAACAAACCCAGATAGGCAAGCTAGGGCTCTGTGAAGTGAAAAAGGCCTGCCACTCATCACCCACTCGGTAGCTGGCTTAAGCTTGATCCCGAATAGACCATTGTCTTCTTCTAGCCTAGAGCTTAAGCTATAAGGCCCTAGCCTGCTGAAGATTAACATGCCAACAACAGGGTTGGTTGAGGCCATCGGCAAGGAGCCAGCAGACTTAAGCCTGAGATCTCCAACAAGAAACTTGATGCTCAATCGGAGGGACTTGAAGGCACCACCTTTGCTAGGTAGAAATAGCCCTTCATGGGCCACACATGGAGGGCGATACAGGGGTCCCTTAGAAGGGACCAAATCCAGTGCCTTGGTGGAAAAAACAGGACCTTCAATTAGAGGTAATCCACCTGACGAACTTCAGGGAACATCTGTTGGAGGACAAGATGGGTCAAGCGCCCACCTTGGGAGAGGCCAACATTCAGCCATTGAGCGGCCATGAAGACCAACTGCTCCAAGGAGGCAACCATGAATGGGTGGTGACAAAGATCGGAAGGGCCATTTCCCATGGCAAAGGAGAAGACTCCCTGAAGGATGAGAGTGATACATCTGGACAGAGGCTGGGGGTGCACCTTGAATCGGCTGATGATGCTGGTGCTGTTGGAACCTTATACTAATTCTCTATTATGGAATGTTATGGGGGTTGGTAAAACCTTTTTTTATCAACTACTTCAAGACTAGTGCAAATACATGATCCCCAGGTGTTTGTATTTTGAAACTAGATTGTCTAGATGCAATGTTGATTGTGCTCATTGTAGATTTTTTGAGGGACTAGTGTTTTTCTACCATTGGATCTTGTGGTCTTTAGGGTGGGATAATAGTTGTCTAGTGGCTTTCCTAAAGTAGATGTGTTTAATAATTTCGAGTAGGAGGCGTTTGCAATTATCTTTCAAATGAACCAAGATCCTTGGGTCCTTGTAGCGGTCTATACGGATATAGAGTATCATCGTTGTTTTATTGTAGGAGGCTACAGCTGCCTTTCAGGAGGGTCTTCCCACTCTGATTGCGAGGGATTTTAATTGTATCGATGGGCGATGGAGAAGCATGGAGGTAAACCTTTTTTCGAGAATATTGGGTATAGAGAATTCAAAGAATTCATTGTAATTAATAGTTTGCACGATACAAGCTTTGCTGGCATTCGGTACACTTGGTGTAATAATTGTTTGCGTGCTCTCACCGTATGGGAGTGCATTGATAGGGCTTTTGCAATGTGGGATTGGATCCAAAAGTTCCTGGGCTACCAAGTGTGCCATCTTCCCTGCTTATCATCTGCTCGTTACCATCTCCTGTCCATATGTCTATTCTCATTACTAGTCACCCTTGTTTTGAAAAAAATTGGCTTGCTTATCCTCAATCTTAAAATATTGTGAGAGGTGCTTGGAGTACCTTGGTTTGAGTGATGTAACATACGGAGTGACATGGAAGCTGGAGCTTTCCAAGTGGCAGTTGAATCATCAGAACCATGTTTGTGTTGGTTGTCACATTAAAGGAGGTAGAGGCCACCATCTCTCTACTACAGCAAAAGGAGGCCAATCAAGTGGGCCTTTTGGCCGAGGATGTTGGTTTGTTGAGGTCTAGTCTTGCTTTCCTTCACTCCTTTCAACCATCATGAGGAGACATAGAAACCGCATCAGGGTGTTAATGACCGGTCTTCAGGTCCAGATGGCTCCCCCCCTCCCTTCTTCACAAGATATTGGCTCCTCATCCAAAAAGAAATATGCTAGGTAGTGAATGAATTTTTCTCAATAAACTCAATGCCTGAAGCTTGGAAAGGCGCACTTGTTGCCTTGTTCCCCAAGAGAGCCTTTTGGAGCCCACTCATTTTAGATGGATCAGCTTGTGTACTACACCATATGAGATGATTACGAAGTTCATGGTCACAACTCACAAGATTGCAGCCTGTGCTGAGCTCCTTAATTAGCCCATAGCAAGGGGCTTTTGTTAGGGGTAGAGGCACCTCTGATAACATCCTTTTAGCCCAGGAGTTTATGCATGGTCTTAGGAGGGCCTTGATCTATAGAATTCTTTTGGCTGTCAAGATTGATAAAGAATGTGCTTATGATGGGGTCAGATGGGACTTCATTCATTCATTCTCTACAACAATTTGGCTTCCATGATTGTTGGATCAGTTGGGTGTGGGCTTGTGTCATGAGATCTTCCTATGCTCTTCTTGTGAATGGCACCACATGGAGTCCATTTCAATGATTGGGCTGCGCCAGGGTTGCCCCTCTTTTTCCTTTTTTTTTTTTTCCATCGTTTGTGCAGATGCATTGTCTCGAATGTTGTGGGAGGCAGTAGACGGTCGTGCATTAGGTACTTTTATTTGCAGATAATTGCTTATTTCTTGGGTAGGCCATGATGGATAATGCATTGGTGTTTAGAAGGGTTATCTTGGACTACTGCCTGATGTTTGGATGGCAGGTTAGTCTATAAAAGTCTTCTGTAAAATTCAGTCCAAAAATTAAAATAGCAGTGAGACTGCAAATCAAGGGGCTCCTGAATAATCTTGAATCTAGTGAGGCTTGGGATTAGTTGGAGTTCCAATAATGGGTAAAAGGTTGAGCCCTTGGGACTGCAGCTCTATCCTTCAAAGAGTGCAGGAAAGGCTAGAAGGTTGGAAATGGAGGTTTCTATCTATGATGGGTGGGATAACTGTCATTAGGTCAGTATTGTGTGCACATCATGATGAATTCAGTAGTTCCTAGGTTGATTATCCTCAAGTTGGAACAATTATGAGGAATTTTTTGTGGGGCGCATCGGATGAAGGAAGATTCACCTGATTTCATGGGAACTTGTTTGTCATCCAATGTGGTGTGGCGTTCTGGGTATCCCGACATTGGTCTCATCAAGAGGTTTTCCTTGCCAAACATCCTGCCAAATTCCTGATGGAACCTTACAATATTTGATGCACGCTGATGAAGGTGAAATACTAGGCTTGGATTGGTATGACCGCAGCAAATTCCTCCGCCAACTGCTCCATTGGAAGGCAGTGATGCCCGTTCTTGATAGGGTGGCTTCTTGTATTAAATGGAGGTTTGGGAATGGAAGTTCCTTTAGTGTCCTTGGTGATCCTTGGCCTCCAACTCTTCCTCTTGCTTGGACCCCCATGATCATTGACCTAAATAGATTGGAATACATAAGTGTACATGGGCAAAGGGGATGGAATGAAAGTTTTTTATCTCAGGTGTTTGGCAAGGACTGGACCAAAAGAATCCTCACCATGGCAATTCCCATTTCTAGGTGTCTGGACAGGCTGGATTGGGAGGTCACAGTCTCCTTTGAAATTAAAGCAAATGACTTGTACAAGCTAATATGTCCGTGTCTAGTGGTGCTTGGATTTGGAAGCTTGGCATTCATCCTAGTGGCTCTTCTACTTTGGAAAGTGACCTGGGACCGGCTTTCATGCCGATTGTACTGTACTGCAGAGGATGCACATTCCCTCCACTGCCATAGCTGCTTGGAGATGGATGAGATGGTCAGCCATGTGCTCCTACATTGATTACGGGCTTGCAAGGTCTAGCAAACAACTTGAAACCTTGGCATGACTACGACTCCCCTGCACTCCCTAGATGCACTGCTAATGCACCTGAGAGATGAATCATGAATAGTGGAAGTATAGGCAAGATAATTATAACTCGTTACATCATCTATTATCGTTGGTTGTCCAGAAACTGGTATCTGTTCGAAGGTGTGGATCAAGGCCCTCTCATCACCATCATGAAAGCACGATCACATGCCAACGATTCCAACTGAGCCATCCTAGTCGGTGGTCTTTCATAGGTAGATAAAACTGGTGCTTCTCTTCTGCAGTCTCTGTGCCACCCAGGGTGATTCACTTCCCCTAGGTGCCTCCACCCCTACGGTTTCCTCAAGATTAACTTCGACAGTAGTGTTTTGAATAGTGGCTTGAGTGGAGGTGCTGGCTTTGTCATCTACAACCAGATCTCACTATTAGTGGCAGCAGGTGAATGCCATCTCTATGATGCCACTGTTCCATTGGAGGAACTGAGGGGAGCTTGGGAGGGATTGGTTCATGCTAGCAAGATCCTCAAGGCCCCAACATTGTTCTTGCGGGGGGGGATTTTACAACTATGATTAGTTGAATCTCCGGATTGCGGACCCCAAATGATGATAACCATCCCATCCCGGAAGGCCCGTGGAAATTAATTTCCATGTTGGCAGCATTTGAGACAGTGCATGTCTATAGGGAGGAGGCGAACGGCATTGCTGATTGGGTGGTCTTCCATGTGGCAAACCATATGGGTTCAGTGATTTAGGAGTCAGCCATGGTAGCGCCCTGCCAATTGTGACACTTGTACTTTGATGCTAATGGTTGTAAACATATTAGGGCCATGTTTTCTTGATGAAAATGAAGATGATTGGCATGGTTGAGTATTTGAATGCAGAAGCGCCTCGTAATTCATGTATTCATCATCAAATTCAAGGTGAAATTTTTACAATCAGAAAAAAAAAATTCTGGAAGCTAGGCGAGAATAGTTTGTGGTGTTGCACTGCCAAGTTGTTTATTGCAAGGGGCCGTTGCAACAGATTGAAAATATAAGTTGGGACAATTTTTCTTCCTCCTAGATGTGTTGATGTTTCATACGTCATTTTAATATATACTGGTTAGGCAGGCCACGTTTTGGAACCTTCAGATGCACCAAAACTTGGCAGAACTGGTCAAGTATTAGTCAAACTGAACTTAGAAGTTATAAGGCAGGCAGCTTATGAGACTGGGACTATTCTCTCAATACTTTGGAAACTAATTTGTAGTGTCATGGGCAACTTTAGGTTAGGATGAGGTTGTCCTAGTTGCAAGGTATTGCTTTTATTGTGACATATATTTTGTTATATATAGGCTTCTATTGGATATTCAATGTTTGGGACTTGAATTTAGGGTCTACTGTGCCAAGATTGATTTTGTTTAATCAAGCTAGCATTGAAAATAAATTTGAACCTGAAGGTTTCGTTCTTTTGATTTGATTGACCCCGATTTCAAATTCAAACAAATGCTAGGCTTATTCAAACAGCTTGATGAGTCAATCCAGCCAAAATCAATATGAGTTTGTGTAAAGTTTGATTCAAGCTTGGTTCTAGCTTGATCAGAGTTTAACCTGATCCTAACAACTTAAATAATCCACTAACTGGAGTTGTAATAATAAACCATGAATTAAGAGAATCACCAAGCAGAATATCAAATAACTGCTCCACAAATTATAATAGTTTAGTAAGCCATTAATCAAAGATTTTATATATTAACACTCTGTGAGACAATTAATGAAAATATTAAATAATAATGATTGCTTCAAAATTTCAGAAAGAGAATATTAAAACCTAGACCATCATGCTAAGAAACATAACGAATGAAGTACACTGTCAAATAGCAATATACTCTTATTCTATGGAGCATTATAAGTAAGCCATCACTAAAAGCTTATATACATTCATAATTATCTGAACCATGAATTCAGAAAAAGGAATCAAAAGTTATATACTGATAATTTTATGCGCATAATTTGAAACATATTAACTATGAAGCCAAGCTTGACTAAGCCTGTTTTTCTCTCAAACTTGGCTCAAAATTAATTTCAAGCCTGACAACCAAATGCAAGCTCAATCAATTAATTTTGAACCAAATCAAGCTTTTTATCCAAAATGAGCTACAGCAGCACTTGAGTTACTCCAGTCAATGGTCAACCATATGTTTAGTGCCCTATTTGGTTTTTATTTAATGCTAGATTTTGATTTATCTTAATTTTTTCTGTTGTTTTCTTTTCCATCATATGTGCTGCTGAAAATGGCATGCTTTAGTTTTCTTGAAATAAAATTACTTCCACTGGGTGGAAATGTTTGATTGGGTAAATCCATTCTTGTCCTTTCATCATTTCTAGAAAGATTTGAAGTTTCAATTGAATCCATTTCCTTTTAGCCAATATTGAACCAAAAATGATGCTCAATTTTGGGTTGTGGCTATCTCTGGTCTAGTTTTGGCCAGCTTCAGTGTTTTCAAGCGGTTTTGATCTAGACTAATAGATATGAGTCATGGGCATTACTTCTATCAATTATTTTTGCCATTTAGGGCGATTTCAGGATCATTTATTTGTTTCTTTTGGTGGATTTTATGTCATTTTTACTCTGGATTATAAGAAATGCTACGTCTCATCTATGTAAATTAATCATTCTAGCAACTTCTTAAACAATCCACAACTATTATATTCATTGATTATCTAGATTAATGAATAGATAGATCTCCCTAACTTTAAAAGATATCAGTTGTTAATGGAAAATGTTGTGTCGATGAATTTATTTGCTAAACAGTAATAATTATCAGTGGGTAAAATGAAAAAAAAACAATTGAATCATGATTTCCAAATTTAATTGACTTTTTGTGAATCTTAATTGAGGCATAGGAGAGGAGCCTGCATAAGAGAGGTGTTTGTGATGATTTGGACCAATCCTACAATTTCATGATAATTCATTAACCATAACATGAACTTCCATATCCATGAAAAATCAGGATATCTAACTCCATTGCTTTGATCTTTGAAAATACTCAATCAAGGATGAGATGTTATCGCATAATAGATTTGACCAATAAAATAGGCCCTACTAAAAACATAAGGATGCCCAGTTATATTGCCCTGATAACCTTGATATCGTTGTATCAGAATGTAAGGATACATTGCTTGAAGTGCATGCATAACCTTGATTACTATTTATCTAAAACATAAGGATGCTATGCTTGAAGTGCCTGCTTAATCTTGATAATTTCATATTGAATAACTTTGCTTAAAGTATCCAGCATCTGAAGCTAAGAGTCCCCTACATAGTTCTCCAAATAAAAATTACCAGGTGTCGACATGCTAACACCAGCAAGACACTTCAAACTGGAGTGTTCGGTCGAGTGTTCGGTCATGTCATTCTGTGTCCAAGTGTCCAAAAGTGCCAATACTCCTGGATACCTTAAAAATGGAGTGTCTAGGTAACATAGATCTTCATATTCTATTTCAAATTTGACAAGATGTCTATGGATGACTAACAGACAGTTTTGCAATCTGAAACTGAGTTGCTGCAACTACAATCTTCCATGGAGTTGTCTCAACCAAGAGTTGTGCTAAGTTGCCTATTCTTATTGAGTTATTAATAGGAGAATGCTCCAATCATGATGGTGAGTAGTACAACAATAATTATTATTATCTTCCATCCTTATAATTATCCAATGATTTTTTTTTAGAAAAAAAGAAAAATTAGCTTTGGCGATCTCTAAAGTCTTGATGTTAGTTTCAGCTGCTTTAATCCCGAAAATTATAACTGTCAGAAACTTGTTCAAATTTAGCAAAATGGAACAATAAAACCAACCAAGAAGATAAACAAGATATCATTTTGAACAAGTTTTGAAAACTCTTTCAATTTTGGTTTAGACAAAATGAGATTTAGTTATGTGGTTTTGGCTCTAATTGGTAAATTCAATTGAAGATTAGATAAAATCAAAAAAAAAATCTAAAATTTGCCAAAAAAAGGAATAAAAATAAGTCAAGATAACTATTAAATGTGACATAAAGCATGTATGTTGGATTCGGACCTTTCGATGTATTTTTCCTCTGATATCGCACGAAGACAATGTTATTATTATTTTTAAAATTTAACATTCAAAAAATAATTTGTGGAGAGTAAAATATCAATTTACTAATTGATGTTAATTAAACTTTACACAATCTAAATAGCTTTGAAACCTAATGAATTGAAATGTAATCTTGCAACTCCAGATCCTCTCAAAACCCATAAAAAAAAAATAATAATTTGGAGGAAATGCCTCCATGTAGAAAGAAATAAGTGATGATACAAAATTAGTGTAGATAGTTCACATACATGAAGTTATTAAATGCCCCAAGCAGCTCCAACGCCTCTTTTTACTTGGGCATGAGGCACAAATCTAGGCAATATGTATGTGGCACATGATAGAAAGAGAGAGGAGAAGCAAGAAGAAGAGGGAAGGGAAGGAGGAGAAGAAAGCAAAGGGGTGGGACAATTCAATATTTTGTATTCATAAATCTCAATAATGTAAATTGTGTTTCAATTGTATAGCAATGGGTTTTTATAGCCCCAAAACCCTAACAAGAGACTGCATAGAAATAAAATCCTAGAGTCCTCAGAAAATTCTAGTCCTGGAGTCCATATAAAAATAAATTTCCCAAATCCTGAAATAAAATAATTTTTTAATTTATATATTTGCACCTAACAAAAGTGTGCCTATATTTCTTATTTGATGGTCCTCTATCATTATGCATATATTTACATATACATATTTATACATATTATTATAACTTGATATATGTATATATGTATTCATAAGTTATCCTTACAATGACATAAAAGCTTAAGGCTTCTTCCATGTGAAAATTTCTACATTTCCAAAATATCTTTATGTAATTATGTTGCTCTCCTACTATTCAGAACTCTAATAAATGACACTGTATTAGACCAAAACCCAGTGAATCTCAACCTTGAATTTGTTTATTTATAAATTGGTTTGCTCCAATCATTTTATGACTAAAATTTATTGAACATATGTGCATAAGCACATGCACGATAACTAGTGTTTCTATATTTAGATGTTTATGTGTATATATGCATGTATCGATGTGCACATATATGCAACATGTATGCATCGTGCATATGCATGTACATATGAAGTATTTATATGTCTATATATCTATGTATTTAACAATATGAGTTTATGTTGCTAAACATATTTGACATTGGAAAAAAAAACACAATCAGAAAGTCTACGTACAAAATTAATTTCAGTCATGCCCTCAAGCAATCACAACCATATGCATTATAGAAGATGCACACAAAATACATGTACACAAAAAGACAATCATCATGGCCCATGACACACTTGTGGTCATCCATCACGTCATACACACAAACAAGACAGAGTCATCAACATGCACCTTTTTTTTTTGCCTTGGCACTCAAATGAGCCACGTCTAAGGTGTCCTTTTTGAGTGCCTCAATGACATGAGGAACCAAGGATGGGATTGGAAGTGCGTCGCACTTTAGGCACATCTCTGACAACACTACATATCAAGGTTCAATATTTAGGTCTTGATACATTAGTGGAACGGTACTATATTGTACCGAAACATGGTATGCCTGTTGGTGTGCTGAAGTAGTGAAATCGAGACAATATTGTGTGTCGGCATGTTATGGTACTCAGGACTTAGGAGTGTATTGGTACTAATACCTGACCATAGTGATATGATACTTCAATCCATTGTTGCATTTACATAGTTTAGTTTCAGCTGAAACTGGTCATCTTGACTGACTGTTTTTAGCAGATGATAAGTAAAAAAGCAGTAGGAACTAGAATGAACAGTGCAATAGCAATGAATGCAAGAATATTGACTTCCATTGATCCACCCTATTTTTTGTTTGGCTCTAGGTAAAACTAATGCTGTCAGTTGGTTTGGGAATCTTGAGCTCAGCTTATGTTTAGCTTGAATCAAGCTTGAGCCTGGTTCACAGACTCAAATTGATTTCAAACGAAGCCTGAAATGAACTCAACTGATCAGTCAGCTTGATAAGGCTTGTGCATACAATACAATACAACACAGTATAATTAATATAATATTTATGTATATGGCAGCATATTATATGTATCTACTGCTATAAATTCAGCAGCTTCATCCAACTTTTTTACATTCCAGTTTTACCCTTAACTTTTCCACAAACTTCCTTTCCTGTTTAAATGAAATCTGTGAAATCTATCAATGAACCTGATTAGACTTGTCAAGGATGGGAATGGGGAGGAATAGGATAATTTTAGAAGGTTAGAAAAGTCATCAGAATGGGCTCTCACTCATCCTTCTCCTCCTCCACTCTCTTCATCCCTTCTCCTACCACTTCTCCTTCTTCTCCAATCTCATCTCAACTCTAATGCCATCATCGCCTCTGTTTCTGCTGTTGGCCTCTCCTTTACCTGACCCCTTGGACACCCTCTGGCCTCCGCTATTAACGTCATTCTGTCTGAAGGCTTCATGGTGTAGGGTGATGTGGGGCTTCATGGTGTAGGGTTATGTGGGACCCCCAACTGGGCTTCTAGATGATGGACTTGTGATAGTGGATGGGAATGCCAGTGTGATGGCCCATTCTGATGCAATCACTAAGTGTAGGTGGTGAGTCCCACTTAGAGGGCCTAAATGGAGAATTGGGCTTCCTATCATTCTTTCCTTCTTTTTTTTTTTTAATAGTTCCCTGTAGCAACATATGCCAACTTGTGTTGTTCAATTCAATCTTGTAGGATGCTTCTTTGGTTGTAACGCTGCCTTTTTCACATTAAGCACCTTGACAGCCACCCGGCCATTACATTGCCTTTCTCCTCAGCCCTTCAGACACCCCTACCACCATTGCTTTTGCCTTTGCCATCTATTGCTGGCACAAATGAGCGTGTCCCTCACAGACTATCAATGGTTTAAGGGTTGGTTTGTGTTCCATGCCAGCATAAGGTCTCCTGATTTGTCTTACTGATTTTTCAGGATCATAACATGCCTTGTGACTTTGAAGGAATGCCTGCTCAATTCTTGTTATTAGCCTCTATTTATATTGATGGTTTGTTTTAGTGATCAAACCTTGTCTGGAATCTGTACCAAGTTGCTCTATTGCCAAAAATTTTAGATACTTGTTTGAAGAAAGGCATACCCAAAATTGCCTTTTTTTTTTTTTTTTTTGTCCCTACGCTTAGATTGTGATCCGTTTTTTTATTTTTGAGGCATGTTCGTGTTACTAAAGTGAATTACATCCTTCTCATAAAGCAGCATTATCACCTAACTGGTAGCACTTTTGAAAGTATACAAGGCCAAAATAGAGTTCACAAGCAGAATAATCTCTCAAATACTGCCCTTGTATTTAAGAATTGTTAGAGACTTAGAGTATTATTGTATTTATGGCATTAGATGTATTTATGGCAGTAGCATATTAGACTTATTTTATTTTTTTACTTCTATGTCTAATTTGTACATATCTATTTATACTAAGTCATCTGTATATATCTCTATAAATATTAATACAGCCCTATAGAGGGTGCATAGCTTTTACCCATATTTGCTTGTCATCTGTATATATCTCTATAAATATTAATACAGCCCTCGAGAGGGTGCATAGCTTTTACCCTATATTTTTCAAGCAAATATGGGTAAAAGCTATGCACCCCTCTCTACGGCTGTATTAATATTTATAAACATATATATAGATGACTTAGCAGATCGTGGGGGCTTTGCAAGATCTTTTCTATATTATGATTAATTTTGTTGTTTAATTCTTGCAAGATGTTTAAGGAAAATGAACTAGGAAGTTGGTATCGAGATGCATCATTTAAGATTAAGTGTAAGATAGCAAATGGGTTGCAATGTCATATTTAGTTGTTTGATTTTTGCTTAGAAGACTAATGTACTAACCAAGACCCAGGAATTGTAAATGTCATTTTCTGGCATTGATATGTGATGAGAATTTATTCCATCAAGGATACCATGTTTAATGGAATCCATAACCAGAAGATATTGCCACCCATAACAATTTTTGTGGGGGCATTCGTTTATGAAGGATTTATGAATAGTTTCCTATATAAAATATATTAGATATTCTTGGGAATGCTTGTCCAATGTTTGTATCATGAATCTAATGTCCTTGTTGGTTAGGATATAAAATATGCAAATATTGTGGATCAAGAATATGATAACACACTTGCTAAGGTATTTATTAGGTACCATGACTTCTTGGAGAAAAATTGTGTTTTTTTCTTCTTACTCATATACACAATTTGAGTAAATCAACTTGTAACAATTAATTTTTTCTGCTATCCTTAATTCAGCAATGCATCTGCAACACATGCCAGAAAAGTAGTATAAATATATACATTATCATAAAAAAATTGTAATTGATGGCTTAGTTATGTTTTGTGGCATAATAATATACTTCATAATATATTTAATAATTTTCTAAATTTATATTTTGTGATTAATGTTATTTGTCTTCTAAGCTTGATTTTTTGAGTCAGTTAAATGTAAGTTCAAGCTGGAGAAGGCTTCAATTCAGGTTTGAACTGAGCTTGATTCCAAGCTTGAATTTCTTTCAGCTTGATTGACTTGTGAGTCAGGACATAAAATATGCAAATATTGGGATTGAGAATATAATAACATTCATGCCAAAACACGATGACAAATGTTTATTTATGTACAATGGCTTCTTATAGAAAAATTGGGTGTCTTCTTTTTCTGCTTACTCTTTGTTGCATTTTCACAAGTTTAGTAAATCAACTTATAACAATTACTATTTTTCTCCTATCCTCAGTTTCAACAATGCACATGTAACGCAAGCCAAAACTAGGATAAATATATGCACAATCATACAGAAATTTTAATTGATGGCTTAGTTACAAAATCATTATGTTTGATTGCATGATAATTTATTCCATAATATATTTAATAATTTTCTAGATTCATGTTTTGTGATAAATAAAAGGTTATTTGTCTTTTAAGCTTCATTGTTTGACTCAGTTAAATGTTAGTTCAAGCTGGAGAAAGCTTCAATTCAAGTTTGAACCGAGCCTGATTCTTAGCTTGGATTAATTTCAGCTTGATTGGAATTATGAAGATGATTGGTTAGGCTCGTGTTCAGCCCCATTCACAAATAAGCTCAAATTAGGCTCGATAAATAGTAAACTAATGAAGCTTGATCCTAAAATTCAGGCTTGAAAATAGGTTCAAAACTGACTTGATTAGACCCAGACTCAATCAAGATCAGTTCAGTTGCAGCCCTAGGTGAAACTGAAGGGTTTTGGCTCTGATTTCAAAGTTTTGGGCAAAATGTTGAAACCATAAAACTTATGTTATACTGATTAGGGCATTGACTGCATCGTTTTCAGCAATTCCATGCTGAAATGAACTAAATACTATAATTTTAATTTAAATTGAAGAAAATGATGATTGTGTTTCAAGCTATGTTAGAGTATAATATACTGTTCTTTTGTTTAAGTGACAATCTGATGCATGGCTATCTGAATATCTATGTTGCTTTAGGGTAGTCAAATGTGACAACAAAATTTATTTCTCTAAGCTTCTCTTGAACCTAAAATCAAGTTGGTTCCAAAAATCTTCCATTGCAAATCTTTTGCTTAAATCTGACAAGATGCTTCGAAGAATTGGGAAATGATAAAGTAGTTTTACAAAATGCCATATATGTAACAGCTGCTACTGCTGGTCCCATGTTTGTGTTTGGATGAAGGTGGAGGGTTAATGTTACGAGCAACATCATGTCAAACAAAGGTCCACAATCTCAGTATCGTGTTCTGTAACAGTAAAATCACCAGTTTGGTGTGGTATGGTTGGTATTGTACAATATGCACCATTTGCTGAGATAGCTCCCAGCCCCTTCTTCCTCACTTCTTATCATAATAGTGCTCGAAACTGGGTGGCATGGGTCACGGAACCAGACCTGTACGGACCGGTTCCTGTATTAAACCTGCAAACTGACCCAGTTCTGCACTGGGTTAACTGGGCGGTTCAGGTTGGTTTTGTAGTCCTTGTGTAAAACTCAATAAAAATAAAGGAAATGTTTGAAAGTGCTCCTCGAAAGAACATCAGAGAGAGGCTTGAATAGGAATGCTTGGAAAATGTGGATCCATAAGTCCAATGCCAGATGATAGGGACAAGAATTTGTTGGTTTAGTTGCATATGTCTATAATGAAAATGGCATTTATTTTCCCAAATTCATGGGCCTTCTTCATTCAGAAGTCTGAAGCGAACCTCTGTTTTGGTTTGGGGTTTCTGCTAAAATTGCAAACCATGTTCCTCTCAGTATTGTTGTAATAATATCACTATTTAGTCATCACTGCTGCGCACTAAAATTTTTGACTACGTGAATGCATTCTTGATTTTGGTTACCAGATCAAGAGTTATTATTTTTATACTTTTCTTTTTTAGAGTTATTATTTTATTCTTTTCTTTTTCTTAATTATTATAAATTGTTGCATAAACAATGATGATGCTAATGTTATCATTTCATGGTGCAGTTGCCCTTTTCTGACAGGTGGAAGTTACTGGAGGAGGAAGTGGTTCGGCCTCGGAATTATGAGAGAAAACAGTTCGAGTGTGAAGGCAAATGTAATCCAATTTACAGATATGACATGGAACCATTTAGTGTAAGTAGATCTAAATTGATGCAATGATTTAGTAATTTCTTTCAGGATCTGTAATTCTGTATATAACTCCATCTCTTGTGGATATATATGTCATTTATTATTATTATTATTTTTATTTTAACCAGGTTAGGAGGAAGGATTTTTGGTTGTTATCTACAGTTGTTAAGCTTCTAAAGGAGTTCATTCCAAAGCTTTCACATGCAGCTGATGGCCTTATATTTCAGGTACTTGGTCACAAAAGTTTTTGAAATTTTTAGTTCCTTGAAGAAGTCAAACCATGCTGTCTCACCAAGTGCTTTGCCTTCACTACTACATTTTAATTGTCCTGCATTTCATGCAGTCCTAATGTAATGGGGGACATCAACTAGCATTTTCAAGGTCCTTTGAAGGCTAAGTGTGTTCTATGAAAGTTCTTGGTTACTGTTGTGAAAATCTGGCCATATAAATATATTATTTTTGATGAAGAACAGCTACTTAAAAGAGTTTAGGAGTGTGAAGGTGGGAAAGAAAATGATCTTGGAGTTTGATGTGCCAAAAAAGATCTAATATGCATGCAATAACTAAATTTCGCTAGGCACTTCAAAACTGATGTGGACAGAATTAGTGAAGTTTAATGAAGAAATGTGAGTGCATAACAAAACTTGTAAAGAAACTGGTCTAAATGTGAGAAATGATCAAATTCAGTTAATGTTGTGGAAAAAACAGTTTAAGCAGGTATATAGATTTTGACCAAGTAAATTACCCAAGATGGAAAAAAACAAACTAGGTGATGCTGTCCAGAAAAGATTAACAAGAAGAGGTGGGCAGAGGAACAGGTGTATACAAAGGAAGACAACACTCATTTTCTTTATTCAAAATTTTTGGTAACCAATTTCTTTATTCAATTTTCAAAATAAAGGACTTTACATCTCATGGGCTCCCATAAATAAAACCCTAAAGCAACAATTTTGAAAGGTGGTGGTCGCTTTTAACAGAAGAGAAGAGTAGCATGCAATGCTGGCATATCAGATGCTTATTCCATTCACTCTTCTCTTTTGGTTGGCCCTCTTCCTAGGTACCATAACTAACTAAATGTTGGCTAATCACTTCAGTTTGCCCTTTACTGAAACCCATGAGTCCTGTGAAAACAATTATGAAACCTAATGTTTCTTGTTTTTGGATTTCAGAGTCATGGCCTCTTTAGGAAATAGTCCTTTTTGAGGTTTGGGAATCAACCTGTTTTTACTAATTGTGCTTTTTGCTACTCTACTGTATTCATACCCTTATCTTGGTCCTTTGTCCTGAACATATCCCCTCTCCTATTTATTGTCTCTAGAGTAGAATCGGTTACACATTTTATCTAACCATCCCATCATTTTAGAATACCACCAGTTTAGTGAAGAGATGTCATGTCATGATCCTTCAAAAGCAAATACTTATGTCCTTTCCAATGTTACCTTGTCATCCGGTTGAAGCAAACCCTACAACAGCCCAAAATAGGAGAATCAAAAGGTAAAACTAAAAATAACCTTTAGCAATGCCAGTATATTCTTGATCACTTTCATGCAAAAAATTCTAATTTGTGGGTTCACAGAAATCTGGAATGTTGGGTGAAGTTGAGTATTAATGATCTTTCAATAGCTGAGTATGGTGAGCAACTTCTGTCTCACAAATTCGGGAAAGCTTATGAAAATCTTGAAAAATATATTGCATACTCGATTAATTAATAATTAGAATTGGTTAATTAGAAGTTCAGTAAGTCTTGGTAACCTTATCAAGTATGTTTTGCCCTTGAAGGATTTCTGAAATAATCAGGTTGAGCTGTGAGTGGAATGTCTCGGTTGTTTCTGTATGCTAAAATATCTTGCTTCTTATTCAAATTTTGGCAAGATAATATGAAAAAGTAACATGTAACTCCACTTCATATGTTTGGCAAGATAATGTGCGTTGCTTGAATTGCCACTGTCATTTACAAATAAAATGTTGGGCTCAAGAATAAGCATAAATTTTTTTTTAATTGTTGTAAAGCTTGTATAGGTATTTATATCTTTATCACAACAGTAATCCAACATGCGGTTGTGTCAGTGGAGTGTCTCCAATAACATTTTTTAATGGAAAATATGTGCAAGATATTAGTCACGTCTTAGGGAGAGCTCTCATTTCCATGCAAGTTGTCATTTAATATCGTTTTGTTTTGTCATTATTGTGTTCCTTTTCTTTGAGAGATCAATATGATGCATGTACATTGTATGTGTCAATATTATCCTTCATACTGTTGTATTTCAAAAGCTCTCCATGTGATCTCTAAAAAGCTTGATGCCCTTTTTTTTTTTTGGACAAACTTCTATAATGACTTTATTGTACGGATCATATAGTGTAATGACCTCTGTTTGCTTATTTTACTTTCTTATGCTAGGGTTGGGATGATCCTTATGTGCCTCGTACCCATGAAGGTCTTCTAAAGTGGAAGTATCCAGAGATGAACTCAGTGGACTTTCTGTTTGAGGTTTGTTCATGATCTCATTTGTGAAATATTGATATTATGTTTTTATCTTTGGTTAAATCTTAAATTAATGACATACTATTATCTGCATTTAAGATTCTAAATTCATGTTTGTGCATGGGTATTAGAGAACTTAATATCTTTGTTTCATGTCTTCAGGTGGGAAGTGAGAGTCGCGAGTTGCTTTTTCTTTTTGAGAGAGGTAAAAAGAAACTCATGGATAGGGTACGGGTTATATTTAGAGGTGGGTAATTATTTTGGCTATTCATCCTTCTTCTCTTGTATGATATTTTCTATGCTGTTCACTTTTCTCTGTTCCATTCTCTCCCCACTTATCCAGTTGCTTGATGTTGATTTAGGTTCTTAAACTATTCTATTAGTGTATCTAATATATTTTGAAATGCTATTTATATGGATACGGTTGTGTATTGAATGTGTGGTTCTGATTGTTTAATGGAATGCTTGAGAGTTGTGTATCTAGATCAAGAAGCAATGAGAAACAGATCCAAGCTTGTTCCATTCACCCCTATTCACTAGCATACTTATATTGGGAGCTTGTATAGCGGATGATAAGTTTGTTCCACAAATGTCTTTTCTTTTTCCTTTTTTTTTTTTTTTGTGTACTCGCTATGAAATTGTTCCTCCAACTGTCTATTAATTTGAATAAAGGCATTTATGTGGAAAGCACTGCATTTTGAAAATTAAAAATAAATCCTTGCCAGGATCTCATGTTGTAAATGTTGATAATCAATTTGGGCAAACTTGGTTAACCTCTGAAGGCAGTTTGTAGTGGTCTTATATTCATAGGCATAAGAAGAACAAGACTTTAACATGTTCATTGCATTGAATTTTTCGAACAGTTAATTCATAGTTTGAGGTGGCAGTGATCTATCATTGGTATCCTGAAAATCTTTGTTTGGATGCCAGTGGAAAAAATGGAAATGTACTTTTAGATTCAGGCTATCAAGGGATATTCATCTCTTAATCTTGCTGTTAGTACCTCATTTTCTTGTCTCCATTCAGTTTGATCTTGCTGTTAGTACCTCATTTTCTTGTCTCCATTCAGTTTGATCTTGCTGCATCCAGTTAGATCCTCACAGAGAACCTCCTCCGGCAGCCTGGATGAAGTAGCATACTGGTCTTTATATTATTTGGGCTCTAAATCCTCCTCTGCTAATTTACCTTTTTTATATCAGTTTTTTGTTGTTAATATCGTCACCATTTTGTTTGACGTTCCCATTGTCATTGACAAATTATCGTTGAGTTCAGACATTATAATTTCTTTAATTATCAATGAGATTCGTATCCGTGTAGGCGAAGAGGATGTCTCATCCCTTTCAGGAAAGATCATTGAGTGCTCCTGGGATCCAGACGGAGGCTGTTGGGTGTGCATGCGAATCAGAACAGATAAAGCAACACCAAATGACATTAACACTTATCGGAAGGTAGTCACTTCGGCCCAGTCATGTAGCAGGCTCTTCTAGTACTTTAACTGCCTTCTTTACAGGTGATGCGGAGTATTAATGACAATATCACCGAAGAAGTGCTTCTAGATGAGATTGCGGAGATTGTTCGCCTCCCAATGTATGCAGATAGAATAGCACGAGCGCATCAGCATCAGCATCGACGAAGGTGAGAATGATTCTATGGTGGCTTAGTTCCTGATGATACTTCGGCCTTTTTATAAGGTGGTATTATTGCCCGAGCCTCGCTAGTGTCTGGTTTCCAGTAGTTCATGTGTAATTATTAGTGGTAGATAGTATTCTGTGAGGCTCGGACGGTGCTCATTATTGCTGTCTAGTCAAATCTTGTACTAGCCTCTGCCCTGTATAAATTTTTAGGCTTCATGTAAATCAGTTTCTTATATTTTTTATTCATGGTTAGTCAAGAACATAGAAGAGCATCAACAAGATATAAGGGGAAGATAACCAGCAGTAGCAT
The DNA here is from genome assembly GCA_006176705.1 of Cocos nucifera. Lineage (NCBI taxonomy): Eukaryota > Viridiplantae > Streptophyta > Magnoliopsida > Arecales > Arecaceae > Cocos > Cocos nucifera. The sequence goes on along the minus strand of QRFJ01001107.1, from coordinate 512,259 downwards.
GGATTTACCCTGCCGTGCTCATCCAACCTTGGCATTTCATTTGTTGTTAATATGTGCTGAAATAATTAATAGCAGATGTTTGTGTTGGTTTATTGTCTATGCTTTTGCGTCCATCTCCTAGTGCCTTTGGTGAAGCAAATCGATGTCGGACCCAGGCTTTCCGAGAGTTAGCATTCCGTTTGCCATCATTCGTTGTTTCCTTGCCATTATACGTTTAATTAGTGGTCGCAAATATCATTAATTTTATGTGAAATGAGTGAGCTGTCACTGAGCAGCTTGTGTTCAGCTTGATTAAACGTAAATTAAAAAACATCATTAGATTTATATGAGTACATCGATAAATGTAGATGTTTGGTCGATATTTAAGTAACCGATAACCCATGAACTGGGGTTAATCGGCTGCTCATGACACCTTTTAACTTTCGGCGTCTGTTTGCTATGTTTGTGGGCTGCGCATGTATATAATGGCGGTTTGCAGTTAGTAGTCCCAAGTTGTGCAACAGCGTGTGCGATCTTTGAGTGAGATGCAAGGCCGCTTTTAACTTGTGCTTTGATGTGGATTACAAGACGGGTGGTGCAAATTCTTGAAGAAGATATTGCTCGGCAGCAAAGATGTTAATGGTTGAAGGTAAGGTGACTGCAATACAACATTCTTTCACAGAATTGATTGCGGTGGAAGGTTGTTCAATCACCTTGGCCATGTTACTTGGAATGGTGTTGAAATCGGTGACCTGTGTTGATGAGAGCCACCTTTACTGACGTACAAAGATCTGTTAGTCACTGTATTATCCTCTCAGATAGGCTTCAACAGGAATGCTATTTTCCCAGCCCATTCCTTAGACCTATCTTGCCTAGATGTGGATTCTACTGAAGAATGCAATCTTTGCTTTGCCAATTGCGAGTGACAAGAAGGCACCAGGGTCTGATGGATTTCCCATTTAGGTATCATCTCTGAACTGCAAAGCAACAGAGCTGACCTCCTTTGCATTCTAGACCTCATTTCCAAGAAGGGAGATGCCAAGCATACCTCTGATTTGAGGCGCCTTCAAATTATCACCAACGTCCTTTAAAACAGGTTGATGCCATTCCTTCGTCAACTGATTGACCAAGCACGATTAGTTTTCAGAAAGGGACCATGCGTTCTAGATTTTTATCAAGGTGCATGTTATCATTTCATGCTGCCATAGATTGAAGAAAGAAGGCATCATATGCAAGCTGGACTCTGGAAATTATCATGACAGGATTAGCTGGGATCTTCTCCTTTTCAAAAATGAGTCTTCAATGCCAGGTGGATTGGATGGACTTATCCATTGCTCTCTTTTGCCCCAAAAAATAATGCAGGGAAGCATGCATGATTATTGAAAGCCATGTTATGGAATGACCTGTTGCGAAACAATACACTTGCAAAGAAATGTTGTCTCGCTAGCTTTCAGTGAGACCCGTGTTACACCATTTCACAAAAGGAAAAAAAGAAAAGAAAAAAAGAAAAAAAAAAGGAGAGAGAGAAAGAAAAAGACACTGTGCTGCATCAAAATAAAGGCATGCCATGCAATAAGGAGAGAATTTTGCCGAGCAAACAAGGTGGATCCTAACCACAGGGGAGCCCCAGAAGTTCCTAAATATCTTGAAGCCAGTATATGAAAAAAAACCATGATTCATATTCTACATTTCACTTCAGCGCATCTTTTCTGTTTGCCCTCCAGGGTTAGGAAACAAATTTATGAATCGAAGGTTCAAAAATACCTCTGGATCTTGTGTGTTCTGACTTATTTTTCGAGGAACAAACAAACAAATATCTTCCCAAGAAATTCCTTGGAGAATTGAAAAGTGTCCTTTGCAGATTGTGCAGCATGAATAAGTTAATGAATTCAATATGGCAGGGGGCTTAGAATACAAGATGAAGTTATACAATATGGGCAATGAGATACAAAAATTTGAAATTCTGTGGTTTTAAGTTATACATTCATAGGGTTGTTCTCAAAAACTGTACAACAAAATAGATTACAGCCAGGAAAAGCGCAATCTGATAGACATCTCTCTGTAAGTTCTCGTCCCGTTGAAAAAACTGAATAAAAAAAAAAAAAACAGAAAGTTGTTACTTGAAACATCTTTTTTCGGTTCTGAGTAACTATTACAATATTTAATTTCTAGGCTAAACCATAAAAATGAGTATTAGCTGTTTCAAAACATAATGGCCGAACCAGGACAGTGCCCTCGAAAAATGCAGGTCAGGTAATCAATTTGATGTAAAAATAAGTTCCAAATTTTGAAGCATATCAAGCCAAATGACCGGAAATGGGAAAAACTTCGAATACTCTGCTTTCTGAATAGAAATTAATGGATCACATATTCTGCTAGAGCCCTAGAACACAGTTTCTATGATCTGCAATGTATGACGGCAAAATAATTTAGACCTCATCCTTTTCAATCACCAATTTTCAAACCTGTAAACTGCCATCCTGGAGCATCCAGAATAATTTGTTCTGTATATAGCTTCCATGGATTTTTCTTGTCTGACATGTCTAGATAGCCATGTTAGTGTGTTTCTGAGGATGGTAGAGGCTATGGAAAGTCAAATCAGCAAAGCAGAAGAGCTAAGGGTTAAGGCAATACACGTTCAGGTAGTCTAGGATCAACTGTACTTTGATCCTTAAGGTCCTGCTTAATCTTTTCCATTGCTGCTAGGTCGTGATGGTTTTTGTTCTATCCTTTAAATATCTCTAGAACATGTCCTATTGTTCTGACATGATGGTCATTTCAGCTACTAGAAGTGATGCCAGAAGTTCTCCATTATCACCTACTTTGTTAATTAATAAAATCACAGCTAGTGTGCTCCCAACGTGGACTTACAGAACATTTGATAAGTGACCTCTCGGGCATACATCCTATATGCACTGAAATGGAGTCCCAAACCTCAGAACATTGGCATATGTTTCACAAAACTACAACATATGAGGTTCGTAATAACCAATGTTATGCATCAGTTCAACAGTATCAGGACAAGGCTTGCTTGTTATGGTTATGGTTAAGCATCAGGTGTGCATTCCTAAAGAGCAAGAAAACCAGCGAGAGTTGATATACATCTAATCTATACAAAAATACTCTTTGCGGTGTTTGCACATGTGGAGATTGTCAAGAATGGTCGATGCAAGTTTCTCAAAAGCTAAATTTTCTATTTCTATTTATTACCAAACCCCAATTCATTTGTTTCTACCCTTGGCAAGCACAACTCTACCTTAGAGACTAGGAACTTCAATCTAGTCAATACTTGATATAGAGTATGCCACCATGCTATCTCAAGATATATTATTTCATGGTTTATGAAAAAAAAAAGATAGAATCAATTACTTGCTAGGTTACCGACGTAGTTCTGGTAGCACCAAGGAATATATTGCGGCATAGAAATTTACCTTCGTAGGATCCCCGGATGGGTCTGGATGGATCTCCAAGTTCTCCTTTCCTGCTGAGAAACGAGAAGTTGTGTTCTTAACAGCATCAATTGTATCTTTGCCAGCCTCAATAGAAGAGAAAAGTGTCCTTGAAACCCAGAAATACCCCCGAGCAATTGGAGATGATGCAGACAAATCCCATGATTCCTCATGCTCAGTCACTTGGCCACTTATTTGGTTTAATGTGAATCGGGAGTTGACACGAAGTATCAAGTCTCCCCCTATGCTTGCAAACAGATTTTTAGGTTTCCCCTTTAGCGTCCATTTGATGTTCAGTATACTGGTTGACAGCATTTCCATCTCCTGCACAGTCTGGCACATTCATCACACTCTTCAATCAGTAGGATATGCAAGTGCCAAAATATATATATCAATTGCTGCAAATAAGGTAGACAAATAGAATAGAATACTGCAACTATTAAAATTTGAATTACAGTAAAGATGGCAGTAGCTTGAAGCAAGTACATGGAAGGTAGTAATTTGAGACCAAGTCAAATAGATATTAATCTCATAAAACAAACCAAAGCATAATATTAATTCTGTTTGCATAAAATCTAACTTTACAACATTTGGGCATTATCAAATTTTTATTTTACAGAATTCTATCATGGATAAACCATATTGAACAATAACTCATTTTTAAGAGAAAGGAAGCACCACCCACGGTATAATTACCCAAGTCCCAACACTTAGGGATGAACCACCCAAGATTTGAACCTAGGACCTCTGGTTGCTAAGGAAAAAAGTCGACCAGTATGGCAGGCCTCAATTCATTGAATGATGATTGACTAAACACCTAGTCACAACATCAGTGTTCGCATGCCACTGAGGGTATCCACTTAAAAGGGCATGCTTGATACTTTAATTACTTGTCACAGCCCTTAGAGATGTCAACATTAGATCTATCAGAGTTTAAGGAACAGATGTCAAAGGATTTAAGAGAAAACTTTATTGTAAGCTATTTTATGTAATATTTCAATGAAAAGTGTAGGGAACAAAATTCTTTTGTGAGGCTTACATCTTTGTTTTTTCCCTGTATCTTTCAGTCTCAATTTATGCTTGAACATTTGTCATTGGCATTGTCCATTATAAGAAGAACCAATTTTTCCAAAAGAATTTATCAAATTCCATTTTTAATCTCAGTATCTTTTTCATTCTTCCACAGAAATTACTGTTTAATCATCCATCAGAACATACACGATTCCCACTCCAAAGCTTTACTTGGATTATTTCCAGTATCATTATGTGAAGAACCTATTTTTCCAAAAGAATTTATCAAATTCCATTTTTAATCTCAGTATCTTTTCCGTTCTTCACAGAAATTACTGTTTAATTATCCATCAGAACATATATGATTCCCACTCCAAATCTTTACTTGGATTGTTTTCAGTATCATAAGCTTGTTCATGTGACGAACATAGAGAAAATTGACAATCCTTTTACACTTAGGAAATGCATCAAGGATTAGACAAGTCAAAGAAAAATACCAAAATTTTTATCCACCATATTACAAGACAAAACCTGATCAAAATCAGTCCTATAAGAGATGGAATTGTACGCTCAGTGCCTGCTTGTCAAGCAGGTAAAACCTTGGCAGTTGTATTCAAAATGTAGGTTCAACTCCTGCAATTTCCACCTTCTTCAAGGTTTGGAGGGTTAGGGGCATTTTAGGGAAAGCAATCAACTGTGGGGTACCTTTGCCTATGGGCCTCTTCCACACATGGACACACATGCACACATAAAAAGAGAGAGAGAGAGAGAGAGAGAGAGAGAGAGAGCAAAGAAAAGGAAAAGGGTGTAATAGTTCTTGCTTGAGAGTTTTATAAACATTATTTTTCTATTTGTGTCTCATAAGAGTTTTTACAAAAGATAAATTTTAGCCAATGAGTTATGAATCCTCATAAATTAGCCACTTAATGATATTTGGGACTTTTTTTAAAATTTTTCTTTACTTTCTTTATCAACTTTATAATTAAATTATATCAACCATTGCATAAAACTGCAGTCCTCATTGCTTGTCAACAGGCATTCTTTGCTATGAAACATAGTGACTTCATACTTCCACAATTTTTCACAATAAACCCAAAGAGAACATGACACAAAATACCAGAAATGAAATAAAGAAAAGACAGTGTTGACTCTCACCACTGAGGGTTTATCCAATGCACCAGTTGCCCATATAAGTCTCTTGTATTTTTCACGTCCAACAAAGGTCCTAACTGGATCCTGCAATTGACAAGAACTCTACACTACATTATTTAAGCATTTATTTTACTTGAAAATGAAAAAAACAAAATTATCTGGACAAATCAACAACTAAGCAAACAACCAAACAGAAATAGGATTGAAAAACTTTCATAAACAAAGAAACAATCTATTTCTCAAACAAAACGAATCAATCAAAACTAGACTTCTGGCCTTATCTATTTGTTCATAGAGGAATGACCTAAGCAGTTCTGAACAAACCATTACTTTCTACCAAATAGTTGATGAAGATTATTAGAAACGTGCCACCCTGAATATCACTTCCGAATAGTCAAGCAAATTTATCACTGCTAAATCTAAAAGATGAAAATACTTTAGTCTGCTAATTTCTTAACATGATATTGTCACAATATAGTTCAAAAATTATATTAGCATATAACTTAGAACATGTTGAACTGTTTAAGTAATAGGAAAGTTGAATGAGTTCATTCATCAACCAGCAAAACGTACAAAGTACGGACAAGAATTATATATTCATGCATCAAAAGAGCAACCTATTACTGTGACTGAAGGTGTGCATGGCAGAATGTAAGCTACCAAATTTCACTCATCCTAGGGCTAAAAGATTATTCCTAACTTTACAGATTTCAGCTATATATTTTCTCTGATAAAACGGGTTTCATTTATACACATCCGTGTTGCATTGTCAATATACAGAACAAAGTCAAAGTTTCCATATCACTTAATTGTACTGCAACGGGCAATGAGTGCTGGAATTTCTAAAAGCAGACTGATAGTTATGCACATCAACCTTGAAATATTGCAGTGTAATTGGTTAGAAAGAAGACTACCCAAACTAAACTATACTTAAGCGCAAAGAGAGAGGTCAGCTCTTCTTATATATATGCCATTGGAAACAATGTTAAGTGCTGAGAATACAAAATTCTAAATGGCCAAATTAACAGTCAAGACAAGTCTAAATGGGTTTAATGGACTAGACAGGCCTTGATAGTTGCAACATACCAAAACCAAAGGTGTAGTTAAAACTAATTTCCAAAATTATTGATGGGCAGACTAGCTGCAAAACTGTCACTTTGGCAAATCATGTTGGCTTCTTAGAAGTTGAGAATGGTGGATTTGATTGCGTTGATTAGTTAGGAATTGGTAACTGTCTTAAAATGCTCTTGGAACAGTCTAGGTTTTCAACCCTGGACCAAATGGCTGTAAACTGAATTGAAAGCTCAAGCAACTAACTGAAATGCTGATGAAACTAAGATCCAAATAAATGACGATGGACAGACTGGCTGCAGAAATATAGTAGTAAAACAGGTTGACCTCTAAGAAAATAATAAAGTGGGCTTGATTACATTAACTAGTTATGCAAAGACTTGGACCACTTATGGGTTCAGGAAGTGACCTTTTTGTTATATCATTCTCCACAGACTAGTATTTGGCATGTGTTACATGTGAGAGGAATGAATAATGCCTGCGATCCTTCCATCCAGTTACATACTAGGAAAGAGAAAGTTGTTCAGATGCCAATTTTTTGGGAATGGGACTTGAGATCCATTGCAGAATTTCTCAAAATTTCCACAGATAAACATTAATGTAGAAAGAGATGGTTTTAAGAAGCTCAGTTTTCAGGATTTAAGAATCTCAATTCCCAGGGAATGACTTATTTAAGATTTTCTTTCCCAAGAAACCAAGAGATATTCATCAAGAAACCAGAGTCCACTTCAACTCTTCTCTATTGTTTTCTTTTTTACATGAGTCACGCATGATATGTTGCATTAATGTCCAATGAACATGTAGAGTTCTCTTTATATACTGGTATAGATAATGTGTTGCACCATTATTTGACCTCAGGGGCAGGAAGGATGCTGCAGACCACATTGCTAGAGGATCACATGGAGATTGTTAACTATAACAGATAAGGTATTTGCTGCTTTCAACTTAAAACTTACAAATTGAAAGGGCTTCTCAAAGAAAACAAGGTATATGATTTGCAAAGTTTTCTTCTTAAATGCTATATACAAATGGAAGTGGCACCTTATTTGCTGAAATAGAAACAGATTGTATACTAAGCTTTTCTATTTTCTGCTTCCAGATTTGTTGAAATAGAAGCAGATTGTATACTAAGGTCTTCTACTTTCTCCAATTTGACAATCCAATGGGAAGCTCCTCACATAAATATATGTAGTATGCATGCATTAATGTCTATGTATATCATAAGGGAAGGGGCTCAGAGTGCAGTGATGAGGGCACAGAGGGAGGAGAGAGGGAGAGAGATGAGATGGCGAATGATTTCCAGATTACAAGACAGAGGGAAAACTAGGGTGTGGAATAAGATTACAGTGTCAGCATCTATAGCACCATTTATTGTGACATATACCACACTGGTAGGGTATTGGCATTACAGAGGGATATGTATCTTGTATTGATGTTTGCAAATTACAATAGTATGTTATTTATAATCTATTAAAAGGCTGTCATTTCTTTTATAAATAAAGACAGGCACCCTTTCTTAGGATATAGCATGCCAAAATTTTGAGAGAATCATAAAAAAATTTGCACAATCTTCCAAAATTTACTATCTTTAATAAATTAATATGTCCTTCTAACTCAACAATAGAGTTTCATCACCAAGAACGAGTTTGTCCAAATCTCAGCAACCTGTGATTAGTGTGATTTTATCCAAAGAAGGGCAGCACTAGGAAATCTTAATATTCCTAAAAGAACAAAATCAAATCTCTTTTTATAATTTTGACAAATTAGATAGAACCTAAAAAATATTATAAGTTATAGCAGGAATCTTAGTGGGGACCTTAGTAATCTCAAATGGAACTTTAACCAAGCAAACAAGATGACAAGTTGCTGAAAATTGACTAACCAAATGTTAACCTTGAAAACATTTTGCATGGATAACACATAAATAAGAGATACAACAAAGCACAAGAAACTTGCTGCATGGGTGGATACAAAATTGTAGAGCAGGTGCACGGTGCACCATTCTAAGAATATTAAATCAGCTGATTAAACCAAAGCTGAATAATCTACAATAGGAAAAAAAGCAACCTTAAACTATATGTGCCATTAAGAAAAAGATGAATCTGTGTTCCATTGCAAGTCTTATTGGAAACTTTGCTCTCTTTCAGAAGTTGTATTCCAGCCTATGCCACATATAAAACCTTTTTTTTCAAAACAAATCATTCAGTATGCTTTCAATTTCAACAGGCACACTAAGGTATGGGTTTCTTTTTGTCTGTTTGAACTTCCCATTCCATTTCCCAGCTTGTAAGGTAAAAGATTTATGTTTCTGAATCATGTCATGTTACATATGATACTTAATAGTTTATTTGCAAATCCTGATAATTAGTTTGCTATTCACATCCATGCACATTACAGATGAACGGGTTCAAACCATTTAAATTTTATTGTCGAAGAAGATTATAAAAAACTGGAAGTCATTCATCGATTTACAACATGTATCTCCTAGAAAGATATGATAAGAGTGTTATATCCATAAAGACTGATAATTAAGAAAAAGAAGAAAATCTTTCTCATTATTAAATTGCAAAATGAGAATAAAAACAAAAGAACTAGACAGATATAGGCATCTTCCATCAGCAACCAGTGTAACCAAACTTAACCTTCAACCAGAAAAATAGAGAAATCTAACAAGTCTAAGGAAAAGGATAATTACTTTATATTTGACAGAAATTGAATAAGATCCTATTGCACGATTTCCTTCTCGCAACTCTAAAATATCCCGTGCAAGTTGTCTTGCTGTTGATTCCACAAAGGGGCTACTGATGCATTCAAAGTCATTGCAAAGTTCACCAAAATCCATGCTATCAACTAACTTATCAGATTCAGATCTTTCATTTGAACAATCAGGAGATGTCTTGGTATCTTTGGAGTCATCTACAACTGCACAGCCATGCGTGAGTTCACAAAAATATGGATTCCTCAGGAAAGAAAAGCTTCCTAAAAGGAAATGATGCAGTGGGGCATAAATTCATGTACTGACTACTTGGAGAAAACTGAGGGATGTTGAGCATAAAGCATGCAATTGTCTTCTGCCTTGAGCAACAGTGCATTATACATATATGCATATAATGTGAGCTATACATATATGCATTATACTATAAGCTATACAAAAAGAATAATTTATTACCAAGTAAATATTAAGTATGATATTCATGTTCCCCCTCAATTACATTATATCATAGTAAACAATTTATTGAGAAAGGAGAGACTTTTCGTAGTTTATTTACAGGTTGGCAAACTAGTGTATGGAAGAAACACGAGGCATGGAGTGCACCCAGCAGGGTAACTATAATGAATGATATGTCAGTCAGTCTTAATATGCTTGCTATATTGATGGAATATCAAGCTGCTGGCAATTGAAATGATACTTTGTTGTCATGGTGAAGGAAGACAGGTGCATTTAGGAAGCTAAGCTTTAAATCTTGCATGCGGGTATCATGCCAGCATGCATGAATGTGATACCACCAGCATGCACAAACATGAGATGCATTGTGGCATGCCAGTGCTTGGCGCACAATCAGACACATGCCACATGCTGGTCCAGGCCTTGTGCTGTAGATGCCAGTCTGTCAACCAGCACAACGATGTCAGCAATAAGGCACCAAAGGCAGAAGTATATTCTGATTTAACAATCAAGAAACAAAAAGGGGTTTTTCTGGCCTTCTAGGAGACATACCTTCAAGGAAGACAGACAAATAGTAACAAATCAGCCATTGGTCACATCATCAGCTCAATCAGCATCGAATATAAAACAGTTTTGGAAGCAGGGAAGACAGAAAAGGGTAGTCACATGATGTTGCCACAAGTATCGCAATGAATTTGAAGGAAAACAGTATCTTAAGTAACCCACAGCACAGAACTAATTGATGGTATGAACAATAGGCATTTTCAGTTGAAAGATCACCAATAGATGACGCTCCTAACCAATAGCTGGTGTCAAGTAGAGTCAAGAAAAGTCTCATCATCTAGTCTAAATTTCAGTTTTAAGTTAAAATAGGCAAAATAGTTCTAAATTTCTAATGTCTGCAAATAAGCGTAAGATATCAACAGTTCATTTCTCTTAAGAAAGTAATAACCTAGGGGTTGTGGACCATGTCAGGTTTTAAAAAGCAACAACAGATGCTTAAGTAACTTAATATCGAACAGCTGCTAAAAATACCTATTTTTACCTGGACACTATCTTAAGTTTCTAGGAATATTTGACACTTTTGGGTGCTTGGACACAAAATGACACAGCCAGACACCCGACTTTGAAGTGTCCTGCTCATGCAAATTTCCAACACTTGGCACTTTTTCTTTTTCTTTCCTTGTTTGCAGTGCCATGTAAAGGACTCTTAGTTTCGAGTGCTGGATTGGTTTTCAAGATAAAGTGATCAAGTTGTGGACACTTCAAGCTAAGTGTGTTTATGTTTTAATAAAAGTTATCATGATTATGTGGACACTTCGCGTATCCTTTTGGTGTAAAATTTTCAAGGTTATGTCGACACTTTAAGAAAAGTTACCTTACATTTTTAATATAAATTTATCACAATTATATGGACAGTTCAACTGAAGTGTCTTTTAATATAAAGTTATCACACTTAATACATCTTAAACGACTTTAAATAAACCTACCAACTAACTTAAACAACTTATATCCTCATGACTGTTTTATTAGTTGGTCTGCTAGACTACATGGATAACTCTCCACCTTTTGAATTTCTCTTTTTTGGATAAGCATAAAACATGTACAAATTAAAAAAAAAATAATTATGTAAAAGTGTATATATCATTCCCCATGCCTAGATTTTGGATGTTGTTTTTTCCGACACTTTAGGACACTTGGATGCCAAGTATCTAGGCAATACTCTAAATTAAATGTGAAAAAGGTCATTTTCTATAATAATAATCTCATCCAGATAAGAACGTAGCAATGAATGAAAGAGATAAAAAAAACATAACATGATCTTGCTCACTTGGCGCAGAGTCAATTATAATGACTTCCTAATGGAATTTCTCAAAGTAGGATCAAGCCAGTGATATTAGAAACATCCCGAACTGGACGGTTCGCGACGTGCCGAACCAGACCGATGGGGAACCGCGACGGTTCCGACGTGGAAAACAGCACATGCCAGTGCCGGGGAAGAAAGAGAGGGAAACAGAGGCCAAAAGAGAGAGAGGAGGAGAGGGAGAGAGAGGAGGACGCTGCCGGAAGCCGGCGGTGGCCCTTTGCGACCGCCGGAGGATGGCGGAAGCCGCCGCGGCTTGGTTCGCCTAATAGGACTACCGCAATGAGCAAGAGAGAGGGGAGGAGATTACCGGAGATGGGAGGATGGGACGGCGGAGAGGCCGTCGGAGGACTCTAAGTGGCCGTCGTGGCCACCGAGTGGTGGAAGTGGTGCGGGCGGCGTCGCGGTCGCAAAATAGGGGCTGTCGCCCCTGTTCTCGCGTGGTCCCTTTTTAAAAATGGAGATTAATAGTGAAGTCGGCAAACCATTTGCTGGTTTTACTGTTTAAAAGGTTTTTTAAAAAAAATTAAAATCAGTGAAGCCGACAATTGAATTGCCGACTTTATTTTTTGAATTTTTTATAAAAAATCTATTAAACAGTGAAGCCGGCAAATCATTTGTCGGCTTCACTTAAGTTTTTCTTTTTTAAAAAATCCGTGAAACAGGGATGTCACCCTTGTTTCACGTCCGCGGCACCGCACGCATGGACTGCACTGTCCGACGACCATGATGGCTAGTCGGAGGCCGTTCGACGGGCCCTCCGACTCCTTTCCCTCCCTCCTTTTCTTTCTTCCTCCCTCTCTCTCTATTTCTCTCTCTTTCTCTCTTTTCCTCCTTCCGGTTCCCTTCTTTTTCTTGTTTTGGTTCACATCGGTCCGATCTGGTACGGAATCATACCAGACTGTACCGCCGATCAGTCGGAATGGCCACCGATATCGGAACTGAAAATCTTGGGCCAAGCAACCTGTTTGAGACCACAAATAGCTCAAACAAGATGAGAAACATGACACAAATGATGTAACGAGAAAAAGATGAGGAAGCACCTCATCTATTTTTATAATTTTTGTTTTGGACTTTAGTTAGTTCCAGCCAGAAATTAGGATTAAATTGAAACAAAATGGGTTAAGCTTAATGTCAAAGGAATTCACCCAACCACTAAGTAGCGACACCAAAAACCACATGGTTAAACATAAATAAAACATAAATTAGCAATGTAGTGAATAGTGGCACAAGAGTATAAGGTTTAGTTGTATATACTTTTTATCATATGCTGTGGTAACATGGCTCACCATCATCATAGCATGGATGAGTAGTAATGGGGATGACAATAGTAACAGGAGATATTATAGACATATCCAAAATTAATATTATATTATCATAGTGTGAGTTATGCTCCTACTGCAATCTGTTGTGGTTGACCTCTAAATCTCAAATAATCAAAAGTACGATTATATAGCTCCCATAACATTAACCATACTACCCAAATAGTCTTACTCAAAATATGTGGGACAATATGATGTAAAACAAAAAGAAAACAAAGAAACAAGAAACAAAAATTGAAAAGAAAAATTCAAAAGAAAAAACAAAGATTCAAAGTCTGGAATTTCAGGATTTCAATTGATTTATCATTCAAGTCTGTCTTTCTTCACATAGATGGAGCCTTTAAATAGAGAAACAAAAAGCAACCTAACAGGACTCTAATAGCTGACTTGAAATCCAATAGAACTTCTTTTACCGAGTTCTAATAAAATTAAAAGTTCTAAAAAAATAAGAAATAAAATAAAAGTCCTAAATAAACCCTCAATTGAAATTAGGGTTAAGGTTTCTCAGCAGTGCTTTCTCCTTGAGTACATGCATAAACCCTGATTTCCATCATTTCCTCCTGGCTGGAAAGAACTTGACTCTGGCAAGAAATTGATGTAATCTTCTAAAATATCTAGATTAATACATCATAGTCTTCCTCGAAAATCCAAGTAGCATTTGAGTCTAGACGGTTGTGCCATTTGATCAAAAATCATCAGAATCCTCTCTCAGCAGAAGAAACAATCTCATCTGTAATAATGCGCTCAATTTGATCTGACGAAGCTGATGAAAATGATAGAAGAATCGGAACTGACACTAGAGGAGACGTAGTATGATCCCTGCTATCATCTGCATGCATAGTAGGAGGCTCGAATATGCCTCGATAAGGTAGCAAGTCTTCAATATTGAAAATTGGATTAAATTTTAAATCAGAAGATAATTTTATAAAATATACATTAGGCCCAAGTTTATAAAGAATATGAAATGGATCAGTGGCTCGGGCATGAACTTTTTAAATGAATTTCGAAGATAATGTTTATGACGAATACGAACCTTTACATAGTTATCCTCGTTAAACTTCATTATTCTATGATAAGCATTATCAACAAGTTTATATTTTTCATTACTTATAGTAATCTTTTGTCTAATATGTCTAGTAAAAGAAATGACAGACTCAAAAGTATGGTTATTTATTAATAACGAAACAAGATCAATGGGTTGACGATGATTGAAGTCATAAATAATTTCAAAAAGATTTTTACTAGTAGACCTATTTACTGAATTATTATAGACAATTTTTGCTATACGTAATGACAAATCCCACGTCCTAAGTTTATTACTAACTAGATACCTAAGTAATTTACTACGATTACTATTTACAACATTTGTTTGACCATTAATCTATGGATGAAAGGATGAAGAAAAATTTAAATTTATCGCAAATAGTTTCCAAAGAATTTTTCAGAAATAACTCATAAATTTGATATTATGGTCAGATATTATGGAAGAAGGCAAATCATGAAATCGAACGACTTCTTTAAAGAACAACTTTGTAATAAAAAAAGCATTAAAATTCATTTAGCAAGGAATGAAATATACTATTTTGGAAAATTGATCAACAATTATAACTATGGTCTTCTTTACTACCTGTTTTCTCTTTTTTTCATGCTCTTTAGGATTCAACCTATAATATGGAAGATTAGATATTTGTGAGCTCGGGACTAAATCAATAGCATGTTGGATGTCACGCATGGGAGGTAGATCATCAGGTATGTTTTCTGGGGTTACATCCTTAAATTCTTCTTTTAATTGCTTAATTTCAGAAGGTGGATCATTTTAAGAGTCTAAGGTCAGTTGAATCTCATTCCTAGGAAGGATAGTTAACATTGTCTCAGATTCTCCATTTTCTTTTTCAAATTCTTTATGAGTTAAAGTGTGACAACTTTTCTGATTAGGAGGTTGAAGAGAGTTCTTATCTTTCCTAACAGGTCGGGATATGCTAGGTTTGACAGGATTTAATCTACTATCATAAGAGGCTACTTCAATCTTAACCCCTTTTAGTGATTCTTCTAAATCTTCATGTCTATTCGGATATGCTCTATATTGTTGTCCTAGAGGTCTAAAATGTTCAGGATTTCATGCATACCTAATAGGCTGCTTAGAATTTCTAAATGCGAAAAGTGACGGCTCTACTTCTCTTTCATAGTCTTCTCTATCATACTTATCTATCCTATGATAATGAGAACTCTCAAAATTATACGTGGAGTGGTGGATAATCGGAGGGGCTATTGTATAGATCGAGGGTGCCTGACAAGCGTACATAAAATGACCCTGGCCACCAGTAGATTTAAAATTTTGTGAAGAAGATCGATAAATAGGTTGATTACTAAAAAAATCATCTTTTAGAGCTTATTTGTTTATTTTTGACTCTCTTAGGTATAATTGGCATTTTATCTCCTGATCTATGAGATTTGTTATGTCTTCATGGCTATTTATCTGATTAGCACAATTTTTCTAATCTCAGTATGAAGTCGGTCTAATGATTGAAAAATTTGATTTAAAATTTCTTAGAAGGCTGTTTGGATATTTTTGATAGATTCTAGTTTGTTTTTCATTGCAGTTTTTGCATCTTTTAAATTACCAATAGTTATGATAAGAAAAAAAATTAAATTTTATATGTATTTAAAATTTTAATTATGATGCTCACAGTAAAAATTATAGAGTCCAATTTAATGTCTATGTTTCTGGTTCGTATAATAGCAAGGTATATGGGTGTTTGATGTGTGAAACAGTAAATATGTGAAAAAATATGAAAAAGACAAAATCAGAACCTAAGCAATTTTAAATTACCTAAAAATTTTTTAAAAAAATTAAATTTAATGGAGGGATCGTACCTTTTTTCTTATGACACTTACAGGTTGAAGAGCAAGTTTTTTTTTGGGTCTGTGGACTGGGTCCACAGACCGGGCGGTCTATAGACCGTTGATCACATACAGTCTGTGGACCACGTGGGTTGCTTAAAAAAAAAGGTTGTGCCCTTCCTTTTTATCTCTGAGGATCCTCGGAACTCCAGCGATCGACGACGGGGCGACGGGAAGGGCAAGGCGACAACGGCGGTGAGCAACCAGCGACGGGGTGACGGCGACGACGGGAAGATGCCGACGACAACGGAGAGAAGCTACTGCGGGAGATCGGAAGGTAAGGTGGACGCCGGCAACGATGTGAGGCGTCGACAACGACAAGGAGGAAGGGAGGTCTGGCAGCGGTTTGTGACGGAGATGGCAACGCTAGACGGAAGGAGGGGTCGATGGCGCCGAGTCTCGATCAATCTGTGACATGGAAGAAGACCGAGAGAGTGTGGTGGAGGGTCGAGGCAGCATCAGCGATCAGCAGCGGAGTTGGTGTCGACGATGATCGGAGGGAGATTAGAGGTGAGCGCCAGCGACGATGGTGGTGATGGTGAGAGGCGGCGGGATGGGGTGCTGCTCCTTTGATCTCGCAGCCATGACTCAAAAATCCTGGGGATCTCCAATCGGGGTGGAGAGGGCACGGGCGCAGGAGTCTCTGCTTGGGGGTGGTGATGCCGAATGATTTTTTTTTTTTTTTTAGTCGGTAGGAAGGAAGGACCTGAGAGAGGGGCGACGGGAAGAGGCAGATGGGCTGCGACATGGAAGAACAAGAAAGAGTAAGAAAAGAGAGGAAGAAATAATTCGGGGAAGATGGCTGGATCTTTTACTCTGATACCAAATTGATGTAAAATGAAAAGAAAATAAAGAAACAAGAAACAAAAATTGAAAAGAAAAATTCAAAAGATAAAAACAAAGATTCAAAGCCTGAAATTTCAGAATTTCAATTGATATATCATTCAAGTCCATCTTTCTCCACATAGGTGGAGCCTTTAAATAGAAAAACAAAAAGCAACCTAACAGAACTCTAATAGCTGACTTGAAACCCAATAGAACTTCTTTTACTGAGTTCTAATAAAATTAAAAGTCCTAAAAAAATAAGAAATAAAATAAAAGTCCTAAATAAACCCTTAATTGAAATTAAGGTTAGAGTTTCTTAGCAGCGCTTTCTCCTTGAGTACGTGCGTAAATTCTGATTTCCATCACAATAGCTCAAGTTGTTGCTAGGATCAGACATATCATTGTGTAACACATGCTCTTTGTCCATGTGTGTGTGTGTGTGTGTGTGTGTGTGTGTGCATCTTGTGTCATGCATCGACAAGACCAATGCTCTTCTCCATACCTATACCACTCCTAATATGGTAAGTGAGGCTCAATCATGACAATATCAAATATAGAAGCACCATGACATCCACTAGAGCTGCTAACTGCAGCACCATTCCTATCTCCATCAACATCCATAATGCTAGAGCTATCATGTTCTTGTGTACAGATCAGTCAAGACTAATTTCCTGCTCTCACATCTTGTTCATCTTCCTCCAGCCTACCTGATACCCTTTTCTTGAAGTGCATCATTCAACCACTGGTTGTCTCTGCTTTCTAAACACTTAATTGTCTTCTCCTTCTCCAATCTTATAATTCAAGGTCTAGAAGAAACCCAGGATGTTGCAAATGATGGCTTTTCATAGAAGAAACTGGAGCAATTAGTCAAAATATTGTAACAATAAATGTGTCCTTAACTATAACAGATTCTTTTACTTCTCTACTTAATTATCTTCAATAAGTTGCAAAGTTAGTCAAGCAGCTGAGTTTTGGTAAATTAGAAGTATATAGTTTCTGATGATTTTGATGCGATCATGACATTATTGGACTCATCAAATATTAACACTCAAGTGGCATGGTATGGAAGGGGAAAAAGAAAAACTTAACATTTATACCAGGCAAATCAACAAATTCAATCTTGACTAGGCATTTTATTCTTTGCTCAATAGAATACAAATCTAGAATCAAGATCAACCAGCACAAACTTCCCATCAGTTCAACTCATCTAAAACAATCAACCATCCACGTCATGTATTCGTCTATATTCCCCATACATCCAGGGTCACGCTGGAAAGGCGAAAGAACGAACAAGCATGAGAGCGGGGAGAAAGGGAAGGGAGGGGTAGGGAAGAATACCGCACAACGGGGGGAGGCAACGACGACCGGAGGTGGTGGAAGAGTTAAAGACGCGACAGTAGCAATGGCGGTGGTGGTGGCGGTGGCGGCGGAGGGGGAGGTGGCCGCCGGGAACGACCCACCGGGGGAAGGCGGGGACCCAGGTGACAGCAGTACTCATGGTCATCGCCCATCCTGCCGCGAGCGCAGGTTAAGTGGGGTCCCCTTTTAAGCGGGTGCCGGGTGGGGTGAGCCAGGCGTTTCAAACGATTCGGATAAGGCGACGCACATGAGGCTGGGCTGGGTATGGTCTTATCCTCTCGGCCCCAATTACGGACTTATTTGGCTAAGTTTGTCTAATTAACTGATTAGATTATAGTCGAATCAAATATAACTAATGCTAAGGGCATGTTTTTTTGCAGCAACAAAAAGAAGACTTGGAAATTTTTTTAATGAAAAAAGTACTTTTCCATTCATCATTTTATTGAGATTTTATTTTATTTTCTTCTTTTCACTTTTTGCATGAATTTTCTTGGAACAAAAGATATCGTATGTATGCATGTGTATTTCATTTTCGAGCATCTTTCCTCCAAAACCTTTTTTTCTTTGGGGAAAATTCTATATCACCTCCTACCTTTGGGTTAGTATCTTTGAATTGCATATTGGTCCCTCACCGTTTATAAGCCATCATCATCCTAAAGTAGCAAACTTGATGCACTGGTACTAAAAATGATATGCTTAGCCCTCTCAAAGTAAAACATAATCTATAACATTTCTTTTTTAAAGAAAAAATTTATGTAAAATATTCATATCCTTCTTATGTTCTGCTCCTCTCTCTTCTCCATGAACGCAATTGCAAACTTTTTTTTCTTGCTGTTCCCACCATCCATGGCGTTTCTCTCATTCATATGACATCAATCCAACTTCTCATCATCCATGGCTTTTTTCCTTGTGCACTCGACATGAGAAAAACAATTGGAAAAGACCAAGGAAAACCATGTCTTAAATTAAAAAAATAACTAAATCCAAAAAATAAACAATGATTTTAACTTTCTGCCATTGTTGAAGGATGATAGGTAGCTTTAGAGGTTTAGGTTTTGAATGATGGCATAGAACCGATTTTGGACCGACCTAAACTAGAGAAGCATGATACATGGTTGCTCTTGGATTGTACATGGACAGACACCTTTAGACAGTAATTTGATATTCATTTGAAAATATACTATAGTTTCATTAATAAACCAAATAGTTTCCTTGATTTCTGAGTTTTCGGAGACCACACAATAATAGGCCATTCTCCGATCATCATTGAATTACTTGCATATTTAGAAACTTATTTGAAGGAATGGAGATTGGGTTGATGACTTCTTTGGTTCCTTTACTTTCCCATTCCTCTTTCTCCCGCAAGCAAAAAATCTCCTGTCTCGATCATACGAACAGCCGCCCTAGCGGCAGGGCGATCATACCGGTTTGAATTCATTTTCATCTCCGTATATGGATAGACATTTGAGTTGATAACTAACATCCGCATCAGCATCGAAACCCATCTAAGAAAAACGGTTTACCACGTAGAACACGATGGCGTTCAGAGTCATCACCAAAAATAAAAAAATTAAATAAACATTCAGCTCTTATCGTGTAACTAGTACACAACAGATGTAAAAATGGTACATCTCGCTTCTATCATTGCTCCAATTGAATCATCTAAAAGAAAAAAAACAAGTCACCATGTCCGTACGACAAGCAATAATATATTTTTCATATTGCCATAAGGTGAAAAATATTATATAATTAGTTTCCATTATAATGGATGCCAATGGTTGTTTTAACATCCATGGTGCTCTTTTGTTTAATTTTTTTCAAAAAAAGCTTGGAGCAGACGAATGTGTCAGATCTTCGGAACCCTGAATAAATCGAAAATGGAAACTAAAGTGTAAACAGCAAAATAAAGATGGATATCGGCATTATCATGTCTCAATTCAGACTCTAGATATTATTATTTCACACCAAAAGTCTCAGAGAACTAGATACTGTTGCTCTAACGCAAGCAACAACGTGTGCATGTCCAAGAGCAGAAACAAGTAACAGCATAAAACTTAAGAATTGTTATAACAATTTATGATTTTGACACAGATTACGCAATAAAATTTTTACTTGACGCATGGAACCCACAGGATATAAATGCAAGTAGACATAAATTGCTAGTCCCCTCCGAAGTCAGCTTTAGCATTCTGTCGTTCAGTCTTCCTCTTCAGCTTCCTCGAGCCAGTTTACAAATGGCTCCAGGGCTTTTACAAAAGTTTGCCTAAAGCAATATCACATGAGTGTCAGAAAACCAACAGATAGAAAGTAAATAAATCAACCACCATATTAAGTAGACTCAATTATAAACAAAGAACTGATCATGTTTATGTTCTTTTTAAATAAAAATATCTCACCATCTGGTCAAAGCAATTTAAAAATATTTAGTCAGAGCACACAGAAACCAAGGCTTCAACCCATATGAATGAGCAAGAGAATAATTTAAACCGATTACCTAGGATGAGAGTAGTGGTTGAGGCATTCCACTGAATAATAAAGGCAGATGGATGACATGGGCATGTGCTTCTAGCATGCTATGCGATAAATGACCAAATAACAAAAGCAGATATATGACACAAGAATGTATTTCTAGTACACTGCGATTGTTGGATGCTGTTGCGTCAACAATCACCATGACGAGCAACAAAAAATTTCCACAAACATTCACCAGTGTCCCTATATATGTCAACAAAGAGTAAATTGAGGTCGCTAGATGCGTTTTCATCTTGCAGGAGTTGTTTGCCTAGTGGTTGCTATCTTCCTGAATCACATAATGATAGCCACATTTTGTTCTACATGTTGAATTAGACTAGTGGTTTTTCTTTTTACTGCAACGTGATCAGGGTTTCTGTAATGCAAGCGACATCCTATCATGCTAATATTCAATAAAATATGCTACCATGCTTCTGGGTATTTTGATGAACACTTTGTCCTGGTTTCTCCGAGAAAGACATTTGTCTTCTAATTTGATTATTTTAACCAAACTGTGGTTTGATAGCCAGTATTTAACATTTCAAAAATGGGATTTATATATCCATTAACTAGATGGGGGAAACGCATTGTCATTTTGAGTTAGTTAACTAAGATTTCTGTGATGGGTTGGGATGAAAATTTGAAGCTTTCGTGCTACCATGCTTCTTTAAATCTGTTCCTTTGTCATCACACACAAATTTTTATAGGATATATATCTTAAAAAAAATTCCAGTTGAACCTTTCAAGTTAAGCCCACTAGTTTGGGCAACTCAATAGATCCAGGTTGTAAAGCAATTGTAAGTGATAACCATTGCTGATGAAGTAATCATGCGATGTTAATAAACATTGTAGCGGTGGCCTGCTAGTTCCCTTTTTGCCAATTTCTGAAACAATTACAGTTTTGCTGAGAAAACAACATTTTGAAGTTGGGTTACTAAAAGCTTGCCTTCATGATCATAACGAAGGACTCATGCTTCCATCTTTTTGATTTCTTCCATGCTTGTTCTGTATGATTGTTATTATTCTTTCTATATTTCAAAATTAGGTACATAGGCCAACATTTTGCTCCTTAATCTTATATGTTAATTTATTAATTTCTTTTTCTCATTATATATATTTGACTTATTCATGACCATTTTCTTACAATTTTAAATTTTGGTAAGTTAGCTCCAATGCAAGCTAAATATAGGATATACCAGGTTTACAATTTCCCCATACAAATTTATCCAATTTTACTAGAAAATAGTTTTCTTATTTACTTTGATGCACTATAAACTTTCCCATGCATCATATTGGTCCCTTTGTTTGTGATTTACACCACAATTTACTCTGTCAATACACATAGGAAGACTGTTTAACATCTGTGATGATAAGTCAAAATGATTAACCTTGATTGCATACAACAATCGCATGATACATCAGTATATCCCCGCCTCATAATTCCATTTATTATTTAATTTTGAAGTGCCCATATCCTGTGCAGCAAGAAGGGATGTAAGTGTCACATTGGATTGAGGTTTTGTACAATAAAAATCTAACACATCCGAATCAGGTCAAAAGTTTGAACCAAAAAGTCAAGTTCACTTCCATTAGGGTCGGATCAGGTTGGACAAGGATTATTTTATTGTTCCATCAGGTCTTTCAGGTCGAATTGGGTCAAGCATAACCCAGAACAACAAGAAGCACGCACCAGCTGATTAATCATATTCTAAATATATTAAACATGAAAACAACAATTAAACAATGCACGGGCATAATCAGAACTCATTCCACATAAAACTGACTAATAACCACATACAAATTAACATCAAGAACACAATTAATGATTAACTCATAATAAAGGTTTTTAGTTAAGGAAAATCAGATTCTTTAAGGTCGTGAAAACAATAGCTTATTAACTAGGGATTGGTTCAAGCATGCATTAGGTCCTCTAATAATCCATATTTGAAAAAGATCATATTTTCCTATATCAAATGCAAGCCTAATTTAAATGATTTCCGTTAGGACTAGACTCATTCAAGATCAGAAACATGTCGATCCAATCTACTCGCAGACCTAGCTTCAGGCAATTGGTTTAGATTGTTTTCTTCCTCATTAATTGATTTCTTTCTCTCAAAACACACATACATAACACACATCTGCATGTATTGTACTGATGAATGTATGCATTTGAGTTTGTAAGGACCTTTTCTTGCCAAAGAAAAGAATCTCCGTACCACAGCCAGCAGTTCGATATGGGCACGTAAAGTGTAAAATGGACCACCCAAAATTCACCCCATCTAAGCAACATATTCTATCCACAGGTCAGGCAAGCTTGACTTGTTAAGAGGTTAGGTCAGGCTCTGTTTGATGGGTTACGAACAGGTCTTTACACACAAAAATCTCATTTCATGTTTCTCTATAGACAGACCATTCCAAATTTCAATAAATATAGCCCTCAATTGATTTTTGTTTGTCAATGCAAAGAAGACATATAAGAGAACAAAAGGTGGGATTGAATTTGTCAGATAAGAAAAAGAAGGGGTTTGACTATGACAAGACCTATTCTAGAATTAAGAAACCGTAACCAACCCTTCTATTCCCCATATATTGGTCCACCTCCTTTCCTGTCTTCACCTTGTCTTCAGATATGTCTTCCCTATGCTAGGGCTTTAACTTTTTCTTTTTTTTTGCACCCCCACCCCCACCCCAACCCACAACCCCAAAAAAAAAAAAGAAAAGAAAAAAAAGGAAACAAAAAAGAAAACAAAAAAACTTCCCCTCTTTCTTTGAGGTTAGCCCTTTGGCCAGCCATACACGGCATACAGTGTTTTAAATATTTGATAGAGGTACCCAACCCTACCTGATCCATAGAAACACATACTCCAGACAAATTGGCTACATAAAGGGGGCATCTATTTCTGTTTATCTATGCTAATTTAGAATTTCATAGAAAAACTGTCGGAAATAACAAGATAAATATTAATTTTACCAACAATTATCAACAAAATTGTAAAGAAGGATTAAAAGAAGAATATCATACCTGCCCTTCGGGTTAGCACCTTTACGAAACCAGTGAAGAATGGTATCCTCAGCAAGTACATCTAGATCATAAAGAGATCTAATTATTTCAGGAAATAACTTCATCAGCTTGGCATCCTCATAGCACTGGATCTGGACTTTGTACATGAGTTCAAGTTCCAACTTCCCATTTGTACAAAAAGCATTCAAAAGCTTGGCCCATGTTTTGACCTGCAAAAATAGTACAAGTCGGAAATCATCAAAACTCAAAATTCATTTAAAATTAACTCGCTAACATGGACAGGAAAGGGAGATGCAAGAATATACAATCCTTAATGGATTGTAAAGACTATACAAAAAAACTCATGGACCTAAGCACAGGACATGCTAGGAGTGCATATATATACAAAGTCCATAAACAATATCCATTTGCAAATTCATACATATAATATGAAAAACAATTTATGAATGGCATGCAGAATATGCATAAACTGTTGTTTACAAAAGGGTTCAGCACCATGGAGATAGATTGCTGTGCTGTAGATTGTAGACTTATGGACAAGAAGGAAAAATTGCAAGAAAGGTATGAACCACCACAGAGCTAGACTTATTATGCTTTGGTGCATAGATTTATGGACAAGAGAGGAGGAAAGCCAGAGAGACAGCATAACAAGTTAATGACCAATTTAAGAACTTTTATTCAGTAAGGTGTTGATTTTGCAAGAAGTTCCAGGCTGAAGCTAACTTGTGCATGGACATACAGATTAAAGCAACATCACAAACACAAGAATGAACATAGCAGATGACTCATAATGATGTGTGCAATTATAACATCAAAAACCTAGCTCATGGCACCACATTAGTTGACATGAGGCTAAAATTGCTGCAAATCGAAGCAACAAGAAAAAATAAAGCAAAACAAGTATACTATTCCACGAACCCTCGAGATCTAGATCATGCAGCAACAAAATTCCTGAGCAAATATAGAACGAAATACCTATGAGTTTTGTGAAGCACTAGCAACAGGAAGTGATAGCTTTAGAGGTCAACCTCTACCAAAGCAAGCATAGCAAATATAAAGATATACGCACACAGATGTAAGTATATATATACAGGACATAATAAGCATTATGCACTGTCACGAGATACAAAGTCTCAACTGAATTTTTGCTAAAAGAAAATTGCAAGTTAGGGGAAAACAATCACCTGGCGGAGAGCAGCATTTGCATTTTGCTGCTGGTTTTTCCCAGACCATTGAACAGCGTCCATTAATACATCCCACAAAATGCGTACAACCTCAATATCAGGCAACTTAGCATCTTTAACCTGCTGTTTTACAGTCTCTATAACTTCAGATATATCAGTCTCTTCCGCAATCTGGGTAGTCAATGCTGATTTCATTTCCTTTAGCTTCACTTCAAACATTTTCTTCTCATTGTATTCAACAAGAGCTAATAATCCTTCTTTGCTGAAAACAAGAAACAGCAAGATTACGATGTAAATGGTGAAATAGTCATTAGAAATAACTGAAAGTGGCTCGTTGAAAGTATTATTTAGTCCAATCCTTCCTCCACCCTCACTCACCTCATCACTCTCAAATTTGAAATGTCCTAAATACCATTGGAATTTTTTTAAGGCAATTAATGACTGCTCCCAGTGCATTTGATCTGCTATTGATAACGTATGCCTAAGTTGTAAAGCATATTAAAACATGACTCCATAGCAAACAAGATGAAGAGGAAGACACCTCTATATGTATACAAAATGAAAGGCATCTTAACATCCTCACTGTTACATGATAAGAGATTTATATAGTGCCAAAAACCATCTGAATTATCTGTTTAAGAGTAGCTTGCACATCCAAGAGTTTCAACAAGTAATTAAGAAGTATGCATTGAGTATTTACTGAACTTTTTAGAGCTAAAGAAAGAGAATAATTTCTGATGGAGATGGAACACCTACGTGAAATGCTCAGAAAATCCTTCAGTAGAGCGTTTTGCAGTTGGAAAGAAATCAAGGAGATTATCCTCCATTTTAGCTCGTTTCAAAAGCAATATAAGATCATCTAGACTGTTTTCAATCAGATATTGCTTGAAGAAATCTGTAATGAATGAAAGAACTAGCCCCTTGGCCACAAGATTGTCCTTGAGCAATGGCTGGACAACAGTCTCGGGTGGAAGCCCCGATAGCTTCTGAGAGAATGTAAGGGCAGTGAAAATAGCAAGCTTCTGTCTCCCATCCTCCTCAAAAAGCTCCAAAGACTGCAAGAATCTTCGCATAACATTTTCAAGGTTCTTTATCAGAAAGGGCCTCCGACGCAATATTTTCTGGATATAGAGAACAGATGGCAAGATAGCTTCACGTTTAGGCTCACAATCTAGAACAGAATAGGGGTGCCTTTCTCCTTCATCAGGCTTTATTGTGCCAGGTTGGGTACGACCTCCAGTGAAGACCACCTTAAGTCAAAAACGGAAAATTACAGTCAGATTTTGTTGATAAGAAAAAAGTATGTGACAATTTTGGATCTGCATCAACTTGAGCAAATTCAAAATATGCAAATATTGTAACTTGCATACTCAAGTCTGATAAAGACATATGGCAGGAGATATTGCTTAATTAATGCGAAATATTTATATCTAAGCAAAAGATAATTAAAGGTCTCACAGAAACCCCCTAAACCTAGAATCAACACAGCATCACCTTGCCCAACACCTGGCGTTCTATGTGGTGTGATCAAAGATGCAATAAATTGAAACAAGGAACAAAAATAAATCAGGATATACTAGTTCTGAATTCAAAATAAATTAATATTTCTTCATATGAAATGAAAAACTAAAATCCTTCACAACAGCCAAGCATGCACAAATTCGTAGCAAAAAAAAATACATTTGCACCAATTGTAATTCAGTATCAATTATTAGATGTGATCATTTACCATTTCTTGTGACCCATAAATGGAAATATCACTACATTAAATACAGTTATAACCGAAACTTGATCCTCTTAATAAGTTGCATAAATTTGAACTAAGTGATCATCTCCACTATAATTTTAATACAAGAGCTTGTTGTGTTTACATTGTCAATATGCTCTACTCAAAATTCTATTTGGCAATAGATCAGAGAAGCATATAGCAAAACAACAAATTGCAGCTAACTTCAAGAATAAGTTTTCAACAATTCAACGATATTATGATTGTATTGATTCTTGAAACTTTATACCAACTGTGGCATATGATATTTTAGGGAAGTGTCGTGCAGCTTGGTACAAGCTGACTACCATAACCAGTGCCAAATGTAGCATTAATCAGTCTCATGAATTCATGAAAATGCACGAATTAGCAGTGGTATTCGATGCATTTATTTTGTTTTGCAAACCTTGTTACTAGTGATTGCCAAACCAACCTATCCGGGCGGTTTGGCCCACATACCGAACTAAACCGACATCAAATTCAGGACAGTTTGGCAAGGTAAGTCAGTTTGGTTATAAAATCCCTTGCCCCTCTCCAGGTTCGATGCTTCAAGAGCCCTTGAGGGCTATCTCACTCTCATTTGCAGTCTCTCTCCACTGGATGCTTGCTAGCTCCCCCCCTCTTCGATGCTATGATGCCATCACCAATAGGCATCCCCCTCTCTCCATTGGATGCTCACTCCCTCCCCCTCTTTGATACTGTGACGTCATCACCTATAAGCCTTCCCCTTTCGCTCTCTCTATCCATCAGATGCTCACTCGCTCACTCCTCTTCGATGCCATGACATTGTTGCTTGGTAAACTTCCCCCCTCTCTCCCCCTCCCTCCCCCCTCTTCCTCCCTCACCTTTTCCCTCTACTTGGTTTAGGTATGCCCCAGCATGGTACGTTACAGATCCGCACCATACCAAACCAGTCACCCAGCCGTACAAGCCCTACCAGTTTGGCAAACCTTGCTTGCTAATATTAGATGATCTTAGTCAATGTCAATCAACTTCCTAGCTGTTATATTATGAAATTTGTAGCTGGGCAAGTTTAAATGCAAAGCCTTCCATTTTTGCTTTTTCCCCAAATTGCTGTGCAATTACATGAAATTGTTAAAGCTGCACCCAGCTATCCCTTGGTAGTATTTTAATTAGAGATAACTAGGGGAACACCCTCTGGTGTACTTAATAAAAAGAGAAGAAACCATGGGTATGCTTTGAGTGTGTGCCTCCTCTTATCTGATGCTGGGGCATTCTCTTGGTTCATTTCCATGTATGAGGCTGTCATCAGACATGATTTTTTTAACAGCTCGACAATAAAATTCACCTATTAAAAGTCCTCCATTTGATGCCTAACCAATACTTTGTACTTTGTACCATAAAGAGTTCTATTATTCTATTTTGAAGTAGATCTCTTTTCTCTTAAAAGTTACTCTTCATGGTATTTTTCATGTTGCAATAATTTGAACAGCGACCAGCACAAAAAGCCTTCCTCATTTGTTTCTTTTAGAAGTCCAAGTTGAGTCACCTTAATTTTTTGGGATCTTGATTGAAGTCAAATAAGCAGATAGATAAAAATGGTTGCTTGCTGATCTCTGTACAAGATTTACCTTCTCATTTAAACATTCCCAGCTTGCTTGTAGGAAAAGTAAATACAGAACTCTACAATTAAGGCTGGATGAAGAATGTGCATGATTTGTTTAGAGTCCAGTTGGGGTAGTCTGCCCCCCCCCCCAAAAAAAAAAAAAAATCTCATTCAGGTCAACTTATCAAAACCAAAAATGTTGAGAATCCCATACCCAACATCCACCAAAACCATTGGGCAGTTTTTGCAAGCCCCTCATTTATCTTTTCTTAAATACGTTTAGTGTTGTACCATACACATTCAGGATAGCAAGCAATCAATAAACCTGATCCTTATTTAATCCTTTCACTTTGTCCTTCACCCTCTATTTGGCACAAAGGATGGATTGGAGGAAGAATGAAGGATGGATTGGAGGAAGAATGGATGGAGGAGGAAGGATGGATGAGGGAAAGGATGGATGAATCTTCCATCCATCCTCCCATGTTTGATGAAATATGAAAGGATGGATGGAAATAGTTCTCTCCTCTGTTTGGTATAAAAGAAATGAAAAGAAGGATGATTTTGTATAACATTTTTACTACACTATCCTTTAATAAAAAAATATTATTATTATGAACTTATAACACTTATTTATACCATAAAAGTAGAGCAATCTATAAACTTATGATCTTTATAATTTATAATTTAATTTAATAATAATTTTATAAATTAATTACATATGAATAAATTTATCTATATGTTAAATAAATAAATAAATAATTTATAATTTAATTTAAATAGTTCATTAATTTTATACAAATAGTCAACAAAAAAAAAGAATATAAATTAAAAAAATAGAGGACAATTGTAATTACTTATAATTATGAAACTCATGTGCTAAAATTAAAATAATCAATAATAAAATTTAATAGTATGGGGTAAATAGCATAGGTAAAATAAAATATATATATATAAATAAATAAAATGAATGAAAAGGTGCAAAAGTGTAAGGGTTTTATCAAAAAGTTAATAAGAGGTAACTTTGTCAATGTAAAAATCTATCCCTCATATACTCTATACATCCTTGCATCCTCCAATTTGGAAGAATGCAAATTGACGGCCCCGATGGATGGATAATCATTCCTTTTCATCCATCCTTCCTAAGAAATTTTGAACCAAATGTGGATGGAAGCCATCCATTCATCCAACCCGATCCATCCTCTCTCTCTTGACCCCAACCAAACACTAGATCAATGTATTGCATCCCCAATTGGTCCATCATCCTCATCCCTTCTCTGTCCTCTCTCACTTCCTGGCCCTTCCCAAGTTTTTATTTACTTTTCCTCTTTCCTGGGATATTTCTTAATTTATAGCTTTTAAACCTGAAATAATCATTTGCAATCAAAATTAGGCTTGAATGCCGTAACATATTTTTCTGGCATTCTAAATCTTTCCAAAATTAAAACCACCTAAGATGAAGATGAGTTAATAAAAAATCTAGATGAACTGATATTGTTATGACCATAGTTTGCCGTACTATACTAAACTGGATGGTATGAGGCATAGCATACCGTTATACTGTACAGTGGGAATACCAACATTCGGTATACCAAACCGGCCCGTAACAGGTTGGCACCGGTACAGGCCCAGCACCGATGCGGCGAACCCCAGTTATGACCGTTAACTTCAAATCTTGATCTTTACTGAGATCAAACAGCAAAAGTGGGAAAAAGGAAAGGCTTTACTGATTCATGTTACGGTGATATAGCATGAATCGAGCTATATTCTTCAATGCCAGAATATATGATTTTAATTGAGTTGAGTGAGTATGCCAAACTTTTTTTCAATGATGTCGATATGCCTTTAGTATTCAACCAGACAGTTCAGCTTTTATTTTTTTTTTTCTTTTAGATTAATGTTTACAACAATTTGTCGACCATTTCCTAAAAGAAATTATTTCTTCATAACATCAGTATCTCGCTTCTAAGAAATTCACAAAATAACTCCAAAAAATATTATCCAGTCATGATGATTAAAGAGGACCGAGTTTCTTAGAGACAATTCATCAAGAAAGATGACGCTTGAAGTTCCCACAATAGAATAAAAGATATCAAAGTTACTGAGAAATCAGTTTGTGTGCATTTACACGTGTGCACAAAGACTCATAGCAAAAGAAGTTATGATTCATGGTCATAAATAAAAGAAAATTTTGAATTACCTCAAAAAAGGTGTCACCATATCGTGAGAAGTTAAGATCTGAAGATTCAATGCTTCTGGCAACAAGTTCCTGTCAAGAAGAAGAGCTCAGTGAAAATCAGGAACACTTGCCGACCATTAAATGCGAAAGTCCTAGTCTTACATGAGTTTGGATTGGAACTAATTTATACGCGGTACACTAATAAGTCACTCTGCTCCAGCAGCAGGGTTGCCAAAGCAAGCCCACAAAAATTTTCTAAACCAAAGCACATGCATGACAAGTAGAGCAAAACCTAGTATGGCAATAAATAAAATAGCAATAAGTCAATCTCCATAGATCATTCCAGGAATTATCCCCCAACCTGTTCGTAACTTCCATAAACAGAAAAATAAAGGAATTTTGCAACTTTTAAAGCTTAGGAATAACAAAATTAGTTTCCTCCATTCTGCATCCTATTTGTACTATATCATAATAAGAAATTGAAAAATACTCCAAAGGCAGAAAGCTTTACCAGATCACCAGCATTATCCAGATATATCTGGACCACTGCATCTGCAAAAGCTGAAGGGTCCAAAGGAGCAGTTATATTCCTTTTGCGGGTCTTGATCCGCGTGCCACTGTATTAGTATTACAATTAATTTTTGATAATATATTACCAGCATCAATTACAAGTAATTTTTGATAGCGTATTACCAGTGTCCTGCCTAATATTATAAAATAAAAAAACAAAAGACAGAATAAAACTAAGAGCATCTGACATGGCCACAAGTCCATTTAACAAAAGACATGACAAAAAGTTAACACATAAATGGCAAGTAATGGCAATTAATTCCTTCCATTACACAAGGATGACAACTGAATCATCACTAGTATCATGGGCATATGGATATTAATTAAAAACGATATGCATAAAACTTCTTTTATCAAATCAGTCACCAAGAAGATTAAGATACATGAGAAACTCAGCCAACCCCAAAGAGTTGCAAAAAGGCAAGATGGTTATGTGTATGGTTAGAAGTGCAAAATTGCAACAATATATGATTTGGCTCATTTCTGCCTCTTTATGATGAGATCACCCGCTAGAGTGTGATGGGAACAGGGTTGCTGATGTCCTATCAAAAATTTCTTCATCATACTTACAAGTGATCATCTATTTGTGCTCACTTGAACTAGTAACCTTCCCCCTCCTCCCAAGCCTTCCAACCATTACCAACGACAAAAGGGAAGTGTACATTTTATGCTGATATATTTATTAACCAAATGAAGAGAACACTACCTATAAAGACTAGTGCTCTTGGTTTTCTTTGACAAAAATATCATCCTTAAGTTTTGAGTACAAAAAATTATGGTGAGTATTTTACAAGAAAAATCCATTTATTTTAATTCTTGCAAACCCAGGTCACTTTTCGTGGGCAAAAATAACCCATTTTGGACATCTTTGGGCAATTATAGCCTTAAAATTCATTATAAGAACATTTTTACATGTGCACCAACATGTATCATCTATGCATTCACTATCAATATGCATGCATCAATGTGATACACCATATGACCATAATGAACCTGCATATAATAAAACTAGGAGGCTACAAAAGCATTATTATCCTTGACATAAGTCATGTTATATGCATCCATAGTACATAAAATTTGCGCATAACATATAAGATGCTAGATGTCGAAAAGTTTAAATATGCATCTCTTTCTGAAAATTACCTTTCATTGGTATTTCTTATTAAGCCCATCATGAGTAGAAATAAGAGTCTCAACAGACAATGGGGGCAATGAATTAGAAAATCATCTACATCCTTAAAACCAGATTTAGATGTTGTCATCTATACATTGGCAGAATTAGGAATGGTTAATAAATCACAAGTCAATTGTACGGCCAAGTAGTTCCTTTAGTTGGTTTCTCAACATTTCAAGATGTCTAAATTATTATTTCTGCAATGAGTGTATTACATAATTATAATAAGATTATGATTATCTTAGTAACAAACAAGTGATAATATGCATTCTATAGAATAATGTAAAAATGTGCACGTGTGCTCTTCACATTTTTCAAATTCACACTAATAGTTAAATTATCATAGCACCTTGTTTGATCTCTTGTTGTAGTACTCCAGCATCAAGTCTTTAATGTTATCAACTATGAGAGATACTCCAAAGGAAAAGCCCCAATATTAACAGCGCTAAGTGATGAATGCATTTGTTCTCTTAAATTTTTTCACAGCTTTTCTCCTACCAATAAAATAATATTCAAAGAGCAACACAAAAACTCTCGATATTTGCTTTACATGAAGAGTCAAATGACCTACCTACAAAACATATTTTTCTTGAACCCATGGAACAAAGCTTAAATGATGAAATTTGCTTTGCGAATGCACATGTTTCAGTCCTTGATGCTAATACACTTGATAATTGTTTTTGCAATGCTCTTCAAAAATTATTTGATTGCTAGGGAAAGATAATTATGAAACCATTAGGAAAACAAACACATTCATCACGTAGCATGCATGTCAAGGAATCATCCTCCAAACCCTCTCATATGGATGACACAAATTATGACTTAATGCTGGTGTACTACAATAAGAGGGCATTTGGTATGGGGTGATCATCCCAAGATCAAGGATGATATGCACATGGAAGTGATGAGATCATCGCATTTGGTTGCACCGCGGTGATCCTACATGGTGGTGATCCCAAATCACCCCCACTCCTTAAATCATCGCCCAACCCAATGATGGAATATTTGTCCTTAAGGTTGGAAAACCAAGATCAGCCTAGAGCAATGATCTTGGGTTGAATTTTGAGGGCAAAAATACTCTTCAATCCAACAGAAAAATTATATTATATTATATTATATTATATTATTAATCATATTATTATCACAATATTATTCAATGATAATTTTAAATTATGGTAGAAATATATTATTGCACTTTATATTTATATAATAAAATTATTTAATATATTGCTTCTATTTACTTTATTTTCCTAATCCAAATAAATATTATACTAAAAATAATATCTTATAAGTATAAATAAAAATATTAATTTTATAACAACAATTAATATATCTTTATAGGATTCATAATTTATAGAACTAATAAATATATTTTTAATTGAATATATTAGTAATCAATAATACTAATAAATATTAATATTATAATATCTTTATATGATTAATAAATATTTTTTTATGAAATATATCAAAGGTAGTTTTGATATTAAATGGTCGGTAATCTTGGATTCCCCATGGAATACCAAACAGATTACTGATGAAAACTCAGGGATCTTTAATCATCGGACCATAGCCTACCAAACAGTGACTGGGGATTAAATCACATCAAGATTCATATCACTGATAATCTTAGATCACTGTGATGATCCTATTTGAATCACCAAACACCACTTAAAAAGATGTAAAACAGAATATATGGAAATCCAATCATCAAAGAATGAAACTCACATATATTTAAAGAAGCAAGGATGCTAATATAAATATAACTATTACAATGGATTGTAGTCCATTATTCATCTATGCCTTTATTATCAGCCATAGAGTTATTAAATTACAATTATGCATCCAATAAGTTAATCATAGTAACTCTCTAAACTCACCATCAGTGGCTCATAATTTATTAACCATGATAGACTTTGAGGTCATTGATAAGTTCAAGAAACAAGAATAATGATCAACATTTAAGGCTATTGAAGAATTCCTATGTGTAGAAATTGTCTAAAGATGTATGGAAGGCCTAGAAAATATTGATAACAAATGAATGTAGGTTTTAACTATAAGGGGGCAAAGGGGAATATAATATCAATCAATTATCCTAGCAAACCATTTTTAAACATTGATACAGTGACATATGTAAATATAATCAATTAATTTCTATGTACAAACATACATATAATATTTTCCTTTCAAGTAATTAACTAATGTTAGGTATTTAAAATGTTGGGCTGACATGATTCAGGGGGACAATATAATGAGCACAAAATTTTGTGGAATGGGCACAAATAAGATGTGGATAATAGGATAATGGAATCTTTTGCCCACAACCTAATCCATTTGGATACCTAAGAGCTAAGACACTATCTCCCGGGGCTATTGGATTGATATGTCTCAAAGTCCATAAATTGCATCCACCACAAGTAGGTACGATGTGAACCAGAAATCACAGGTGCAACTAAATTCACAAAAATAATCATCATAGAAGAAAGAGCTTCTCCAATCCCATATCATGCAGCATAAACCATTCAAGCTAATTTCTTAAAAAAAAGGAATATATGATATGCATAAAGATTTGCAAAATGTCAGCATACCCGAGAGTTGGCTTCTCCTTCGAGCTGCACAAGGAACCAAAAGAAAATTAATTTGTCAACACGCAGTCTAAATAAATAAATACAGTTTTTGAAGTCGTCAAATCAACAAGTATAAAAGGTTCAAACAAATCAATTAAAATCTGAATCCATAAAAACATCTATCGAGAAAAATCCTTTCTACCTACAAAATCTTGCACCCGTAATGAAATCAAGAAATAATCACGCAATTAAATGTTCTCATTACACACAGAAAATAAATCGGAGTTCTAAATCACAGATACAAGATAATTTGCCAACATGCAGTTAAAATAAATAAATGAATAAAGTTTTTTAGTAGTTCAAACTAATCAACTAAAATCTCAATCAGAAGAAAAAAAAAAAAAAAAAAGTATACATAGAGAATCCTTTCTACCCACAAAATCTCCCACCCGTAAGGAATCGAGAAATCATCACGCAATCAGATGTCCTCGGTAGAGGACAAATCCGAGTCCTCAGAGGCGCTAGATCCACCAAGATCGGATCTTTCTCACGGGAAAACAACAACCCAAATCGCATCACAAAAGCAGAAGAAGCATGGATCCACATAGATAATCGAAGCAGGAGAAACAAGAATCAACAGAAAAAAAAAAAACTAGAACCCCAAGGAATCCAAAAAAAACAGAGAAAAACGAAAAACAACACCAACATCGGCTCAACTGTGCTGGATCAAAGACAAAACGGATAGAAATCTTTATCCGATGTCACCTCATAAACCAAGACCGAGAGGGCTCGAGGCGAGTTCCGGCGGCGACGGGGATCAAGACGGTGAGACGAAGATAGCTTCCTCTCTAGGGCTCGAAGGGAAGACAACGACAATTAATTGGCGGCTATATAGTGGTAGGAAATTATTATTATAATGCTCGGCAGAAGTGGGAGAGAGAGCCGGTACTAAGGAAAAGTTGGGGAGCCTTCGGAGACAAGTTGGCCCAACCCAAGCCCTCCTCGAGATATTTACTGCGTTATACAAAAAAAAAAAAAAAAAATCTGACTCGTTCGAGCGGTAGCCGGTAGATAAAAAAACCTAACGGAAAAACCACCGCCTTCCAAAGCTAGGAGGAAGGAAAAACGGTCAATAGTGTGTTTAGGATTCCTTGTAGAATGCAGCTGGACGTCGATATTTTTCCGAGAAAAATTCTCTAATTTGTGGCTCGATCCACTAATGGACTTAGATAACTCCCGAAGGATCTCCAGCTATTTTTTTCCCATATTAGAACCGGATCTATTAGAAACTCAGTCTGCATAATATTTGACTGTATATTATATATTAATATTTTATAAATTATATATTAATTTATTAATTTATTTATAAATATATATTAATATTAAAAAAATTTAAAATATATATTAAAATTTATTGAGTATGTATCACTTAGATGTGTATTATTTACTAATAAATATGATATTCTAAAAATTATAGATTAATTTATTTGAAGATATACATAAGCTAGATATATATCATAGTGTACTAATAAATATCATTAACAGTCATAAGAAGAATGAGACTATACTTTGAAAGAAAAGAAAAATTATATAGATGGAAGAAGGAAGGATGGTTTGATAAAATAGCTTCATGTATTTTTTAAAAAAAAATCATGAACGAGATAAATGAACTTCATTTGTAAAAGAAGTTCCAAATCATTTTGACTCTTTAATTTTTATTTTAAAATAAATGTTATAGGATATATTGTGAAAAACGAATATTGCCACGTACCATCTCCTTTGGTGCACGCATTAAAGGATATGCTCTACTCTTCTAGATCCAGTACCATGCTACCATTAACTAGGGGATCAACAAGGATAAGTCTTATGCATACCTTTTCCTTTATAGCTCCACCATTGCGTAGGTGGCGTATTGTGGCATGGTATGATGTGAATTTGGAGGAAGATACCTGTCGTTTTCCTCACTTGGTAGTGCTCATTTCAGGGAAGCATACGATAACTGGCCAGCCTCAGTTGTACTTATTTCAGAGACCATATTCGACTGACCAGCATCAGTTCCTGGAGAGTAAGATGGTGGACAAGAAGCTTATTCCCTATCCATCTGATGGAGTTGTGCTTGCTGATTCTTTCTTGCTTTTATTCCCAACCATTGGTTTCTTGATTCTATTCCTCAGATTATTGCTAAGATTGGGCGCTTTTTATCTGGGCTGAGGGGCGTGCCAGGGAATTACATATATTAGAGATCCCAAAATTGCTAAATATCCTTTCGCCTTTATGCATGTCCTTGCTGTGGTAAGCTTCAGATTTAGCGGAGACCATGTTTCCGGACAATGGATACGGTTGCCGCAAAGCTCATGGATACGGTAGCCGCAAAGCTCTAGCGGGCGTGGATATGGCTAGGGACGAATGCCGACCTAGAAACCGGGACGCTAAAGAAAATCTATAACCGTTTGGTTGAAAATAATTTGACATAAAAAATTAATTTTTATAATAAATTATCATATTTAATATAAAAAATAAAAAAAGAGATGGTAAAAAAAATTAGTAGATTCTATTTATTTTCTAAAAAAATGATAAAATAAATATTATGAGAGATTGGTATTTAGTAAATTTTTGAATGATAGTAATCCATATTTGACAAAAATATTCTCAATAGAGACATCTGTAATCATTGACTTTATTTTAATATCCTTCAAATTTTATTCAATAATTTTTTTTTGTAAAAAAATTAAAATGAAGATGATATTATGTAAAAAATTATGTGATTATAGTCATCATATAAAAATTAATTGAAGATGATAAAACTATTTTAGTATAAATTATTTTATATTAAAGAATATATTTATAAATTTTATCATATTTTCATGTACCAATCAAACGTAATAATTCTTTTTCGATGTCATTTTTCAGAGTAATTTTTTCATCAACCAAATATAGTAAAATTTTTTTCCTCCATAATTTTTTTTTAAAATAAATAATTTTTATAAATTATCAGATTATCCCATAATCTGACATACCTCAACCAAATGAATCCTAAAAAAAAAATTATGTACATCAGGGGTTCTCTGTCGAAGGACTTTTAATGCTTAAATTAGCCAGAGCTCAAGCACAATAAGAAAAAGAGAGTATAAGAGCTTGTCTTGCTTTGTGTAGCATTATATTTTATACCTAGAGGGTATCTTCATTACCTTTTTATATGGAGGTGGAGAGATAGGCCATTACATAGGCCGTTAGGTGAGTTCGTGATATGTCAAGCCGTTAAAATTGGAGACCATCCACTAATCTATAAATCAAGTTTGATAGTCATGGGTGGTAGGAGTTTGTTAGGAGATTCTCTTTGGTTGATCATATGGCTGAATGGGCTGGTGGCCTGAGATCAGTATACAGTCAAAGCTTCGATTCTGATGTATCAATATTGACTTGATTGTAGAATTTTTGTAAATTTTAATTATGATATTCTAGAAGCATGTTTTATTCAAGAACATCACAAAATCAAGATCATAAAGAGAATTTTCATAATCTTCATGAAACATACCTGATGCGGAATAATTCAACACAGAAAGAAAAGAAGACATCTTTATACCTGAAGATCGGTTTTTCTCCCTTCTCTCATTCTTTATGTCGTAGCAATAATGATGGATTCTACAACTATCTTTATGGGCATGGATAGGACCTCTATTTATAGACAGTTATTGATACTTCCATCAAGTAATCGGATGAGATTTAAATTATATTTAAATTCAAGTTGATCATAATCTGAATTCAAATAGTAGAGTTCATAATAAATTGATCACTTAATTTGGACATATTCTAATAATTTAATCCTATATCATCGGGTGAGATCCCAACCATGAGATTAGTAAACATCCGATCTCTAGGTTGGCAGCTGGATGATGAATCTTTTAGCTTGGGGATGAGGACCATGTCTTTGAGCGAAGTGTAATGTGGCTAAAAATTCTCTTATAGAAAGTATAGAATTTTCTCATGTAGCTTGTGACCGAGGTTAATTGATAGGCTTCGATTTTTGGTTGACAATCATGCGAATCATCGAGTAACAATATTCGAGGATGAGCACTGAGGATGATGACTGAGATAGTATGACCCTATAATAGGTATAATATGTTAGAATTTTTTTCTAATTGTGCTGCCAATAATTACATTTTTCTATTGCCAAAAAAGGGGTTGGATGTTAGATTGATAAGGCTCAATGCAATGTAATGCAATCCATGCAGCTCTTCGAGCCTAGCTCTTTCCCGGTAATTGCTTTTAGCATGATATGAAAACTACAGGGCATGTTTAGAAGACAGAATTATTTGATGAGGGAGTCCAGAATTAAATTAACTTTAAGCTAGATTCCTTTCTCCATGAGCATGAATCTTTTACTATGCACTATATGATGCGGTACACAACATACACCATCCATCGTGCGGTGAATGGGGATACGTAGATGCATGCCATATACGACCGCATACAGCCATCCATCGCATAATGGATGGTGTGTGCGATCCACCGCACCATATTGTACATTGCATGCACAACAGAAGATCGTGTTCTCTCTTTCCATCCAAAATACTACAGCATATATAAAATGGCCATTGGTGGTGGTTTGCCCCGTTGGGGCCACCATATAGAATCAGAGAGGCCAAAGAAAATCTTAGCTCAGACACATATACTATGTACTATGATACATCGCCCTAACAGTAATTCAGTTTCTTGTCTTGTCCGCAGTTGCTAACCATCTTCAAGATTTTATCAATGACAATGATGAATAGTAAATCCTTCTATATCTTTATATGATTTTCTGGTATTCTATTTCTCAGTATTGATATTATAAATTTTCTTGCACAATACGGTACTCTTTCGTTGACATCAATATTGTTGCTCCGACCGTGTGTTCGTTAACCGGTATTGGTGCAGGGCGGTCAGGACCATCAGGCCTTGGAACAAGCTTTTGGTTGCATATTGGGGAACATATTGTTAACGTGCCTTGAGGTAGGAACTCCACTCGAAATCTTTAGGTTTGGAAGCATGACACCATGGGCATGGGTACAGCAAGCTTGGCTTACCAGTCTCTACTGCGATCCAAGACTTCTATCGAGCACTCCTCTATTCTGTGGAAGCAAGTATGGGAGCTTGAAACCACACCTCATGGGCAGATGTTTGTATGGAGAGCTTCATGGAGAAGGATACCAACTAAACAGCATCTCCATACTCTTGGCTTGCTACCTGGTGGTTTTTCACCTACCATGTAAAGGCAGGCACGATACTTGAGTCATGTGGGAAAGCCTAAATGGAACATGGCAGCTATAGGTTTGGGTTATATCTTCCGCATGAAGGAATGCTTTTCTAT
This sequence comes from Cocos nucifera, assembly GCA_006176705.1. NCBI lineage: Eukaryota > Viridiplantae > Streptophyta > Magnoliopsida > Arecales > Arecaceae > Cocos > Cocos nucifera. The sequence continues at coordinate 472,277 of QRFJ01001107.1, read as the reverse complement.
CGCGACGTCAAGCATGGGATAGCATCTTACACAAATCTCAAAGCACTCTAAGTTTTTTTTTTTAAAATCTATTTGTATAGATCTCGGAGTGGCTATTACATGATCCGATGGTTAGCATCAAGAAAGAAGGTGAATCATTTTTTCGCATGAAAGATACAACCCGAACCCGATAGCAACACTATCTTTTTTCATAGCAATAGATCCAATGCAAATGGCCGAGCTCTAATGGCAGCATCCTTTTCTATGCTTCTAATGTGGTTTACATGGACGAATAGATATGCTTTTAAACTTACAAATATCTATTTTATCTTAAGAGTGCAAATGAGTTGAATTGCTCTCGAGCTACTCGAGCTTAACTTGATTCGATTTATATCGAGCTATGAGTAGCAAGATATCGGGTTTAAAAGCTAGTGAGTTTATTCTAATATATATATATATATATATATATATATATATATATATATATATATATATATATATATATATATATATATATATATATATATATATATAGGGGCGGACCTTGAATGAAATACTTGAGGGGGCCAAATATAAAATAATTTTGTAAAATAAAAATAAGTCATACTTGTACAATGACATACCTCTATTATAGTGCTCCTCGACGTTCTTTTAAATCTTTGAATTCATCAATGATGGAATCCGAATCAAAAAGTTCAGCAATTTTTCTTTCAATATAGACAACTAAATTATAGGTAAGAAACTTACGGAGTCTTATTTTCACCAACTTCATTGCTGAAAATGCTTATTTTGTAATAGCAGTAGACATTGAAAGAGTTAATACAAGATGAATCAATAGATCAAGCAAATAGTATACTTTTGATTTTTTTATTGCTACCAATGCTTTATAGATATTTTAGAAAGAGATTTCAAATTTGGATCATGAGGTGCATCACGAATAAAATGCTGAAGCTGAAATTTGAAATTGATCTTCTCTTGCTCAGTGAAGTCCATAGGATAGTATTTCTCTACAAGCTTGCAAATTTATCAATATTGAATGCTTTACATCCATTCTTAGGAATCAAAGATGAATAAAGAGATAAGAGCTCTATTGTCTCCTCACTAAATCGATAATTCAACTCCTGCAATTGTTTGTCTATTCCAATAAGAAAAATGTCCACCAGATAATGATGCTCGATGATAACTTTATCTTATTGGTGGCGAGCTCAACCCTGGCGTGCTATGTAAAGAGCACTAAAATCAGGAATATTAATAAAATGCTGCTGATAGAACAACTTGGCATTCTCAAGTAGAGTATCTTATCCATCTTCTCTTAATTGTTGAATTAGATTTTTTGTTATTGCAACATATTGCATAGCATTTACAATCTCCTAAGATTATTGTTATAGAGCATCATAAAGAAGATTAATAATTTCCACCATCTCTTTTACAAAAAGTAAAATGAAGATAAATTCAAATGAATTCATTGAATTGTAATCAGCATCTCCATATTGAGAGTAAGTGGCTCCATCTTTAATAATGCTTTGAAGAACAAAAGAAGTTGCACCAAACATTGCAATTAAATTGCACACAAAATTAAAATGAGAACTCTAACGAATATCACCGGCTTGTTTTAATGTGGTTCTTTGGTTTACCCCTCTACTAGTCTCCAATTCATCAAGTTCTAACAAATATGCAATTTCTTTAAGTTTAGCGGCTTCTAATTCATCATGTCATTTACTTGAGCTACAAATGAGATTTATTATGAAGATCAAGTTTACAAAGAATTGATGAATTGGGATAACCTCTCTAGAAGCAACAACTAGTGCAAGTTGTAACCCATAAATAATATTATAATAATATATTAATAAAATAAAATATATCAATAAATTAAAATCTAAAAATAGAATTTAGCAAAATTTCTCATCTATGAGTAAAGCAATGCTTGCAATCCATTAAACTCTCCACACATATTACTAGCACCGTCATATCCTTGACCATGCATATTTTGAATGTCAAGTTAGTATCGAGAAAGGATATTGCACAATTTTTCTTAGGTGTTGCTCTTGAAGTATTTTTAATATGCACTAAATCAAAGTATCATTCTTTTATCAAACCATCTTTGTCAACAAACCTCAAAATAATAACTAATTACTCTCTTTTCGGCTCATCACATACTTCATCAATGATAATATAAAATTTAGACTTACCAATCTCCTCACGAATATAATTTCGAACCTTACAAAGATATGTAGGAGCTCCTTTTGAATATTTGGAGAAGTCTAGTGAGAATTATATAGAGCATTTTGCAAGATAACTTTGACTACATCATCATTATATGATGCTAACAACTTTATCATTTTAAAAAAAAATTTATAATTTTTGGAACTTGAGGACTCATCATGTCCTCTAAATGCACCACCTTGATAAGATAACCAACGAGTTGTATCAATGGAGGCTTTAAGTCTTAATCTATTCTTTTTTGTTTCTCCTTTGAAAATTGCATATTTATAAGATTATGAATATGTTATGACTAATTCAATAAAGTATCACAATATTTCATTACATTATTATGCGATGAATAAGGATTGTCTCCAATATGATTAAGAAATGCACAATTATTTCCATCATTGACTTTCTTCCAATTACGAAATCCTTTGACTATCTACTCCAGTACGACCACTTGATGACTTGCCAAAGAGATAACATGGAAAACAATATGCATCATCCTTTGCAACAAAGTATTTTAACCATAGGAACAAATTAAATCATGCAGTAGAAAATCTATAAGGATATTTTTCAGGACTAGAACGAGGATAACTTTGAAGACAAATTTGATATGCTCCTATTTTCAAATATTTTCTTCTTATTTCATCTCTTTGATTTTTTGGAAATTCATAAATTTATCGATGTAACCCTAGGTCACATTCTATATCATTATCATTATCTTCTTCAATATCAATTCTCCGATTCTTAGAAAGACTTTCCTTAACCTCAAGAGTACTTTTAATCATTTGAATTGATGTTGAAGGTGCATTTTCATCATCAACCTTCCTCTTAAAAAAAAGAATCAATAGTTTTTTCTTAACCATAACGAATTGATACTTGAGAAATTTCTACATTAATTAGAATAAATTAGACATCTATGTGAAGTAAAAGAAAATAATATAATAATTATTCAAGAAAAAAAGATTAATTAAATTTAGAACATTCTTGTTTACCTAAATTGAACAATTCAAACAACATTTAAATTATAACAATTAAATTAATCCATAAATAATAAAAGCTTAATTCACCCAAAAAATTAGATTCTTCCAAAAAAAATTATAATACAGAATAAACTCATAAATAAAAACTCATACTGGGTCCATACAATTGCACAAAGTAACTAGATTTCCACCAAAGTAAATCAATACCGAAAAGTGGAGAACAATAAACTAAAAAAAAAAATCTTTGTTGGCTTGTAGATGATAAAAAAAATTCTAGCTGCTGTTATCTCTTCTCCTCTCTTGTTTTGATCGAAAATCATGAAACATGCTTTCTCAACAAGACTGTTCTTTTAACTTTGGATGAGGTTTTCTCTCTTTTGTGGGGTTCATTCTCTGTTTAGAACCCTTGTCCCTCTGCGTGTTAGCCTTCTCAATTCTCAAATTATAATATATTATATTTATTATAAGTCATCAAATCAATGCTTAGTGGTCCTCCTTTTCTTTAGTGGTTCTTGTTTAGTTGTCCACTTTTCTAACTTAGTGGAGAAGTTTTGGAGAAGGAGAATACTACTCATGGTATAATATATATATATATATATATATATATATATATATATATATATATATATATATATATATATATATATATATATATATATATATATATATTGAAAAAATTTTAGAGGGGCCACGAGCCCCCTTGTTCCTAAAAAGGTCCACCTCTCTCTCTCTCTCTCTCTCTCTCTATATATATATATATATATATATATATATATATTATATTAATAGGCTAAAGCTTGAATTTGAGTTCGAATATAGCTCAGTTGATATTTAAATTAAATCAATTTCGAGTATTATCTTTTTTCACCAAGCCAAGTTTGAGCTTCAGATATTAAGACTTGATTAATTTTCAGTCAAGTTTCGAGTTTGGATTTTTTGAATCGGCTCAAGCTCGAGCTTTTAACCATTCAACTCTACTTGGCTCGATTGTGCCCCTAATTTGCCCCACAACAATCTAGTACTTTGTTAGTATGGTAAATGCTTCCACCTTACATGGTTCAAAGTTTGCTGCTAGGACTCAACCAATCTTGAAAGAACATACTAATGCAATGTGGATTGATCCTTCGAGTTTCCAATTGAGATACAACTTTTGCTATTGTTTTTTTAGATGCCACAAGCACTTTGATCAATTCAACAATGGCAAAGCTACATTGCAAAGAAAGAATTGGACCCGCGGCCGGAGGGGGGGTCCGAAGGCGCGGGGTGGGTGTGGTGGTGTTGACCCAACCCATTAATCTAATTCGTAACTAACCCGCGTTAAGCAGGTTGTTTAGCATAAGTGGGTTTAGGTCATAAATGGCTTGACCTGTCTAGGTTTAGGCTTCTAACATTTTTAACCCATTGACTTGTTTAATAATTAAGTCAAGTCATGACGTAGCTTGTTTAATCCATTTAAGAACAGCTTAAATTGTTTAAAATCAATGTAACCCATATAGGATCTTCTTAACCTGCTTAACTTGTTTGAAGCTATTTATTTAACAAGTTATGCGGATATGGTTGGGTTATCCATTCAATAAAAAGATTATATTGCGGTCTTCATTTTTGATCCATTTAGTAAACAAGCTGGGTTTAGATTGATAGATTTTTGACCTATATTTGAGCGATCCGATTCAATTGCCAATATGGATATGGAAAAAAAGGTCCGTTATATGCATGACTAGCCAGCACCTTGGAATCAATTTTCGCCCCAGTAGAATTGACAACTACTGATACATGTAGGACAAGGGAGACCATATGATACGGTGCACAAGAGCTTCATTATAACATCATCTCAGCAAATTGATATTCCAATCACCCGAGGGGTATGGAAAGCCCTTACGCTCTTAAGAGATGAACTATTCGTGATTTAGTGTATAGTGTTATGCATTATGATTCAAGGATTTATACATAGTTATACATTATAATTATTATTGTTATTGTTGTTGTCACTATTATTATTATTATTAATGAAGGATAGAAGCTTTATCCATAGGAGAAGAGAGTACCTGGGCTAGTCTGAGATGCAAACTCAGGATATGCACAAGTCCCTGGGGCAAATAAATAACTCGAGTTGAAATCTTGAAGCACGACACCACTCAAAATTCTGCACAATGCAAGGACCCAGGCCCTTCAGTCTTGATCCCTATTAGCCCCTTTAGCCTGCATTCAAAAATTTAATCATCCTAGGGAAAATCTCCAAATTTCCTTGCCCCAAACTTCCAAAGCAGGAAGGGAGGTTACTTTAGGTCATGATAGATGGTAGTTCAAATCACCTCTAGAAATTAATTTAATGTTATAGCATCAACCAAGAAAGACATGTATCATCTTGCTGCTAAGAAGTGACGAAGGCCATGGATCTACAGCTCAGTCCCAGATTTTAACACTGGGCCACAAATGCCACCAGCACAAAAATTAGTAGCATCCAAGAGATCGAATCTTTGGTTGTGTGCCACTGCCCAAAGATCTGATCGACTTGTTTAGAAGACTGGAATTACTTGATTGGCAAAGTAATAATTCTACTTCATCAAATAGAAAAGGTGTGGCAGTGAACAAACCACATCATGTGTCCAAAGGAAAGAAGCAAGAGAATCCCTGTAAAGATGCATCCACTCATATGGTACAGCAACGCTATCATATTTATATCTGCTAAAGCAATGCAGTAGTCTCTCAGACTGCAGAGGTATCTTTGCAGGCTCTGCAAAGAGCCTTCCCCCCATGTGAATCAAGATGTTTGGTAGGGAAAAAACCCTCCCACTCCACATCTTCTCAGGAGTCCTTTAACTTTCTTCACATGTCACTCTCTTTCCCTCTGTCATACTATATAATAAGGTGCACTGCATGAGGTGCTGGGAAGCCATCATCTCTCCAAACTCCAACTGCCAGTGTTCACAGAAAAGAAAATGCTCTCCAAGCGCCTCTCTTGGGCTCCCATCCTTGTAGCTCTCTTCCTGATACTCCACCATGGTCTGAAAATCTAAATTCTACCTCAAAATTCCAGAATCCTAGCCCAGCTCTTCTGAAAACAAGTTTTAGCAATGCTGTTAGCTCATTTACTCAAGTCCACTGTTATTTTCTTTTCGCAGGGTGGGCGGCGCGCTGCGAAAAAAATATCCCAATGGTGCAGCAGATCCAGGTGGGCTTCCGCAAGCCTCCAAAGTTCATGGTGGTGGTCCAGAACAGCTGCCCAATGTGTCCTGCCATTGATGTGCACTTAAAATGTGCAGCATTCCCTCAGTCTCTTGTGGATCCAGGAGTGTTCAGAGTGGTAGATGATGACGACTGCGTGGTCGATGGAGGCTTGCCTCTGGCTCCACTGCAGAAGATCTCCTTCAACTACACCCACGACAAGTTTAGCATCTCCCTGAAGTCCTGGTCCTTCCAGTGCGAGTGACAATGCTCGGTGCTTACATGCTTTTCTTCCCCTGATCCATCATTGGTTTCAAATACACCACTCTGAAAAGTGTCTTCAGACAGCAGTTGTCTTGTTCTTTAAACTCTGCTACTTTCTCCAGAACATAGAATATGGTCCTCAAACATGCCAAAGTTGTCCAAAGGCTGTGTGTGTTGGAATGATAATGACTATATATTGATGGAGAAATTGCATTCTAAAAGCTATATTGGCAAAAGAGAACAGAAGAAACAAGGTTCTGGATATCCAAAAGCTGCATGAACAAGGAAAGCTATGTAGTTTCAGAATTTATACAAGATCCAAGGTGCCAAGAAACCATAAAGTAGTTATATTGCTGATACGTTAAAAATCCTCTTTTTCCAGTACAAATTTGGGATCTGGCAATATTATAAATATTCTCCTCCCTATTTCCTTAAATATTGAGGCCTTCAACTACATAACCATGCAAATATGATATATACACCATAATCAGATCTTGGAAAATGCAACAACCAACTGATTAAGACAGCAAGAAGGTTGTTGGGTAATCATAACCATAATTCATAACAAAGATCTTTTGAAGTTTTTATTCTGCATGCTATGTAATAGTAATATGCCACAAAAAGTTAACAGCTTCTAAGCTGATACCAGGGTTAAGGTTCAGGCTGTGCTACCAGATTCAGCAATTTGAAGAAATAATAACACCGCACCTGTAACTGGATTGGGTAACCTCCTAATACACACCAGTCCAGATGATTAAATTAATCACTTGTCAGGCGTCAAGGTAGGCATTTACATGGAGGCTTTGGCACCCAAACCTGCTAATGCTCCTGATTGTGGTTTGGTACGTACACGCTAACGATCATTTATTTGAAAACAAGCAAATAAAAGAGGCATTGCTGATTTAATGTATGAAACAAGACCAACTTCTCAATGTTGGCTTCTGCTTTCCATTCTTATGATTCATGGTAACAGTCTGAATTTTCCAGGGTCAATGACGTACGATGTAAACTGCAAGACTGTAAAAGCATGTGAGGAACCTTTCCATTTGTAGCAACTCAAATGACAATCTGTTTCACCTATTATGCCCTGCACTGGTGAGAAATGCTCATGCACCATTCTCTTAATCTGAACATAAATGTAAATGAACACATTATAGTTTAATCAATATCTTTATTTTTTGGAGTATCATTTTCAATTCTTTACAGCCAAGGAACACCCAGTCCAGATGATCCAAGCAATTTTATAAAATTAACTTGATAAACGTTCTTCCATTGCATAATCACACTTGATTATCTGGAGGGGCCAATTGGAATAAGAAAATGTCAACTTGACTTTACTGTCTCAATTGCAGCAACTAAATCATCGAATTTGGCCCCTCTTACTTCATTTACAACCTTGCCATCCTTGACAATCTTAAAGGTCGGGACGACCTTTATACCCAACTCTTTTGCAAGGGGCTGCAAGCAACATAACAAGGATCAAAATGGGAAGTAAGATAGGAGACGAAAAACATGGAACAGGATTATGGAATACCCTGTTTTCTTGATTGCAGTCAAGCTTGAGAAATACAACATCATGGTGCTTCTCAGACAATTCTTGAAACTTAGGAGCCATCAACTTGCAGGGACCACACCTTCAACAGAACGTTTTTGCAACGGTAAAACTTAGGAGTCTATAAAAATGTCACCAACTCAGGACTATAAAAATGTCTACAATTCTGCTGAATGCCAGAACGAAATTGAACAGACTATTAATAGACAAATTAAACAAAAAATCAAGACTTGCATACAAACAAGGAAAGCAATTACAAAGTAACAGTCAATAATTGATTACTGTCACATTAACATTTCCAAATATATCAATGCACTCTATGATTGGACATTGAAGATCTGTTGCAGCAGACCTGGATGCAGTCAAGTACATGCTTAGATCAGACCTGTTTGATTTAAATTAAAATGAGATGAAGTTAAAAGTTCATTGCATTGTTTAAAGTAAGTGCGCTTATAGGCAAAAGCAAGTGATTGGTGGTTGTCATAGACTCATATGTGTGATTGGAAGATGTGGGTAAGACTATGCAAGAAGAAATTCTTGAAAATTAAAAGGATCCAACATCTAGAGGCATACTGGTCCCTGAACCTCAAACCCAAGTCTATCTAACATAGATTTGTCATCAAGGAAAGCAAATCATTTGCTACTGTTTCCTTCATAATTTTACCACCGATCCATCTCAACATTATCGTCTTTACTATGTTCATTTTTTTTCATCTGAACTCCTTAAGTATTGAAAGATTTTGAACCTTGTCATATTATAGATCTCATCATTATCTTTTAAATTCCCCAAGTTCTCAAAGGCAAGTGCAGATCACAAGCCACATGAAAGTTGAAACTACTATCTACTTGGCATGTGGCAGAGCTCACCTACATCAATGTAGCTATGAGATACTTGTACAGCTCACCTATATCAGTGTACCCATGAGATCACAACCTATGGGAGTCAGGGTAATCCCTAGAACACTCATAAAAACCAAGATATGTGCATATGACCATTGAAGCACAAAATTGAATGATCCAAACCATGTAGCCTCATATGGTGCACTTGATTAGATAACTCCTGCACTTAAAGGTTTCCAAGTTCAAGACAAAGGTCACTCAAAACCTATGTAGATGGAAGCTTGTCGATGTTGGATGCAGGTTCAAGTCCGGAAGGTACCTATCTTCAAAAACAGGGTATATAATGCCATCCTATTATTTTCTTTGACCAAATCCTAAAACAAGAGGGGGATCATTAAAACTTGCTTTAAGACTTTTCTTATCAACAAGTTTAAAACAAGTAGTTGTTTTAAATTTCTTTTATTTTTATTCTTTATTTTTATCATGTTTACCTAATTTGACTGTCTTTTATGCTGCTGAGAGATTTTTATCATGAGCCTAATGTGCTCTTATCAACCTCCTGATGTGATGTGCGAAGTGTGTTTTGGAACGTTATAGTTGGGCCCTATAGTTATTTCAACTCTCTCCTTCAGGACTATCAAAGAAAGAGGCTTCCCAACTGAAAGACTTTCTATCTGTTATATGCTATGAACAGCCTGTTTGTTTGGTGATTGCTACACAACATTTGGGTTGACTTCTTCACCAGAGTACACTGTTCAAGGGAGATATATCATTGTATCTTGGGGTAATCTCTAGTTGACTATGCACCTCGAGAGAACATGATGCTCTCGAAAGAAAATATCTCTAGATGTGTGCCAAATCATCCCAACATTTTCCTTCATTTCTTTCCTACTATTAGCTTTGTTTAATTTAATGTCCTGTTTAGTTTTATAACAATAACCACATCCACTACAGAAAATAGCATGGCTAGTGTTACTGCAAGGCTCCATAAGTTGATGTTGGATCACGCTAGAGGGCTGATCAGGATCAAGTCGATGTAAATCATGAATTAAGCTGCAAAGAATTTTCAAGAACCGATGGGATACCCTCTGGTTTAGGATCCTCCGATACTTAAGTCAGCTGGGACCTTGAGAGTGGATAGTGAAAATAAAGAACTAGAAGGTGAGAAAGGAGCATTTGAGTGGGGAGAATTAGGTTTCGATCTTCCTGAGAAAGTCGAGAGTATATTTCAGCAGAATCTTAGACTTACCTCCCAGAAGAGTACCCCGCCTCTTTATTTATAGAGAGAATTTGCTTAGGCCATTTAGGCTGTTCGAAGTTTGTTAGGCCGTTAGTTTGTTATAACAGAATGACCAGCAAGGTGGCAGCTATGGGCCATTAGCTCATGTGGAGATCGACTGTAGCTAGAAGACAGCTAATAATCTAATTAGATGACAACTTTCATACAGTCTAAGAGTGACAGATATCTCTCAACTAGGAATCGAAGATCACATCGGTAGGATAGTTTTTAACCAACGTCATCCTGTAACAGGTTTTGAGCCATCAGGTCACTTGACATGGTGGTAGATTACCGATACCATCTACATAAATACATGAGGAATCATAAATCGGCATTCGCATTCAACTGGCCTGGACACAAAACCAACTGTGTTACTGTATCATCAGAGTACCATCAAATTAATGATCCTTCTGATGCTGCCACGTGGCTAAGGCTGATTAGCTGTACCAATTTAAGCCATCCTCATATGGCCATGATGCCAAGTTCATCTCATTCATTCAGGGTTCCTCCAAAATACAGGAATGGATGACTGATGTAGGTAATTTGTAGCATTTTCTAGATGGCATTGCAATTTGCCAAGGATTGATGGTTCATCTTAAATTGTTCTTTCATATACTCATACGACCAAATCTTTAATCTTGAACACATGCAAATCACTAGTTCATCTCTTCTAAACATATTGGAAAATGTAAAATACCTCACTTGCCTAACAAAATTCTAACGACTAAGCTAAAAATAAAACCAAAATAGTAGTTGCCACCAAACGATGAAAAGAAAGGTCGAAACCAGAAACGACAAAGGGAAAGAAGAGAGGGATCCTACCATTGGGTGTACATGTCAAGAACGACTATCTTGGAGCCGGCGGCCTTCACGAGGGGCCAGAAGGTGTCCTTGTTCACCTCCGTCACCTGCCCGACGGCCGGAGCCGCCATCTCCAGGCTCGACGAGCTCGCCAACACCGCCCTGCCCCCTCGCTGAGCGGCGTCCTTCGACAACCACGAGGCGGGCATCCTCGTAGCCCTCCGACTGGCACCATGAAAGGCCGGATTCAAACCAAGAGACGAAGGCGATGGAGGAGGAGAAGAAGGAGAAGGAGAGGATCGAAGGGGAGATGAAGAGAAAGAGATCCGGAGAGCCATGGGAGCAGCAAAGAGAACTTCGGGGCAAAAACTAGGAGACGCGTGGAGCAAGAAGAGAGTGCGGCAACTAATATCTTTCTCGAAGGAGATATGAAATGACGTAATAACCCTCATGTAAGAGTGGGAATGAAGGGTGTTTTGGTAATTTTATGCTTGCTTGTCTCTTCCTTCTCGGCGGTGCGTGGGTTGCGTCCACACTCCACAGGAATGCTGGCTGCTTTGGAGTTCGCAATATCAGAGGACGATTTTTTTGGGGTTTTTTGTCGCCGAAGGCCATTCCAACGGCTGGACCAGCAAATGGGGACCCGCCTGATTGCGCGTCCCGCCGGGGTGAACACAGACAAAAAGATGCATGAAATATATAAAGATGCGATAGATTGGGTAGCAATTGTAGCCACTGAATGAGATGGATTCAAATATCTCTCGTTGGATATTTTAGAATGATGTACCTTTGGATTGATTCAAATTAATATAATTTTTATTAAAATTATTTTTTAAAATATTTATATGATAAATTTTTATGATCTGATTTAATTTATTTTATCTATTTGATTCATTTCGATCCCTCAACCAAGATAGATATAGAACGGACATGGATATGAAATTTTTAAATATGACATGAGTATAAATATTAGTTGATTCGATCTATTTTGGTAATTGGTTTAATGCAATGTGAAGTATGTTAGCTCCACTCTGTTTTCAAGCTTAGAAACATGACTTGTTTTGCATGAAGAGGCTTGGGTTTGGATTTTTACTACAATTAATGGTTTGTTTGGTAATACATTTAGAAAAAAACACTGATCAAATTTAATATATATATATATATATATATATATAGTAAGTGCAATGAATAAATATTTATGGGCAAGATAATCATATTTATAAATTATTTTTCTTTTTACATTGCATCAAAGAAGGTCTTCTGGTACCTTTAAGTCATCGCAATCAAGGAGGATGGTATTTTACGAAACATGACCCATGAAATAAAGCAAATGGCTATTCATAGAAAGTAGCAAGGTATTACTTATTTTGTTGCATGAAAGGAAGTTTGGAAGAGCCTAATTAACCCGTGGGTGTGGTGCTCCATTGAAGGGATAGCGGAGGTGGTGCAGCGAGTCAAGTCTCCTTTATCTCCAAACATACAAAACAATAAACAAAAAATTACCCAAAAATAGGAACAAGCACGAGAATAAACAAAGCACGATGATGTATTTACCTCGGAGGGGATGCCTACGGATGGGTTCAGGTTGTCTCTTTTGCACGAAAGAATGGTTCATTTTCTTTCAGGACGTCAAATATCGAATCGTACAATGACTACTTCACGATCTATGTAGATCCATTGAAATACGATGCAATGATGTCATGAATAAAAATTAATCATTCTATGAAAGATACAACTCAATCTTGTCCGAGGAACACCACAGGCATTTTTTACAACATATGGGCTATTCCATGAGGCAAAGATGCGATACAAACTAAACAAGTAACCAATATCTTAATTGCTAAAAACATTAGTATAAGTATTGACAGATATACACAAATATTTATATTTCAGATGGGATATGTGCATCAAATCAAAAAACATCTTTTTAACATTTTTATAATTGCTTGCCCGACCTACAGCATTAACCTGCAGAAATCCCTTGCATGTTCAGGTTTATAATCATGCATTACAAACTCCCTGCCATGGTGGGAAAGAATGGGTTGTTTGTTTTGCACTGTTATTGAATGGGCCACTTAAGGGCATAATTAGTGGACTGATACTGGGAACGTGAAAGCCCTGTTTTGATGTCAGGGCACAGTCTCCTATGGTACGGTAGGCATGTTGATAGAAATAGGACAAGATAAAGCAAGGGGGGAAAGAGAGATGTGATGTCTAAAATTTAGGGAAACAATAAGTTACCTGTAGCATCCAATAGAAGCAGTATTATAAAAAGTCTGTTATATTATGTGGCCAATTGCACAGGATCAATATTATGAGATTTTACGATAAATCTTCTCCATTTGTCGTTCAATATTTTGTTTGCCCATCCTTATGGATGTATTTCTATTCATTTGATTTAATTTATCTGATTTATTGGAGGGGGGGAGGAAAGCGAGAGTCTGCATTGGTCGGCTATAGGCTATGGGTAGTTTGCAGAGTTAAGGGGTTAAACTTAAGGCCTATGGGCCAGTTCGTAGCTAACGCCTTTTATTAACCATTGGGCCTTATTTGGTCTATTAGCCTCTGATTGCTTGGAGCATTTGGGTGGTGTTTGCAGGACCACCCTATACCATACATCTGACCTAATATTGCTGGTCTATATCCTACATGCATGTCTTATAGATGTTTTACATGATAAGAAACAATATAGTAGTCCACTTGGCGGGTAAACAGTTACGTAATGGCTGCTTGCACTTATACACCATGCTAGGCCTTTTTTTTTTTTTGGTAGAACGCCAGTTTAAAGCTGAAAGCTTACTTGACGACGATGACAACCACTAAATATAAGAACATTTTTTCCTTCAAATACCGGTTCTGCTCTATTGTAGACAGCATTTTTTCCGGAAGAAATGAGATATGATGCAACTCTAAGATCCGGTAATTGGTTGGAGGACGTAGTTAATTAGAAATGGGATAACTTGAGGTTATCCATGGCGGGCACGAGTTTGTTCCAGGATAAGCAAGGATATATATAAGCGAGAACAGCGTGACATTGTCAACTGGGAGAGACTGTTATCCCCTGTCATAATTACATGGAAGCTGAAGTTGCCTTTTCGACCTTTTACGAGGATTGGGATAGAAAGATAATACTTCATTAACTTGCATAAGAAAGATTGTACTCTAGAGCTTCATCAAAAAGAAAAAAAAAAAAAAAATTGCAGCATAGGGAAGATTCAAGGAGAGAGGGAGGATCCACGGAATCCGGACTCGTTTCTAGACAAAGATGGGATCAAATTCAAGAGCAAAATACTAAATATATTAGATTTACAAGCACAACACCTCCTGCCCACTTGTACGTGCCCACCTCACAGAATAGACTACCGCCTGAGGCTGGCATAACTCACTCTTCCCGTTCCAGACTTACCACCGTCTGGAGGCTAAACAGAGGAGGGGAGAAGAGCAAGGCAGCAACAGCCGCAGATATGGTTGCCAACGTCGGGCATTTCACGAACACCGGCGGCAACCGAATGTTCGCCATGCATACGTACATTAGAAGCAAGCCGAGGGCGAAGGCGAGGAGACTTGCGACGAAATATATCACGGACGTAGGACCAGGCTCTGGAGTTGCACCGCGAGAGAACACCCACGACGGCTCCTGCCGGTAGGTTGTGTGCCATGGCTTTTTGTTTGGTAAGGTGTGGGGGCGCCGAGAGGGGGAACGAAAGGAATGCGGAGGAATTGATGGTAATCAAGGTGGCGGGTGGTAGGGGCCTCTTGTGTTTTTTATCTTCATATAATGCCTCGTGATGGCGCCTGGTAGAAGATGAGCTGCTGCTGATGTCTGGGAAGGTGACGAAGTCCTGACGACGAACTCCGGATATGGCCACGTCCATGGGAGTCCAAATCGTCCGATGGATCCTTATTTTTTTAAAAAAAAAGATGATTATATGACGCTAACAATGATAATGTTGCGTTGAGGTCCATCACGAAATCCTTTTGATACCTGGTAGGGATGGAAATAAATCAAATGACCTGTCAGAGCCTATGATCTGATCTGCCATCTGATCTAATTTATTTATTTAAATAAATTAAATATAAATTTTTTAAAAAAAATTATTTAAATAAATAGATTATGTCAAAAATTTTAAAACCTGAAAGTCTATAGACGGACCTGTTTAAGAATAGCATAGTAAAAGAAAAATTTTTGTTTTAGCTTTTTATTAAAATAATTCTTGAGATACTACCTTCTACTTTCATTTAGTTTAAATTATATTTTTTATAATTTAAAATAAAAAATTATTATATTTGATAGATCTTTGGATTTATGTTGAGATCTTGAAGGCTTAGGTTTGTTGGCCTATTTTACTATTTATAAATTTTAATATTTATAGACTTTTAAATAGACTTTCAGACCAGGTTTGACTTTTTTATTTTACAAAACAAGCCAGGTCGAGCCTCGTTTTAAGCTTGAAACAGTCCAATAGCTTAGGTCAGGCTAATATTTTATAATACAGGTCTGGCCTGTTTAAACCAAAGCCTAATTTGACCTGGCCTATTTCCATCCCTATTAGTGGTAGGCAGGTGGTGGGAGTTTTTTTTCTCTCTACATATTAATGCCTGGTGATAGCGTTTAGTGGAAGAGATGCTGCTAATATCTAGGAGCGTCACGAAGGTCCTCTCGATATGGCTACGTTTATAGGAGTAAAAGTCGTCCGAGGATTTCTTATTTTTAAAAAATAAAAGATGATTATGATGTTGATAATGATAATGTTGACATTATGGTCCAATACATATGCTAAAGAATTGTCGAACTGCTGCCGTAGCCCAAAAAACTGCTGCCATAGGTTATGGCAGCGGTCGTAGCCCAAAAAACTGCTGCCATAGGTTATAGCAGCGGTTCTTTAACCGTTGCTACTGCAGCCATCGCCATAGCTCTATGGCAGCGGTTGTTTGAACCACTGCCATAGATAGTCTATTGTAGCGATTTATAAATCACTGTAATAGATCGATCTATAGCAACGGTTATGTAACCGCTGCCATAGGTGATCTATAGCAACGATTTCTTAACCGCTGTCATAGATCTAATGCAGCGGTTGACATCATTTGCACCAAAAATCTATGACAGCAGTTGGCACGGATATGACAGTGGTTATAAAATCATTGTCGTAGATCTTGAATAATTTAAAAAATTAAAATTTTTATTTTTTTACATATTTTACCTGATAAATATAGATATATAATACAAGAAAATATAATAAACATAAAAATTATTTTGAAATGTTAAAATTTTATTACCAAATAAAATTTATTATAATTTTTTTAAAAAAATAAAATATATTAAAAGTTTTCTAAATCTACATCATTATCGTCGTCATCTGGAGTCGGAGACGGAGTTGGAGCTGGTGCTGGAGTTGGAGCTGGAGCTGGAGCTGGTGTCGGAGCCGAAGCTGGAGCTGAAGCTGGAGCTAGAATGCGGATCAATATATTCTCGAAATTCATGACTCTAAAATATGCGCTGAGCATTGACATCATATCTCTCATTATGCCTTCCAAATAAGATACGCACTCCTCAGCCCGATCTACCCGCGTCGTAGCATGATCTGCCTATGCCAATGCCTCCTCAAGCTCCTCTCAACTGACGACACCGAAAGTCTGTGAGGAGACGCTTGCCTCAGACTAGTAGCTCATCGACGTGTGTTTGGATTTGCATCGGATCCTTCCAGAGTGCTCAAGCCTCAAGACCTGAGACAGATGGTCATGGGACCCAGAGATATCCGGGCCCTCGCTCGCGAGCGCATCTAGTTGATCCTATAATTTTAAATTAAAATAAAATTTTATAAAAAAATACTATAATATTAATCATATATACTAATATATTTAATACTTACAAAATACGTCCGATCGCGGTGTTCATCGACCTGCCTGTTTTGTTCGTATGACTGGATCGAAAGATCTCGCTACGGCTGGACATCACTCCATCTTTCATCAGCTATAACAAAAAATAAATTTATCAAAAAGATGATAAAAAATATGAATTTAATTTATCTAATAAGATTTAAAATTAATTATCTCTCTCTATACACGACTGGCCATAGACTCACAGTCTAGAGTGTGCATATACTCCTAGACTACATGGTTCTCCCAGTTCTGACAAGAGGTAGCCTAACAAGTATTCAAATAAATAATAAATATTTAAAAATATTTAAATAAAATTTTAAGCATATTAAAAAATTTAAAAGTTAGAAATTTTACCTCGAACTTCTGGCTCCTCCAGTATCTAACCATCCTCTCCCACTGACTCGGAGGATAGTCCTGTATCCAGGGAACAAGCTCTTTCGAAGTGTCTCATCGGTGCTCGAACCATCTTCTATGGATCTTGATCTTGTAATCCCAGTACAACTTTTCGATCTTTCTCAGTTGGACATCTCGAGCCCTCTCGTGATCGAAAAAATCATACCTCCTCTACACAAAGTTATCAAAAATTAGTTATAAAATTATTTTAATCAAACATATATAGTGTAAATATATAAAATATATAAATATAATTAAGATGCGCATACTTACCTATATCTCCTCCCATATCCAATACCTAATGACAGCATCCATCAAACGCCAATCTCTGAGCTTTACGGGAATGATGTCCGACTGTCTCATAAGTACTCTAAAAAAGAAATGCATCTCTCACGTGGTCTCCCCTACCGACCTTCCCTTCATATCGTAATAGATCATCACCTGATGCTGGCGATTTCACACGTGTACCATACATGTGGGACCGTAAAATATCCGACTGGATGATGCACCTGTAATGCAATATGTTATGCAAATATATAAGTATACAAATACTATATAAAAAATAAAGTTGTGCTAATATAATAAAAACGTACACTCAGATATCTGATAGAAAACGTCATGAAGTCCTTCTGATATCTGATAAGGATGAAAATAAATCAGATGGCTTATCAGAGCTTATGATCTGATCTACTATCGATCTGATTTGGTCTAGTCTATTTATCTAAATAAGTCAGATATAGACTTTTAAAAAGATCTATTTAAATAAATAGGCTATGTTAAAAATTTTAAAATCTGATCTGAAAGTCTACAGGCCGGCCTGTTTAAGAATAGCATAGTAAAAGAAAAAAAAATCTTTAGCTTTTCATTAAATTGGTTCTTGAGATACTACCTTCTACTTTCATTTAGTTCAAGTTATATTTCTTGTAATTTGAGATAGAAAATTATTATGTTTGATAGACCTTTGGATTTGTGTTGAGACCTTGAAGGCTTAGGTTTGTTGGCCTATTTTACTATTTATAGGCTTTAATGTTTATAGACTTTTAAATAGACTTTCAGGCCAGGTCAGACTTTTTTATTTTGCAAAACAAACTAGGTCGAGCCTCGTTTTAAGCCTGAAATAGTCCAACAGCTTAGACCAGGCTAATATTTTATAATACAATCCTGGTCTATTTAAGCCAAAGATTGGTCTGGCCTGGCCTATTTCCATCCCTACTGGTAGCGGGCGGGTGGTGGGAGCTTTTTTTTTCTCTACATATTAATGCCTGATGATAGCATTTAGTGGAAGAAAAGCTGCTACTAATATCTGGGAGCATCATGAAGGTCCTCTCGATATGGCTACTTTTATGGGAGTCAAAGTCGTCCGAGGATTTCTTATTTTTAAAAAATAAAAGATGATTATGATGTTGATAATGATAATGTTGACATTGTGGTCCAACATGTGCTAAAGAATTGTGGAACGCTTCTTTGAATGGTATCACTCATTATTATTTTGTAAGTGAAGTAGATTTTAATTGCTTAGGGTTTAGCTTTTCTCAATCTGAGAAAAAAGCAAAAGAAACTAAAAGGGCTTTTGATTTTTTTGAATGATCAAAATATTTTAATCTTTGGACCTAGTAGTTTGAGATTCATTAATAAATCTTTTGCATTTATAGGAAGTTTGTTGATGATAGGGAATGATGGTTTATTTGATCAAAGTGGAGATGGTTAATATGATAAAAAATATATAAAATATATAATGATGGCGGATTGGATGAACCAAAAAAATACAAAACATATGTTTTTTTAAAACATAGATGTAATAGGGCGCTCATGGGTGTGGGTTTGACTTGTTACTCCAACCGATTTTAATATTTGATAATATATCTAAAAATAAAAATATAGATGTATGGCATATATATAACTTAATAAAAAAAATTAAATTGATAAGTCAAAGTCCTCCAAGCTGCACCATTCGAGGATTTCTTATTTTTTAAAATAAAAGATGATTATGGTGTGGATGATGATAATATTGAAATGACTTTTTCGACCAACATTATTTTTGTGGTTGTCGATTGATTTCATTCTAAAGCAATGCGACAAAATTGCGGAATGCTTCTTTTAATTGGTATCACTTCTTGTTATTTTGTGCAAATGAAAAGAAATTCAATTGTCTACAATTTAGCTTCTTCCAAAAGCAAAAAAGATTAAAGGGCTTTGAATTTTTTGGGTAAACAAAAATATTGTAATTTTTGGATCTAGTTAGATATTATTTAATAAATCTCTAGTCTATTTATTTCCAGGAATTGACCATATTCACTGTCCACAGCTTTGTGTATTCATGCAATTGTTGATGAGTGGGGAAAAAAAAGTTTTAGGATAATATATTTCATAACTTTGCATTTTTCTGAGCTAGTTGCTTATCCTTTGCATTTTTTTTTGTTAAATGTCTTTCCTAGCTGAGAGATATGCTTCCATATTTGGATATTCCTATTTGAAATGTATTGGTTGGGTTAGCTGTGAGATATATCTTCATATTTGGGATATCCCTATTTAGGATATATTGGCTGGCTGTGGATGAGTTGGTATTTACTTTATACAAAATCTTGAATGTATATTTAATGGGATAAATCCCAAGCATAATGATATATAGAGTTTTAATCTTCAATATGGTATCAGAGTCATAACCATTCTCTTTCACCCCTCCCATCCCTTGCCTTTCATTTTCTTCCCATCACTTACCTTCTTGATCTCTTATTGTTGTCCGTGTCGCACTCGCCATCATGCAACCACCACCAAATCTCCTCTCCTCCCCTCCCCTAGCTTTGGTAGTATAATTCACCCCCCTCACCTTCCATCCCCCGACACTACCCCGAGTGCCTCCCATGCCTCTCGCACCTTGCACCCTCCGAGGCCCTGCCCCGCTGCCGTCCCCTCTCCTTTCCTTCTCCGGCCTTGGCAAACTTAAGCCTCCACCACTTTACCCTCCAACCCGCCTCTCGATCTCTCAACCACTACCGGCCCTCCCCATGCCCCTCTCTCCCTCATCCATCTCCTCCCTACCCTTTGCCCACTCCTCATCTGGCCGCCACTGCCGTCTCCCTCCTCGCTACCGTCTCTGCCGTCTCGTGCCACACTATCCTCGAGGAGAACACTCTCGGCCCCCTCCTTCGCCTCCTCAACTCTGCCGATCCGACGAATGCTTGGCCTATCTCCGCTTACGGTGGCATCCAAGTCATGAGCCTACTAGTCAAGTTTCGGACCTTCCACCATCTAGGCTCTCCTCGCTGTCTTCTCCTTTAACATGATCTCGCCATTGCCGCCTTGGCTCTCTCCCTCCTCCTCCGCTCCAACCTTCTCCAACACCTCCTTAGTGCCAGTGCCATCATCTTCCATCTCCTCACCCTCTCCGCCATCCACACTGATCTAGTTCTCTTCGACCACCATTAGATCGGCTCCATGAACCTCATGAACAAGGCCCTGACTCCTCCAACGCTTTCAATCCATCCAAATCTAGTGCCTCCTGGCTCTTCTTCTTTGCCTTCGGCTTCTCATCTAAATTAGCCCATCTGAATCAGTCCATAATGATTGATGTGGCTTAACCAATTGTGGTCCAATTGGATGGGACAATTACAGCCAATGATCCTTTATGATGAAGATTTTTCTAAAAGGATGAAAGCTATGAAAGTACGTTACTGATGACATTTCATGTTTAGTTGAACTTGAAAATTCTTTTGCTCAATGGAAAATAAATAACAACAAGATCATGACATGGATTTCAAATACTATTAGTATGTCTATCAGCCTGCAATTCAACAAGTTCGACACCACAGAGAAAGTTTGAAACTTCCTCGCCAAGTGGTACAATCAGACAAATTTTGCCCTCAAATACAAACTCGAACTGGACATTTGCAATCTCAAGCAACAAATGGAGCAATCCATGGCTGATTTTTATTCTTGGATGTCTCTGATTTTGGATCAACTTATCCTAATGGAGCCCAATTAGATCCATGATGCTGAACTCATATTATCAGTTTCGTGAAGAGTTCCACCTTGTCTAGTTTCTAATGGCTCTTCATGATGAGTTTGAGTTTATTCAGGCCTCTATTCTATACAGATCTCCTCTTCCATCTATTGATACTATCCTTTTTAGAAACTCGGAAGAATATCGTCTTCTCCAACCCTGATGGTTCTCTCATTTTGGCTACACGGGTCAAACCGAAGGATCTATCTCAAATCTAGTGTGCCACTTATGCAAGAAGTTTGGCCATATTGCCTATAATTGTTAGGCATCTAGTTCTCGATCTCTGCCTGATTCTCGATTTCAGGTTGTGTCTCCACACAGTGTACCTACTATAAGAATGTTGGATATATTGTTTGAAATTGCCTCCATCCAAACTCCAACAACATGCGAGCAAAGACTCAAAGTCCTGAAGATCGCCCATCCTCTACTACTGCTTTTGTCATGCCAGAGCTTACAGCACAAGCAATCACATCTCTTATTATCGATGATATCTAGACAATGATTTATCAAGCTCTCTTTCTATTGGTAATACTATTGCCTCATCTTCTTCTGACACCTCCATTTTGCTAGGTAAGTTGTTAGATAGATGGTTCTTTGATTTCGGTGCCTCCAGTAACTCCAACATTTTCCAACATGTTTCTTCTCTTCATTCTCCACCTCATATTCAAACTGCAAATGGATCACTCATTATCGCCAGACATAGTGGAACCATTCATTCTCATAACCTATTCTTTTATGATGTTCTTTTTGCTTTCTAACTTTCTATGAACCTTATTTCTATTGGATAACTATGTGAAAAAAGACTCACCATAACTTTTTCTTCTTCTGGTTGTATTGTACAGGATTGCTCGATGGGGAAGGAAGTTAGGATAGACTGTAAGATTGGTCGTTTGTTTATCCTAGATAAGCATTATATTTCTCATATTTTTAGTATTCACTTAGTCACTGCTGTTTCTCCTACTGACTCCTCTTTATGTCTTGGCACAACCATTTAGGTCATCTTTCATTTTTAAAATTATCTCAATTAATGAACAAAGGATTGTTAGATTCTGTCGCTGCAATAAAGAACCATACTGTATTCACTGTAAATTATCTAAATAATCAATTTTATCTTTTTCTTTAAGTCAATCTAATACTACTACCTCTTTTGATCTTATTCATTCTAATATCTGGGATCCCATGCACCCCCATTTTCTATGGATGGCTCTAGATATTATGTTATTTTTATGGATGATTTCACTCGCTACACATGGCTCTATCTTTTGCATGATCATTTTGATATTTTAAAAATTTATATTGAATTTGCCTTCATGATTAAAATATAATTTTCTAAACATATAAAAATTCTTCGTTCTAACTCTAGTGGTGAATATCTTTCCAAAATATTCAACAAGTACCTTAAATCCTAAGATATCATTTTGCAATTATCATGTATTGAAACTCCATAACAAAATAGTGTGTTCGAAAAAATACCATCACATTATTGAAATAGTCCATTCCTTGCTTCTTTCCTCTTCTGTCCCAAAGCATTTTAGGATGAAGCCATGAATATTGCAGTATATACAATCAAATGCCTTCCTCTCTATGTTCTTTGTTATCTCTTACCCTTTGAATAACTTTATAATTTTCTCCCTTTCTTTGATCATATTTATGTGTTTGGATGTACTTGCTTTGTTCTTCTTTCCAAGCATGAGTGTGACAAATTGATCAAGAAAAATTCAATCTATATTTTCTTAGGATATAGGATCCAACCAAAAAGGATATAGATGCTATGATCCTGAAATAAACAGATTATGCATTTCTAGACATGTTATCTTGAAGGAAAAAAATTTTATTTTTCTCCTTACCTCACAAAAATCTCTATTTTCTTATAAAGAACCTCTACTTGATTCTTTTTCCTATCATGCACCGCTACTTGAGGAATATGAACAACTTGGCCAATTTGTTGTCTCCCCAACTGACAATTCTCCTATGAGTAATCTAGCAACACTTGAGAGGCGATATCCTACTCACTCTTGTACTACACCAGTTTGTTTGACAGACTTTCATTATTACTTGTCCATCATTTTGCCACTACATGAAGCCAAGTCCTATCAAGAGGCATCATCTAATCCTTCTTGGCAAAATGCTATAACAGAAGAACTTGAGACTCTACAAAAAATCGGTACATAGGATCTGGTTGACCTGCCTCCTAAAAAGTCGATCGTGGGCTGTAAATGGATCTACTAGATAAAATCAAGGCTGATGGTTCCATTGAGTGCTATAATGCTCGTCTTGTTGCCAAAAGATTCACATAGAAGTATGGCATCGACAATAAGGAGACTTTTGCTCCTGTTGCTCGTATGACGTCTATTCGTACTCTACTTGCTGTAGTAGCCATCAAACAATGATTTCGATATTAACTTAATGTTAAAAATACCTTTCTTTATGGAGACATGTCTAAAGAAGTATATATGATGCTACCTCTTGATTTACCTCATCAGCCTAATCAAGCCTGTAAAATCTGCTGTGCACTTTATGGTCTCAAACATGCACCTCTAGCTTGGTTTGAAAAGTTTCAAACCACTCTCTTCTTCATTATGGGTTTCTCCAAAGCCTTCATGACTCTACCTTATTCTATCGATGCTCCTCTCATGGGATTATTCTTCTTCTTCTTTATATCGATGATATGGCTGTCACTGGTAGTGACCCTCAAGGCATTTATGACACCAAGCAATACCTACACAACTGCTTTGAAATGAAAGATCTTGGCTTATTCCAATTCTTTCTTAGCATTGAAGTCAACTATCAGTTTGATGGTCTCTTCCTTTTTTAGACTAAGTATGCATCCGATTTGCTTATTCATGCCGGTCTAACAGACAATAAAACTACCGACACCTCTCTTGAGCTAAATTTGAAGTTTCGATCTATCGATCTACTGATGGCTAAATTCTTATTGATCCCTCCTGGTATCGATAACTTATTGATAGTCTTAACTATCTCACATCATGTCGTCAGATATTTCTCATGCAGTTCATATTATCAGTCAGTTCATGTTTGAGCCTTGTTCTGTTCACTATGCTTCCGTATTTTGAATCATGCGATATATTAAGGGCACGCTCCATCATGGGCTTCTCTTTTTTTCTTTTTCTTTTTTTTTTTCCTGATCCCACTCTTCGTGCTTATTCTAATGCTGATTGGGCTGAAGATGTCACTAATTGTATCTCTACCACTGGCTATTATATCTTCTTGGGACATTTTTTGATTGTCTGAAAGAGCAAAAGGCAATTAGTTGTATCTCATTCTAGTGTAGAAGCTGAATACCGTATCCTTGCTCATACTATCGCTGAGATTGTTTGACTTCATTGGCTAATATGGGCATGTAATTATCCTCTCCAACATCCATTTATTGTGACAGCCATAGTGCTATCCAAATCACATGCAATGCCATTTTTCATGACCGCAACAAATACGTTAAAATTAACTATCATTTTACTTGCTACCACTATCAACACTAGACTATTGACCTAGATCATGTTTCTTCAACTGATTAAATTGTTGATTTACTTAATTACAAAGTCACATTCCAAGAAGTACTTTCAATATCTTCGCTCCAAACTTTATCTGCAAGAGGTATCTTTTATTTGAGGGGGGGTGTTAAACGTCTTTCCTAGCTAAGAGATATGCTTCCATATTTGGATGTCCCTATTTAAGATGTATTGGATGGGCTAGTTGTGAGATATGTCTCCATATCTAGGATGTCTCTATTTGGGATATATTGGCCAGGCATTGTTGTGGATGAGTTGGTATTTATTTTATATAAAATCTTGAATATATATTTAATGGGGTAAATCCCAAGCATAATGATATATAGAGTTTTAATCTTCAATATTTTTCATAAGATGTTGCCATTGAAAGAAAAGAAGATAATAAGGAACAAGCGAACATATACATGCATATTGTTGAGATTCATTGCCAAGTCTCGATCTAGTTAGGAAAGTTGCTGGTGATGTCTGGGAGCATCATGAAGTCCTCCTAATATGGCTATGTTTATGAGAGTCAAAATCATCCAAACCGCACTAGCCAAGGGTTTCTTATTTTAAAAAAAATAAAAGATGATTAGAATGTTGATAATGATATTATTGATCATGGTTTTTGGACCAATCGATATCATTTTTGCGGTTTAGTGGTTACCGGTTAATTTGATTCTGATTGCATGTGCTAAAAAATTAATCACCAAACATTTCTTTGAATGGTATCACTCATCATTTTGTCAAGTGAAGAAGATTTCAATTGCGTAGGGTTTAGCTTTTCTTAATCACAAAAAAATGTAAAAGAGATTAAAAGGGCTTTTGATTTTCTTGAATGATCAAAATATTTTAATATTTGAACCTAGTAGTTTGAGATTCATTAATAAATCTTTTGCATTTTAGAAAGTTCATTGATTGGTGGGAATGATGGTTCATCCGATCAGAGTGGAGATGGTTAATATGATAAAAAATATAAGAAATATTATAAAGCATATATTTCTTTTGAAACTTAGAAATAGTAGGGCACTCATGGGAGTGGGTTTGACTTGTTACTCCAACTGATTTTTATCTTTGGTAATATATGTAGAGATAGAAATATCATTTATGTCACATCAAAATCTGATAAAAAAAATTAAATTGATATTTATAGAAGTCAAAATCCTCCAAATTGCACCATCCATGAATTTTTCTTATTTTTTAAAATAAAAAATGATTACTACACTGATGCTGATAATGTTGGGAATGATTTTTCAAATAATATTATTTTTTATGGTTGTCGGTTGATTTGATTCTGAAGCAGGACAAGAAAATCACAGAATGCTTCTTTGATTGGTGCCACTCTTTGTTATTTTATGCAAATGAAGAGAAATTCAGTTGCTTAGAATTTAGCTTCTCCCGCAATAGAGATTAAAGGGCTTTGAAATTTTTTGGCTAAACAAAAAATTTTAATTTTTGGATCCAACAGTTAGATATTATTTAATAAATCTTTGCTCTATTTATTAGCACTGCATGCGCAGGATGACCGCTGACAGGATGGGGTGCCCTATGGAAAGTCTGACGACATGTCATGCTAGGATGGACATGGTTAAAATGATAAAAAGATACTTGAAATATCTAACGATGCAATAGACTTAGGCTGTATTTGGCATGCAGCTTTTGGACAACTTTTGGAATAATTTTAGCTTATTTAAGCTACTTTAGTATTTGGTGGAGGTAGCTTATGGTCCATAAGTTAGCTTTTATTGAAAGCTTTCTCATCAAAAGATTCAAAATCAAAAACTAGCTATGTACTTTTTATTTTTAAATTTATCTTTTATTTTTTAAAAATTACTTACTTACTTAACATTTAAGCTTCCTCCTCTCTCTTCTATTCTTTAAAATCTATCTACAAAAATATAATATATTATCATAATATTATAATAATATAATATTATATTATCATAATATATTATAATATATATTAGAATATAATATATTATATATAATAATATTATTATATTATATATTATATTTATAATATAATATTATATTATATTATCATGATATTTTATAATATATATTATAAATATAAATATATACTAGAATATAATATATTATTAATAATATATAAATTATAATATATAATATATAATTTTTAAATTTATATTATAAATATAATATATAAAAATATAATAATATTATTATATTAATAATTTAATACTATTATATAATATTATAACATAATATTATATTATATTATTATTATATTTTTATGATAATAATAATATAATATAATAATATATGATAATATAATTATATTATATTATAATAATATCAAATAATATTATATTTTATTATATTATAAAAATATATTATAATATATAATATATAATAAATATATTTATAATATAAATATAATATTATGTAATATAATATTATGTTATACCATAGTAATATTATAATATAATATTATATTATATAATAATATTATTATAATATATTATAATAATATAATAATATAATTAAAGAAAATTATGTAGGGTTTAAGCATGTATTTTTGAAACTTTTTAAATAAAATAGTAGCAGAAATAAATATTAATCTAAAATTAATATTATGCATGCATTGATCATATCAAATAAATTCTACTTAAGATCTAAACATACTAATATGTGATAGAAAAATAAAATGTATTCGATCAGCAAATCGAATCTGCTGATCGATACGAGTTCAAAATTCGATAGCTTTTTGTGGATAGCTGATCTTCATGATCTAAATTCATCGAAAGAAGTTATAGTATTATATTACAGTCGCACACTCGTCCGACCTCTATGGATAGTCTACACGGAGCTCTTGATCCCGACCAGCTCCACCAGAGTGCTAGCTCATCGTCGGAGCCTTCGATGGCTAATCATGATTGATCCAATCGATCATATATTTTTTAATTTTTTAAATATTCTAGAAAATCAAAATATAAATATTGAAGGATGATAAAGAGATGTTTCAAATTTGATGGCAATCCGATACTCACAGCACTCCATCTGAACCCAGATTCCCAAAACTAGGGTTTCACTCGGCCCAAAAACTCTGACACACTAAAAATTCTATTACACCCTCTTTGTATAGAGTTTTTCTATGAAATAAGTTTTTATGAAAAGATGATTTTTAGATCTATAAACCTTATTTAGATCATATCTAAAAATTGGATATTCTTAGAGGTAAAAATCAGAAGAGAAGAAAGGCATGAGGAAAAAGTAAAGTGCTGTAGGACCCTACTCACCTTCACTCCAAGATTTTTTTGCCCAAAACTAATGTCCAATTACTCTAAAATTTTTACCATATAATATAACCCCTTCTTATGCACACACAAAAATTCTCATAATTTATTAATGTGAATACCATAGGAAAAGAGCATGAAAAAAGATAAAGGTTGAGTGGTTGGAAGGTTTTAACCACTCACTTGATTTCAAAAATTAAATGAGCCTCTTATCTTTATCCAACACCTTCTCCTATGTGTTTAACACACAGAAAGACTCTCCTTCTACGTGCATATATTTTTATTTCTCCAAAAATATTCGACAAACAAAAAGAAAGGCGTGGAAAGTAGATAAGGTTGGATTGATTCCAACCTCCAATAAACTAAGTTGAATTCAAAACTCAACTTCTTTGAACCGGTCCAACCCTAGGATCAGGTCAAAAGTAGATAAGAGAGGGAGCACAAAAACCTTTTGGATGAGAGAAAAGTTATATACAAAAAATTTTGGATGTGGAACAAGAGTGGAAAAGTCAAAAATGGTGGGTGCATAGGAGAGTTTGAATTCAAACTTTATTTGACTTGGTTCTAATTGGTTTCAACCAAATCAATTAGATCAGATTAAATCCAACCAAACTAGGCTTAGTCTAATTCAATAAAATTTTGATTAAATTAGAAATTAATTAGGTTTAGATTCTGATCAAATTAGGGTCAAAACTTTCATAGCGATTAGGTCATCTCATGACCTAATCGGGTCAAACCCAATTGAATCAAATTCAATCAAACTTGATCGAATCCTCATCGCTCAATCAAATTAAGCTAATTAATAATTAAATTATTAATTAATCCTCTAAAAATATCTAAGTCTAAATTGGATGGGTTATCGGGCAATAGAGTTCCATTAACATGAAACTCCTGAAGAGTTCCAATCTAGTGGGACTCTTAAACTCGATCAGTATTCCAAATAAATGGAACTCATGATTTTAGAGTTCCAGACCAGTGAAACTCTTGATCAGAGAGTCCTAGATGAGTAAAACTTAGAGTCCCAGTCCAGTGGGACTCTTGGTCATAGAGTCCCAGTCCAGTGAAACTTTTGACCATAGTGTCCTAGGTCATCAAGACTCATGATCAACCATCAGATCAGATAGAAACTTCTTATGTGTGTGGCCCCATAGGTTCGAATTCTAAGCCGATAGTATAGAAATTAATTTTTTATATCAATCGATGTGACCATCTAGCAATGGTATCCGACGTTCGGATAGATCGAAAAGTTGCAACGCAATATTAACGAACCTATGGAATATGGTTGTTGTATAATTCATCCCCTTGATCACGATGCTCAAAAGGATGATCTAGGGTTTACTGTCAATTCTTTAATTCATCCATATTGTATTTCAAAATTTAGCATCCATCATATGATTTACCCAAATCGAGGATTTGCTAAATTAAAATATAGCAATGCACTTGCTCCAACACTTGGAGGGATCAATCCCATCTTGACTCACACACCGACAAGCCAAGTACTTGACTGCACCTAGTAGTCTTCCATCACTAAATTAGAAATTCAGATAGTTCGGTACCTAAGTACAGTGAGTTGCTTGTAAGTCACCGTGGTGGTCTCAGATCTAAGGGATACTTATACCCATATTCTTCGAGGCTAATCTTGATAGAAGAAAAGCTCCAGAGTTGGTCATGTTCAGTACAGATGTACCCATACATCTCACTTGCATGCCATGCCAGTGTCTTAATACTCCTTGGTTATGAGGACAACCAACCTATATGACATACAACGATCTATACTCGATAAACGTTGTCATTCTAAGTAGCAACGTATCTTTTGATCGTGAATAATTTGAGGACTAAATGATAAATCCTTCTTTGTCAAATCTAAATAGTCCTAAGGACTTCATCAGAATACAGGAGTTTATTAGAAGATAATAAAATTTATAATAAATAATGCTAAAATAACTTTTATTATTTGATAATTTATATATAAGTACAACAAGTAGCACAATCGTCAATAGGCTGATGATTGGCTTTGGAACATATTCTCAACAATCTTTCACTTAGACTAAAGCCAATTAGTGCAGTATCTAATACCTATCTTCGACTTGAAGTCGTTGAACTCCTTCACTGTAACAGCTTTAGTAAATGGATTGATCAGGTTTTTCTTTCCGTTGATCTTCTGAAGGTCGACATCACTTCGATCCATAATTTTTCGGACAAGATAGAAGTGACGCAGAATATACTTCGTCCGCTGGTATGCCTTAGGTTCCTTCGCCTGAGCAATGGCTCCAGAGCTATCATAATAGAGTGGAACTGGATCATCAAGAAAGGGTACTACTCTAAGCTCGATGGTAAATTTTCTCAGCCACATCGCTTCTTTGGCAGCATCTGATGTAGCGACATACTCTACCTCACAAACTGAATAGACCATAGTGTGCTACTTGAAACTCTTCCGACAGATGGCCCCATCATTAAGGATGAATATATATCCCGACACACTTTTGCTATCATCATGATCAGACTGAAAATTAGAGTTTATGAACCCCACTAGTTTCAAATCTAATTCATCATATACAAGCCATTGGTCCCTAGTATTTCTTAAATACTTTAGGATATTTTTAACAATCTTCCAGTGGTTCTCCTCTGGATCAGATTAGTATCTACTCACTATCTCTAGTGAGTATGCCATATCTAGTTAGGTATATGTCATGATGTACATGATAGAACCCACTGTTGAAGTATATGATATTTTACTCATACGCTCTCTTTCTAGAGGTGTTGTCGGACAATCTCTCTTTGAAAGAAAAATTTCATGGCCTATCGGTAGATAGCCTTTCTTGAAATTCTCCATGCTGAACTATTTCAGCATAGTATCAATATATGTAGACTAGGATAATCTAAACAACCTTTTAGATCTATCTTTATAGATTTTCATCTCTAGGATGTAGGAAGCTTCTCCTAAATCTTTCATGAAGAATTGTGACGATAGTTAGATCTTTATTTTTTACAATGCAGGAACATCATTCTTGATTAAGAGAATATCATCCACATATAATACTAAGAATACTACTACCGAACCATTAGCCCACTTGTATATGCAGGGCTTCTCTTCATTCTTAACGAAGTCATACGTTTTGATTATTCTATCAAATTGTATGTTCAAGCTCCGAGATGTCTGCTTAAGTCCATAAATGGACCTTTGAAGCTTACACACCTTAAACTTATCTATGGATGTGAATCCTTTAGGCTGTATCATATACACCTCTTTATCTAGCTCTCCATTTAGGAAAGCCATTTTCACATCCATCTGTCAGATTTCATAGTCCAGATGGAAAGCAATGGCAAGCATAATCTGAATGGATTTGAGTATTACCATAGGAGAGAACGTCTTGTCATAGTCAATACCATAATATTGACGATATCCCTTGGCAATCAGACAGGTTTTATAGGTCTCCACCTTTTTGTCTGCGCTTTTTTTTCTTTTGAAGACCCACTTACACCCTGTGAATTTTATCCTTTCGGATGGGTCAATCAATATCCATACATCGTTGACCTTCATGAATTTTATTTTAGATTTCATGATCTCAAGCCATTTCTCAGAGTCAAATTTCTGTATTACATCCATATAGATGATTGGGTTCTGATCGTTCTCATTGAGTTTGATAGGATTCCCATCTCGAACTAGAAAATCATAGTATCTGTCTGGTTGATGTGGTACTCTAGTAGATTTCCTTAAGGATGCATCTATAATGGGTTTTGGGTCTGATCTAATCAGATCCAGCTTAAGTTCAACAACTTATGTCTGTTCTTTCACTTATCGTACTTCATCAAGTTCGACCTTAGAGAATTAGTTCCTTCACCAAGAAATTTCTTTTCTAAAAAGACCATCTTAAGGCTGACAAACAATTTTTACTCATCAGCAAGGTAGAAGTAGTATCCTTTGATTTCTTTTGGGTAACCTATAAAACTACACTTATCAGACCTAGGTCCAAGCTTGTTTGTCATTAAATATTTGACATAAGTCGGACACCCCCAAACCCTAAGGTGTAAAAGCATTGGCTTATGCCATGTCCATATCTCATATGGTATTTTATTAATAGATTTACTCAGAATCCTATTTAGAATGTAATAAA